>JAAALK010000285.1:61687366-61749405 GCA_019279435.1 Zizania palustris | reverse complement strand
ACTCACAAATGATAGGTGGGCTTCTTGGGATGAGGTTGAGGCTTGGGGTTCTTGGGCTTAGTGGTGTTTGGTGTTGTCTTCTTGGGTTGAGAGGGTCCAGGAAGAGAGTCTAGAGAAGTGTGGAGATGTTTGGGCTTTGGAACCCAAATGGGCTTCTTGGGTGGAGCTTTGGATGGTTCATGGATCACTCCATCCTTGGGATGACAAGCCTGGGAAGACTCAGTGGAATGGGTCTTGGGATATCTCTGCTCAGGAGTCATTTTACTCCACTCCACTGCCCGGCTAATGGCACTCTCAAAGTCAGCCTTGGTGTAGGTGTAACCTACCCCACACCCATCCTACCTCTTGAACTGCTGGATCATCATGCCGAGTTGTGGCTCTCTGGCACTGATCCAACTCAGGATAGAACGGAGGTAAAAATTCTCATTTTGCGAATCAGCTAGCTCCTCTCTCAAGGAAGCTAGTACCTCCACCTGAGACAAGCAGGTCTCACACTCGCTATCTACCTGGACAGACTTCTCGGCTTTCAGCTTAATTAACTCCATTCTAAGAGACAGACAGTTCTCACAGACAGTGGGTGGAACTGACAATGTCTCAAGCTCTAGCCTAGTCTGTGCAAGCTCAGCTCTCATTCTCTCCAAATCACCTAGATGCTTATCGCCCTGGCTTTTAGCTCAGCTAAGCTAGCAAGATGAGATGGGCAATCAGCACAGGGTAGAACGACAATGACTTGAGCATCTTTCAGCTCCAGCTGAGCGCTTTCAAGCTCAGTGGCCAAAGCGTCCCTCTCATCAACCCTTTCTGTGTACCTGGACTTCAGAGTCGACAGGTCACACAGAAGCACCTCACACTTTGGGCACTCACTGCTATCACCCAAGCAAGGGGAAGAAGATAGACTCTCAATTCTGCCGTTGGCCACGACAAGCTCACTCTCTAACTCATCTATCCTCTTCTTAGCCCCTCTAAGCAGTTTTTCCCGATATTTTAACTCCTGACGATTGCTTTCAAGTAAATCAACGATTTCGCGTTCATAAGATGATACCTTTTCATTGTCGTCATCGTCGGAGTCATCGGAGGAGCCCTTCTCTTCCTTATCCCCAAGAGCCATTGAGCAGAAACTCTTGCGGGATCTTCGGCGCTGATGTGAGCGGCTCTTCGGTCTGTCCCCGAAGGCCATGAAGCAAAGGCCCGCTGGATCGTCCTTGTCCTTCCCCTTCCTGATGATGGTCTCCTCATCGCTTGAGCTCGATGAAGAGGAAGAAGACGTGGATCGCTTGGAGTAGCTCTTCTCTATCTCAGCGAAGAAGGCCTTGTCGCGCTTCTTGTTTTCTCGCCGGTAGTCCTTCAGGGCCTTTCTGAAGAATCTGGTCTTTGGCTTGCCCTTGTTGAAGGAGGAGCTGTCGTGCTTGCCGGAGTCGTGGAAGCCACCACCGATGCCCTTCTTGTGGCCATTGCGCTTGGGGCAGTCGGCGATGAAGTGTCCTGGATCACCACACTCAAAGCATCCGGTCTTTGTGCCGTGTCTTTTGAACATTCTCTTATCATAGACACGACGCACCCGGTTGTTAAAAAGACACAAATCATCATCTCCCAACGACTCAAGCTGATCCTCAGTGATAGACATCAAAGAGAACCCAACACAACTCACAGAAGAGGGATCAACAGAAGGTGTAGCAAGGGCCAGAGACTTTGATCCAAAGCCAGTGAGATTTTGATCTCAACTGGGTATCAACCTCGGTGGCCTTCAGCTTGCTAAACAAATCAGAAATGGTCAAGGTATCATAAGAAGTGCTCTCAATGATAGAGGATACCTTGATCTCCCAGATCTTTGGGTCCAAGGTATGAAGAACCTTGAGCGCCTGTTCATGATCTGAGACTAACTGAACACCCTCAGCCTTGTTGTCCCGAAGCTTGTTTATGATCGACTGAAAACGACCAAACAGCGCTTCAACAGATTCACCCGGCTTTTGTGTGAAGTTCTCATATTCACGCCGGTAGGTCTGATAGAGCCGAGCCTTGACCTGGGCTGTCCCCTCATGGTGTGCCTGGAGGGTAGCCCAGATCTCTCTCGCAGTGGAGAGATGGCTCACACGCTCAAATTCAGTGGGACCTAAACCAGAAAACAAGATGTTCACAGCTTTGCTATTGTTCACATGCTGAGCGATGATACCAGGAGTACCACGCTCAGCAACTGGCAATATGACAAACGTAGCGTGAACGCAAATGTCCCAGATGTCCGAGCTTTGGCTCATGAGATAGGCTCGCATGCGAGTCTTCCAATAATTATAGCCATAAGCTTCCAAGGACGGGACCCTTGCCAGGAGACGTCATGATCACTACTGGGTTTAGAACCGGTTAAGGTATGGAAAAACCCTAACCAAGCTCTGATACCACTTGTAGGACCGAAAGTTGCGACCAGAGGGGGGGTGAATGGGCGCCTAAAAAAATATTCTTTCGAATCAATGGCCTGCTCCCAATACCCAACGCACCTCGACAGACTTAGCAAGGAAAAGTAAACAGATCAACAAGACCTAAAAAGATCTAGCCTAAAAACGACCGGTGTCCTAATCGAAAGACACCAACACAGTGCTTAAAGGCAGATTCAACAGATTAATTAACTCCCAGATAAATATATTCATGAAAAGTACTTTTTAACAGTATGCCATCACATGCAATAGGATGTTACGGGAAGTATTGAAATAGTACTAACCGTACGTGAAACATGGCAACACATGAATATTTAATTAGCACGCAAATCGAGAAATGCAATTAGTACTAATCATGGTTTGGTTTGATTTGTTGAGAGATACAGAACCACGGTGCTTTAGAAAAACGCTGCTACAGAACTACAAGGCTACAATATTTCACGCTACAGTACTTCTTGTTCATAGCTACAGTACTCGTGAAACAAAGGTTTTACCAGAGGATTAAAATCAACGAAGTAACTGCAAATAACACGCAAACGAGGCAAATAGAATTTACCGTGCAAAGTATTTAAAACAATGATTCATGAACGGAAAAAGTAAACAAGCAAAGGAAAACAAATACGTCCCTGTGTTTTCCTTTGGTGCGTTGCTCCTGGCGATGCGTGCCGCTTCCCATCGCGCTGTAGCGCCGCAGGACTTCTGCCGCTGGATGCGTCGAGCTTCACGCCGCCACACGCACAGAACTGTGGCTGCCTCAAGCGTGCCTGGCCGAGAGGGAAAACAAGAACGGCGGAAGGATCCAGGTGCGTGCGTGAGGTGAGGCGTACGGAGTGGCCAGCAGCGATAAGCGGCGAAAGCTTCGCATGGATTCCAGGAATAAACGCGATGAACAGTGCGATGATTGTGGCGGCTGAAAAATCGAGGAGAACCCGGTGGGGAAAGTAACACTTGAACTCTGATTTTTCTAATTCAAAAGAGTTAACCCTAACCCTAGGGATTGGGGCCTATTTATAGGCAGCCCAATAAATGGGTAAAATGCAAAAATACCCCTGGGGTTTTTACAGACACTAAATAAAAAAGGAAAAGACTGAAATGCCCTTAGGATTTTTTACAGACTCGACTGACAGACTGTGGGCCTAAAGGCAAAATAGTAAAAACCTAAATAAAGGTAACTTGTCCTGATGCGGAGCTTTCGTAGCAGCTACGGCTTCGCCTCCGGACGGTCAGATCCGAAATCAACGGTCGTCAGTTTTGCGCCGAAACTGACAAAGCGTCCACCGTCTTCGCACCGGGTACCCGGATTGGGCCGGCCCGATTCCACGGCTCTCTCAACCCGACAATCACTCGCCGCCCGTGTACCTGAGTAAATCCCGGTCAACAGTCCAGTGGATCCTCTGCTTCTCCTAGCCCATGTACCCAGATTGGGCCAGCCCGACTTCGCGGCCCCTCTGCCCGACAGTCGCTCGCTGCCCGTGTACCTGAGTCACACGCGACCCAGACGCAACAGGTCTTCTTTCTCTTTTCTGTCCTCTTTGACTATCGTTGACAATGACTCATCACATCTGGAGCCATGAGGCCCACGCTATTCAGCATGGCTCCTCAATCTCCCCCTTGATGAGTGCATTGTCAACACTTCTCTTCATCAGCTTTCAGTACCTGCAAGCAACCGTGGAAACACGAAAACAAAACACAAGAAAACAAAGAAGAAGAAAATAAAGTAAAAGTTTTAACCCTAATGACCAAAAGCCGAACAAAAGCAAGAAATGGTCATTATGGTTAACCAAAGGTAAAAGCTCAAAACGAGTGCAATCTCAGAATCATCAACAAGGATATTAAAAGAGTAAGGACAAACGGGACAAAAACTCCCCCTGAAACAAATCCCAGAGAAAGCCAAAACTCCCCCTTAAACTCTTCTCCCAAAAATTTCTCCCCCTTGTTGACAAGTGAACTCATCAAGCACTCTAAAACGACACTGACTCCCCCTGAAATGCAACTCCCCCTCAAAATATGCAATGAATGCAACTGGGGTGCAAGTGGAGTGCAGAAAGCATGCTTCTCAGATATAATTGACTGCAATTACAACATCTAACAAGTATAGCAAAAGACATACTGTCTAAGACACATGGCATGATCAGTGCAACAGATGATATCTAAAGAAAGTCATTAGCACACATTTTTCAGTTTTTGCAAACAAAAGCATCACCACATTTTCCAGTTAACAAGCAAGGTAAAACATGAGATGCATAAAGCTAACTGATATCTACCAAGATAAGCATTGTCCAAAACAAAGTGCTTCAGCAAACCTGTTGTCTCTTTAATGTTCAGGCTTTTTTCCATTTTCCTTTTTCATTTTTGCCAAGGGTTATTTGCATGTCAAACCTTATGCTAACCAACCAAGTCAAGCCTAGGCCAGAACTGGACCATCGGAAGCTTAAGACATTGGTCTTGGCATACACTACACTGTCCTAGTTCATACCAAAGTGCTATGGTAAGCAGTCCAGAACAATGCAATGCGACAAAGCAAACCCACTTGGATCTTTTCAACTCAAGCATAAAAAGGCATGGAATTTTCATTCATTTTTGATTTTTTATCATTTTTATAGCACATTTTCCATGTTAAAGCATAAAGATGTCCAAGTTGCATATCTGCATCTATGTGATGAACTAGCTACAAGGCATGTAACAGATAGCAAAAGCACTCAGCCTACACATGCTAGTTACCAGAAGCAATGGTGATCATTTTTCAAGTTTAAAGTGTAAAATCCATGCATATGACAGATATCAGACATATCAAGCGAACTGAAACAAGGCATGATCATTGACAAGTAATCCAAAAGCATGTACTAGCTAGAATAAGTAAAGCAGATCAATCATATAACAGAAGCAGGCTCAAAGTGTGATATGCGAATATGTATGATATGAACACACACAAAAAGACTCAAGAAAAAAGTAAAGAAGAAATAAAAGAACTGACTCAAAATATCCTAAAAAGGATACACAACACCCAAATCCCCTCGTAAACGCTCAAAAGTAGACTGATCTAGGGGTTTGGTGAAAATGTCAGCCAGCTGATGATGGGTATCAACATGAACAAGGTCAATGACACCTTTCTCATATTGATCCCGCAAAAAGTGAAAGCGCACATCAATGTGTTTAGTTTTTGAATGGAGACATGGGTTTTTCCCTACACTAATTGCACTGGTGCTGTCGCAAAACAAAGGAACTCTGGTAGGAAAGAACAACCCAAAATCTCTCAAAGTGGAAATCATCCAAACCAACTGTGAGCAGCAGCTAGCAGCAGCTACATACTCAACCTCAGTGGTCGAAAGAGCAACTCCAGATTGCTTTCGAGAAGACCAAGAGACAAGAGAAGAACCAAGAAACTGGCAAGTACCGGAAGTCGACTTGCGATCCAACCGGCACCCACCAAAGTCAGCGTCCGAAAAGCCAGATAAATCAAGAGATGATGATGCTGAATAATAAAGACCAAGATCAGGCGCATAAGTGAGATACCTAAAGATGCGCTTGACAGCCTGCCGATGAGATGCGCGTGGTGAAGACTGGAAGCGCGCGCACAGTCCCACAGCAAACTGTATGTCTGGCCTTGTCGCCGTCAAGTACAGCAGCGAACCGATCATCCCTCGAAACTCTCTCTCGTTGACCTTGACGCCGCTCTGGTCCTTGTCCAGGCCCCCAGATGTACCCATTGGGGTCATCTGAGGCTTCAGCTCTCCACCAAAGTCGAATTTCTTCAACATGTCTCGAGTGTACTTACCCTGGTTGATGAAGGTGCCGTCCTTGGTCTGCTTGATCTGGAGCCCTAGAAAATACTTAAGCTCACCCATGAGGCTCATCTCGAACTCGCTGTGCATCTGCTCAGAAAACTTGGACACAAGATCATTAGTAGTACCGCCAAAGATAATATCGTCCATGTATATCTGAGCGACTAAAAAATCTGAAGAATCTCTGAGCAAGAAGAGAGTCTTATCCACAGAACCCATCACAAAGCCCTTCTTCAACAAAAACTGCTTCAACCGGTCATACCAAGCCCTAGGGGCTTGCTTCAACCCGTATAAAGCTTTTTGCAACTTAAAAACATGTCGAGGAAACTTGGGGTTCTCAAAACCGGGGGGCTGCCTAACATAAACCTCCTCCTCTATGTACCCGTTCAGAAAAGCACTCTTGACGTCCATTTGAAAAAGCTTAAAACCCTTCGAAGCGGCAAAAGCTAAAAGAATGCGAATGGACTCAAGACGGGCAACAGGAGCGAAGGTTTCTTCAAAATCAATACCTTCCTTCTGGCAAAAACCCTGGGCAACTAGTCGAGCTTTGTTGCGCACCACAACCCCATCTTCACCTTGCTTGTTCTTGAACACCCACTTGGTGCCTATGGGGTTGCATCCTGGTGGCAGCTCTACTAGTGTCCAAACCCGATTGCGGACAAAATTCTCAAGCTCTTCTTGCATGGCATTAATCCAGTTCGAGTCAGAAAGAGCATGAGAAATGTCTCTAGGCTCAAAGATGCAACAAAAGCAGATTCAGCAAACACAGCAAGAGAGTCAACAGACGAACGCAAAGTTCTTGAAGACACATCACCGATGATGAGCTCTGAGGGGTGATCACGCTGAACTGCTCGGGATCCCTGGTGATCTGAAGTCACCTCACCGGAGTCAGCAGCTGGCACCTCTGGACTCGACTGAGGGGGCTCGATCGAAGTGGAAGAAGTGATCAGAGGTCCGCCCTCGTCCTCATTCGAAGTCTCAGAAGGTGTGGGCTCTGCAGGAGGTGCAGAAGGCCCACCCTCATCAGCAGCTGGAGTATCCTCATCTTCCTCGAAGATGGACTCTCCGAGCTAACCATCACCAGAAAGCTCAAAAGAAGGAGTTAAAGAAGGCAAGGACTCATCAAAAGAAACCTCGCAAGTCTCGACAAGCTGCTGGGATTCGAGGTTCCAAACACGGAAACCTCGAGAATGCAATGCATAACCAAGAAAAACTCCGTCCCAGCAACGAGACTCAAACTTGTCCAAATGCCCTCCCTTCTTGAGCACAAAGCACTTGCAGCCAAACGCTCGCAAGTGGCTCACCTTGGGCTGTCTGCCAAACCGCAACTCATATGAGGTCTTACCAAGGTAAGCTCTAAGAAAAATGCGGTTGGCCAGATAGCAAGCCGTGTTCATGGCTTCAGCCCAAAAGCGCCTAGGAGTCCTGTGCTCATCGAGCATCGTCCTGGCCATCTCGACTAGCGTGCGGTTCTTTCGTTCCACAACGACATTCTGTGGGGGAGTGTAAGGAGCAGAAAACTGATGGTCAAGACCCTGATCACTGCAGAAGCTGACGAACTGAGAGTTCTTGAACTCAGAGCCATTGTCGGAGCGAATTGCTCGCATACGACCATTGTTCTCATTCTTCAGCTTCAAAATCAGGTCATGAACAAAATGAAAAGTTTCATCCTTAGACTCCAAAAAGAAAACCCACGAGAATCGAGAAAAATCGTCAACAATCACAAGTGCGTACCACTTCCCACCGACTGAGCGTACCCGAGCTGGACCGACAGTGTCCATATGTAATAGCTCGCCCGGATACGAAGTCATCACCTGAGTCACAGGTGCGTAAGAAGCGGCAGCCATTTTCCCGTGACGACAGGGATGGCAAACCAGATCCTTCTCCATCTTAAGCTTGGGCAATCCTCGGATGAGGTCCATAGAGCTCAACCTGACTAGCAGGTCAAAACTCAAATGGCCTAACCTCCTATGCCACTTCCAGAGCTCAGAGGAGGATCCAGCAATCAAACAGCGAGAAGGGCCAAAAGAACTAGAGAATTCAATCCGAAAAACCTTACCGAAAGGTAAGATCTGGCAAATCAAAGACCCTCTAGAATCAAACACAGAAGAATTGCCCTTCTTAAAACGCACCTCCAAACCATCCTCAAGAAGTTGCGAAACAGAAATCAAATTAAAGTTCAAGTTTCCAACCAAAGCAACGTTCTTCAAAGAAAAATGGTATGAAATGCGAATTGAGCCAATGCCACTTACTTTCCCTTGACCACTGTTCCCGAAGGTGATGTACCCGGATTGGGCCGGCCCGATTCCACGGCTCTCTCAGCCCGACAATCACTCGCCGCCCGTGTACCTGAGTCAATCCCGGTCAACAGTCCAGTGGATCCTCTGCTGCTCCTAGCCCATGTACCCGGATTGGGCCAGCCCGACTTCGCGGCCCCTCTGCCCGACAGTCGCTCGCTGCCCGTGTACCTGAGTCACACGTGGCCCAGACGCAACAGGTCTTCTTTCTCTTTTCTGTCCTCTTTGACTATCGTTGACAATGACTCATCACATCTGGAGCCATGAGGCCCACGCTATTCAGCATGGCTCCTCAGACGTCCGCGGGTACTTCGGCTTGTGCAGTCCTCTGAGTTTCATTCTCTTCTATTAGACGCACAAGCAGTCTCCCTTCATCCTCCTGGGAGTCGGAAACTGAGGCTCTTGAGCTCGAAGGTGCAGGATTCGAAGGTGCAAGATTTTTTGGCTTCCGAGCCACCTTCTTCACCGGAGTCTTTGCGGAGCTCGAAGTCCCAGCTTCGGCTTTCCTTTTCTTGGGTCCTTTCTCCGAAGGTACCCAATCCATCAGAGGGGGCGGAGTCATTTCCAACATTCCCCATACTCTGTTAAATCTCTCCCAACTCCCGACTAATTTGACTCTCCATTCTTTTCGGTCGGAGTTGGAGCGCCCAAAATCTTCTCCGAAGCCCTTATGATTTGCTCTGAAGTAACAGGGGCTGAAGAAGCTAAAAAATAAATAAATAAATCAAGTTAGTCTTTCTTCGAAGTAACTATGCATAATACATGTTGTTTTCGAAGTTACCTGCAGGGCTCGAAGTCACGGTAATTTTTCGGAGACCGCCTTCCGAATCCTCTTCGAAGACGATAGGCCAGTTGGCCATCAGTGGAGAAATTTGTAACCCGAGGAACTCTTCGGCTAAGTCTCGCATACTTAACCTCCGGCTAATCCTTTGAAGCAAGTCGAGACGAGCTTCGAGCTGACCTTGGCCGGGATGCACTAAGGCTTCCTTCCGGAATTGGATCTCTTTCAAAGGTCCGGCCAGAGGGTTACTCGCCCCAACTTCGGCATAGAACCACCTCATAACCCAGTCAGTGTACCATCTCGCATTGATGGCCTTAGCAGGGAATTGCAGGGCATATTCGTCCCGGAGCCTAAAATTAATGCTTCCGAAGGCAACCACTACCTTTTCACCTCCGGGACCTACGAAGGTCTTAGGCTGGCATGAAGCCCTATGCAGTGCAGCGAAGATCTCTTCCCTCCCCTCACAGCCTTCGGCTCTCAATGCCCATTCGAAGATAGCCAGTCTAGCTACTGCATTCGGAGATAATTGAGGGAGGGTGACATGGAATAGATCAAGTACCTCTGCCAGGAAGTCTACTGCAGGAAGGCCCAAGCCGGCTTCGAAGAAGGCTTCAAATACAACCACTTCTCCGGGCCTTGGTGACGGAATAAGCTCTTTTCCGGGCTTGCGAATCATCACTCCGGTACTGATCTTCCCTTCCACTGCTATTGCTAGCGATTCCCTTTTGCAGGTAGAGGATCCCAGTTGAAAAGACTGGTCCAAATACTTCGTTGATGGTGGGCAGAGACTTTGATCATCAATACTTTGGGGATTTCTCCCTCCTGCCGCCATGGATGTCGCTGCAGATGCCGGAGGTGCCACTGCCAACGTTGCAGCCGCTGCTGCTGCAGCCGCCTGCTGCCGGGCCAAGGCCGACGGAGCTCCAGATCCCTTAGTCTTCACCATTGCGGTCGCTGGATTGCTTTGGGGAAATGGGGGCTAGGGCTTAAAGAACTCAAGGGGCTCAAAAGTTTTTGATTGCGAGAAAACAGTGAAAAGGTAACCGGGCAAGTTCTAGGCCATCTATTTATAGCCTAAACTCTACATTCTTACCGTTAGCCCATGCCGTTTCGCATTCCTGCCGTTACTTTTCTCCGAAATTAACGCTTTCTACAGTTTCTGTTGGGAACAGAAAACTAACGGCTATTTCCTCTAACTCTAAAAGACTTTCGAACTTCTGAGTCTGTTCTAAGATAGTTCAAAAAGTAGTTATTTTAAGACTGATTCGGAGCTTACATCTTCGTATATTTCGGAGATGAATTGAAATTTAATAACCCCTATGTCTGGTTATTTTTTCCTTCCGTATACTGCTCTCCTAACATTACAGGTTGAACGGAGAAGCGTATTCGAGGGGCTACTGTTGGGGGAAAATATCTCATCTTCGGGGTTATTGCCGCAACAGCATGAAAGCAGATAGTGGATTCGAAGGTTTCCAGACGTCCATCTTCGAAGATACCCTGAGTCAAGCTCGAAGTACGAAGATAGGCATTAGTTCGAAGTACATCTTCGAACTAAGGTTCTGTGAGATCTTTATTGCCAGCTAAGATGGAAGATTTATCTTTTATATCATTAGATTAGTCTTTTACCATTTTAGCCCTATCAAGGGTACCGAATAGTTTCCACTATGTCGGTTGTAATAGAGGGGTAAATAGGTCTTTTCCTTAATATTTGGGCCTATAAATACCCCCCGTTTCACCCTGTAATAGGGACCGAATACAAGTTATTCAATACACACATTCGAACTATTCTAAGTTGTTATCCTTTCGGAGGCTTAGAACAGTTCTCTTCACAAACACTTCGTTTGTTAGTTTCTATTCTACAGAAACCTGTTAGCGTAATCTTTTATGCCAACAATTACTCAAGACCGAGTTTATTAGGCCATGCAGGTATGCTGAATGGGTCGCTAGCATTGTTCCTTTAGAGAAGAAAGCAAGTTGCAAGATTCGTGTGTGTATCAATTTCAGGGACTTGAACAAGGCCACTCTGAAGGATGAGTATCCCATGCCAATAGCGGACATGCTAATCAACGATGCTACAGGGCACAAGGTACTAAGTTTTCTTAATGGTAATGCTGGTTATAATAAGATCTTTATGACCGAAGAGGACATATACAAGACAACCTTTCGATGCCCTAGTTTTGTCAGTTTGTTTGAGTGGGTTGTTATGACTTTTGGTTTAAAGAATGCTGGCGCTACATATCAACGTGCTATGAACTTGATCTTTCATGACTTCCTAGGAGTTATGCTAGAAGTCTACATAGATGATGTTGTAGTCAAATCAGATGTTGTGGGAAACCATTTGGCCGATTTGAGAGTTGCTTTTGAGAGAATGCGTCAGTATGGCTTGAAAATGAACCCGCTCAAATGTGCTTTTGGCATGTCGGTGGGCAAGTTCTTAGGATTCATGATCCATGAAAGAGGTAATGATATTGACCCTAAGAAGCTTGAGAAGATTAAAAACTTTGAAACGCTGACATGCAAGAAAGATGTGCAAAAGTTGCTAGGAAAAGTTAATTATTTGCGCCGCTTTATATCTAACTTGTCTAGCAAGATTTATGCTTTTGTCCCCATACTTTGGCTAAATAACGAAGCCGAAATCACTTGCGGGGCAAGTTAGCAATGCGCTTTTGAAAAGATTAAAGAGTGCATGTCATCACCGCCTGTGGTTAGAGCACCAAAAGCCGGGATTATGTTTTGGCATATACGTTGCTGCAGAAGATAATGTGATAGGAGTTGTGCTAACTTAGGAAGTGGAGGGAAAAGAGTACATCATCACATTCTTGAGTCGGCACCTATTGGATGCCGAAACGAGGTAAATGTTTTTAGAGCGTTTATGTTTGTCGCTTTATTATGCATGCACCAAACTTCGACATTATCTTCTATCTGGCACATGTATTGTTACTTGTCAAATTGATGTCATAAAGTACATGTTGCAAAAGCCAATTTTAAGTGGGAGAATCAGAAAGTGGGCTTATGCTTTAATTGAGTACGATTTGGCTTATGAACCTCTAAAAGCTATGAAAGGCCAAGTCGTCGCAAATTCTATAGTTGATCACCATGTAGATGTCACTTGGAGTAGTGATACTGTCCTGATTGAGATAGTACCATGGAAACTTTACTTTGATGGTTCGACTTGTAAGAATGGCCAAGGTGTGGGAGTGGTGCTCATATCACCTAGCGGTACGAGTTTCGAAACCTCGAATCGATTAGAATTTCCTTGTACTAATAATCAAGCCGAATATGAAGCCTTGTTGCTAGGACTTGAATTGTTAAGCTCCATGGGTGTTAAATATGTTCATGCATGTTGTGATTCGTTGTTAGTAGTTCAATAAGTATTTAAACTTGCTCAATGTTTTAATGGTTTGCTAAATAGCTACTTAGATAAATGTCTAGACATAATTTCTACTCTTGATGATTTTGAGATTGCTCATGTGTCTAGAGAAGCCAATTTAGTAGCGAATGACGGCTCAGCAAGCATCTGGTTACCAAATTAAAAGAGGTAGATTTTTCGCACAAGAAAAAACTGATGCTTGACTTTAATTTACCATACGAGTCAGAGCACATCGGTTTGACCAACCGGACATGGTGGTCCGACCGCAAGTGTCTATTTGGTCTGACCGGCCATAATAGGCCGGTCGAACCACCCTATGCCGGCTGACTGAAAACAGTCGGTCTGAACGGCCCCCTATGGCTGGTTTTACCGACCTACATAAGGAAAGTTTAGGGCACGGGGGGCAAACCAAGGTTTGTAATTTCAATGCTGTTGGACCGGAAACGGCGACCAGAGGGGGGGGTGGATGGGAGCTTTTAAAAACTTGGGCTAAACACAGCCTTCGGTTTTAATCCTGTCTACTGCGGAACAGGCTTCGAACACCAACCTTCGAAGGTCTGGTTCGGAGGTATTTGACAGCTCCGAACACAGGCTTCGCAGGGAGTAAAAGTCCGAAGCCAAGTAGACTTCGCTCCACAAACAGCCCCGAAAACAACTCTGCTAAGTCAGTGCAGGCTCCGCACACAGGGTGCTTCGAGCAGTCTTCGCACTTCACCCTTCTCAAGAGAGGACTACGCTAGGGGCTTCGACACGAGAAGCAGAAACGGTCTTCGATCAGGGCTTCGCTAGTAAGCAGCGAGGTCTAGCCTCCTGTTACACAGAGCGAACGCGCACTGAAAAACACACTTCGCACACAACACACTTCGTCAACTCAGGCTTCGATGCACTGTCACAAGTCACTCAATGTGACACACAAATGGACGAAGTATGCAGCTAGGTATGTAAAACAAGCTCAAGCAAAAAGCACACAGAGGCAGGGCTTCGCCGCTTGAACAAGGAACACAAAATTGAACTCACTGGATGTATTCAAAGTGTTAGAAGGCTAGTACAGGAGCTCAACAGTAAATGCTCAAAGTGTTAAATGTTACCTACCGAGCCCCCATATTTATAGCCCACAGTTCACCCAAGTGAATTGACTACTTTACCCCTAGGGTTTACACCAGTTTTGTCTCTACAGAACTGAGGGGTACAAAAGGTAGTCAACTTTATTCTGGAGGCTTCTCTATTAGCTTTGCAGAGGGGACAGCGTCAGCTTTTTGCAGAGCAGACAATGTCAGCCTTTGCAGTCTTTGACCTTCTGGAGCCTCCCTTCGCATGCGAGGGGTGCGGTAGCTTCGGTGAGAAGCCTTGAGCCTGACGGCCTTCGCTTCACCGAAGATAGCCTCTGATACAGTGACGGTTTTGAGCCGAAGCCGTCAAAGCCCTTGGGCCTTCGCACCACCACCTCCGGAGTGGACCACCACGGCTTCGCAGCTACTCCCAGCTCGAACTCCGTCAGTCCATGTACCGAAGCCATGCATGGCCGAAGCACCACAAGTCAACCTCGCTCCAGAGCTAGCCTCTCTCCGAAGCCTTCCTCACTCCGAAGCCCCACCTTCGGAGTACCACCCTTCGAAGTCCCTCCTTCGTCCAAGGCCTCCGCACGAAGCATTCCATGAGCACATCGTCGCAGTGTCTCTCCCCGAGCACACTCCTCGATGAGCCTCACCCGGACCATGCCTTCGATGCACCTCGACTTCTGAGACCTTCGTCGGGTATCTTTGAATGTCTCCCTTCGGAGCACACTTCGAACGCCTTGCCTCCGCAGAGGACTTGATCCACCAAACTCCGAAGTCACTCCATCCGGAGTACCTTCGAAGTGCCTCACCTCCGAGGACTTTGTCTCGGAGTACCTTCACCCGGAGCCATGCTTCGCACTTACTGCCTTCACCTGGTGCACTTCGACCCGAGGACCGACCTCGACCCCTTTGCAGCCACCGTGACGGAGCTCCCCGCTCCCCTAGCATCAAGCCTCCCGCTTGACGCAGGTTCACCTGCCGCGATCCGTCCGTCGCCTCCGAAGTCCCCTGCGCACCACAGACAAACAGACAAGTGTATCCAGTACTCCGGAGACCTCTCCGGGTTAGCAGCCTTCGGTACACACTCCGGTGTACCGCCCAAAGTACCGAGACCTTCGGTACGAACCCAGTCATCGTGTACTGTCGGACCCCTCCGACAGGCACACTCCGCTGCAACAGCTGCAGCAACCAAACCACCGAACCCTTCGGTGAAAACAGCCTCCGAACACCTTCAGAGGTCCAACCTCCAAACCCCCTTCGGAGGTATCCCTTCGAACCAGAGGGTAAAAGCCTGTCAATCACTCATCACAAACACCGAAACCAACCCTTGGTTTCTCAAATGCCAATTCAAACGAAGATTTGGCTAGTACTTTAGAAAATCATGAGGATGATTGGAGGACTCCAATTATTTAATATTTGAGAGATCCTAGCATGCGAGTCGATCGAAAAGTTCGGCGGCAAGCGTTTAAATTTGTGTTACTTGATGACGAGTTGTATTGTCGAACTGTTGATGAAGTACTTTTGAGATGTTTGAATGCCTATCGGTCTAGACTTGCTGTGGGTGAAGTACATGAAGGTCTTTGTGGTACTCATCAGTTGGCCTAGAAAATGAGTTGGATGCTCAAAAGAGCGAGTTTTTATTGGCCAACCATGACTGAGGACTGTTTTAAGTATTATAGAGGATGTGAAGCTTGTCAAAGGTTTGGTAATATTAAGCTTGCTCCTGCATCTTTACTTAACCCTATTATCAAACCATGGTCGTTCCGAGGTTGGGCCTTGGACTTCATCGGCCAAATTTATCCTTCATCTTCAAAAGGGCATCGGTTCATATTGATGGTTCCAGACTACTTCACCAAGTGGACGGAGGCCGTGCCTCTCAAGAACATGATGCAAAACAAGGTAATTAATTTCATCTTGAAGCACATTATACATAGATTCAGTATCCCTCAAACTCTTACTACAGATCAGGGTGCTTCATTTGTTTCTAAAGAAGTATGTGATTTTGCCGAATCTTATGGTATAAAGTTAGTAAATTCTTCACCATACTATGCTCAGGCCAATGGTCAGGCCGAGTCTAATAATAAAACTGTGATAAAACTCATTAAGAAAAAGATTGAAGAGTTTCCTAAAAGGTGGCATGAAGTGCTTTCTGAAGCGTTATGGGCATGTAGAGTTGCAAAGCATGGCGCCACCAAGGTTAGTTCGTATGAGTTGGTGTATGGACAAGAGGCCATTTTACCCGTAGAGGTGAATCTTTGCTCATTAAGGTTACTTAAGCAAGATGGCTTATCGGTCGATGAATATGAAACTCTTTTGAAAGATAATTTGGAAGAAGTGACCAATAAGAGGTTAAGAGCTCTAGAGGCAATAGAATGAGACAAAAGAAGAGTAGCTAGAGCTTATAACAAGAAGGTGAGAGCAAAATCGTTTCAAGTTGGTGACTTGGTTTGGAAGACGATTTTGCCTTTAGGCACTAAGAGCCCAAAATTTGGCAAATGGTCGCCTAGTTGGGAAGGTCCTTTTAGAGTTGTCGAAATCACTCCAAGCAATGCATATTTGCTAGAGTCACTTCAAGGAGAGCGATTTCGTAGGGCTTTGAATGGTAGGTATTTGAAAAAGTACTTCCCAATTGTGTGGCAAAACGCTTGAAGTGTCGAAAAGCCGATATGAGACATATCGCCTTTAGCTCGTTATGCTTTTGGCTCACTAAAGATTGCCAAAACGCATGGGGCATTAATGGTCAAAATTAACAAAATATCAGTTTTTGGTAGTTTTACCAAAAATATGACGAGACCTGGCACAAGTCGGTCCAACTGGCCATGTAGGCCCAGTCTGACCGTCCATTAGGCCTGGTTAGACCGGACGTATAGGCCCGGTTAGACTGGCCCAAATCTGTATCCGATTCAGATTAGCTGATTTCGGGTCTATTTTATCTCTAATTGATTTTAACGACTTGGAACTCATGTCCAACTGAGAGAAGAGCCGAGGAACTAATGACCCACCTCTATAAATAGAGGCAAGGTCGATTCAAGGAGACCCTGCCAAAATCCTAATAGATCCAATCTATTACCTACCTTGAATCACATTTACTTTCTTAGCACGTACATATTTGCTGGTTTGTGCAGTAAACCATCCGTTTGCCACGTCGTAATCACGGTAAGTCCTTGTCGGTTCGCTCATGAATCGTTCGTTTCATCCATGTAACGAAATTCTATTGATTTTATCGGTTTCTATTGGTAATTCAGTGTCCCGGCCGAATTACTTTGATCTCTTGGTATTTTTTGCAGTATTCCATTACTCTCATCCCTTCCAAGGATTTTGGTTGTGATCCATCAGCGGGAAGACTGTCGCCGGATCCCGGAGACCACTTTCTAGGAGCCATCGGTCCGACTGGCGGTCACCCCTCGGTCCGATCAGGCTGTGCCGTGCCATCACCTGACGCGTTGGCACACTACGGTCCAAGTGGCGGCACGAAGCCGGTCTAACCAAGCTTCGCAGGAAGCTTTAGGAGTGCCTCGCTCCAACGTCAGAGCCCCTTCGGGTTCATCGCACATACTCGGTCTGACCGGATGCTTCGTCGGTTGGACCAGGTCCCCTCCGCACCGAAGGTATTTTGCACTGGAGATCACTTCGCATTATAGGTATCCACGTGCCGGAGTACCCAAACCCTTCGGCCATCAACGGTCTGACCGGATGTACAACCTCGGTCCGACCGGCCGAAGGGTAGAGGACCCCTTCACGCCCGTGCGCCGAAGGCCCCCTTCGGTGAAGGCTTCACACTGCCGGTCAGACTGGTCATGTGCCTTTGGTCCGACCGGACTCCCCTGGTCGGTCTGAGCACCTGTTAGGATTCGATCCAACCGGCCTTGCTCTGGCCAGTTCAGTTTGATTAGGTTTTTATTATTTTAGTTATTTTCCCAACACTTCGGTTAATTGAATAATTTCAGATTAATATTATTTGATTGCTCGATGACTCCATTATCCCCTTACCACGGTTTAAGGATTGTTGGAACGCGACGTCAACATCTCATGATGTTTTTGGATCACCGAACCGGCCCAAGTGCGGGGGCACGTTTTCGTGTCAACACATAATCCTTTTTTCTCTTGTTTGAGAATAGTTCTCAAATTTTGATACCAGTCCATAAAGTTTGTTCCAGATATTTTCTCACGTTCAAGAATAGATCGCAAATTAAAAACTAGAGTGCTCTTAATAGTAGAAGTAGTAGGTGCCATGATATACAAAAAGATTAAATGCAAGATTTAACACTATGCAATGTTTATCTTCTATCCAATAAAATATATTTCACTATTTTAAACCAAGTCACGTTCCCTCTAATAACTAATAGTGGTGCAAGATCCATGGTCACGCTATCTTCTAGTGAGCTTTGGCATCACTGCTAGAAGCTAGTTGATATAGGTAAGCAACTCCTTGCTAATCACATCGTATGTGACTCTTGTCGTTGGAGAAGCATCCAATGCTTGACCCTAACTCCTATGCTCCAAGGCCCAAAACTGTTTTGATAGCCTTGTCAAGTGAACCAATTGTAGGATCGAAACTGGCGACTAGAGGGGGGGGTGAATAGGCGCCTCAACAAATTCTTTCGAATTGATGGCCTTTTCTAAACACCCAACGCACCTCTTAACTGAACAAGCGAAAGAAAATAAGCAAATACAACAAAATCCCAGACAAAGCTAGTGCTATCACTCTCCTGTCAGATATGATATGATGCGACAGTTTGAGAGATCACAAGCACTAAAAATAATATAACCTTCAAAAACACACCGATGTCCTGATTGAAAAGACAACAGTACAACGCACACAAGGCAAATTAATAAAGTTCACAGACTCGACAGACAAATCATTGAGTACTATAAAAACATCCATTAATCACAGGCATTTCATAAAGCACAAACTCAACATCCATAGTGCACAAGAATTTAATTAAATATTGAATATAAATGTGCTCGTAGACGATTTAACAAACACTAGATGTGCACTAAAAACACAAGGTTATATCAATAAAATGCTAGCAGTAGTTTAATCCATCACGGAATAATCAACGGGAATAATATTATCAAGTGCACGCAAAATGAGAAAGAAAAACGGATTACTATACTTGCTGTCTCCTATTTAGGATTTCGATCGAACACCTTGTGTGCATGCTAGGCTCTGTGTGCCTCAAGCCGCTCCAGTCCGACACCCGAGCGCGTGTACCCTAGCCGGTCTCTGCGTCAAACCTCCTGGGCCTACGCACCGCCCGTACACCAGCAAGAGGCCAGCGCCGAGTGCCCACTGAAAGCACGCGCTGCTGCCGAGCGCTTCAGAGCGCTGCCACACGCGCTCAAACATCATCGGCTCAAGAAAATAGCGAAGGATTTCCTGAAAAAAACTTGCGCACAATAACTTCTCAAGAAAACCGGAAATAGTAGCTCCTTAAGAAAACTGACGATTGTTTTTTCAGAGAAATAAAAGCCAAGCACAGTGAAACTTCAAGAACAGGAGGAAAATAATTTCTCAAAATGAAGATAGGAAAAATAGGGAAAGTGAACTCAGATTTTTTATTTGGAACGAGTTTATGGAAACCCTAGGACTAGGGAGATTTTTATAGGCAATTCAAAAACAGGAAAAGACACAAATACCCTTAGGGTTTTTTACAGACTCGAAGGCCCACAGGGCTAAAAATATAAAATACTATCTAAAGGTAGTTTGTCTTGATTCAAAGCTTTCGTAGCGACTACGTCTTCTCTTAAGGACACTTGGATCTCGATCCAACGGTTTTGATCCGAAACCGACAAAGTGCTCCAGATCATCGGCATGTGTCACCAATCCATGAACTCGACCGCCAGCAAGTCTCTTCCGCTCACGATCCCTCGAGTTGCCTTGTCACCTACACTGGCCTTCCTTTTCTCTGACTTGGTCAACACACTGTCCTGATCATCCGTCCGTCAATGTCTTGCTTTATCTCCACGTGTACGCTTGAGATCTTCCTCAACTTCGCCTGGCACCCTTGATCATCCGGCATCAAGCTCCTCGATTGACCCCGATCACCCGCCGTTGACTATTGACTCGCATCTCAACGCTCACACAACATGAGACAAGCAAAACATGAATCTCCACGCAAGCACGCATCTCACCACACATCGATCCCTTCAGTGAACACACATAGGCATCACAAATCCATATCATTAAATCAAGCAAACTTGTCAATCACTCATCACTAAGATAAAACAATAGTGCAAACCCCACTTGGTTTCTCACCAATACTATGCATGCAGAAGTGTGACTTCCGCCCCAACTGGTCAAGATAAAACACAACACGCTACTTTGGCAGACTCACTATCAATGAGCACAAACCTTGGTGCGTGCAGCTATTGGGAAGAGCATCAACACTTAATTTTCTGAGGGAAAACTATTCTAGCATTGTAACATCCCTAGAACAAACGAAACATGCAATAATAAAATAACAGGAACATAAGAAAGCATTACATGAAATCATATTAACTGTGACATATCATGGCCTACTTCTCATGGCGATCTCCATCTCCATGGCTCCCATCAATGAGTGCGTGCTCCCGGCCTCCATAAAGAGTACTAGTCCATCTCGTAGAGTCTATACTAATTACATGGGCCGAAGCACCGCAGAAACGACATACAAGCCATAATAAATTTTACATCAGCATTGGGCTATAAATAATCATGACACCCAGGCCATATTTAATTTACATTAATTTCATGCATCTCATACATCACATTTATCCAAGGCCATGCCAGTCACATCATTCTCTGCAAAACAAAGTTAGGCGAGCAATCTACAAGTGACTGGATTCTGGATCTGAAAAACCCGGGTCAATAGGCTCAGTTTTTCAAATTCGCACGGGTCAGAACTTCTGATCTGGTACCGGAACTTTCGATCCCCGGAACTTCCGATCAATATCGGAATCCTGCACCACAACAATTGATTTCTGTATCGAATCATTTTTCAATATCGGAACATCCGATCACTTTCAGAACTTTCGATCCGCCATCGAAACTTCCGATATGTCGCGGACAGAAACAAATCTCATATGTTTTTCCACCATGTATCTCCATACATGAGGGATCCAAATCGAACACTACGCACGTAGGCTCTAATACCACTGTTGGGGAATAGGGGAGCTATGCTAGCTGATAAATTCAAAAATTTACTCCCTAGGCCCAAATACTCATGCGCGTGCGAGATAATGAATCGGTACCTTCCAGCACGAGACGCACTAGGTGTAGCGGAAGAATATGTCAGAGTAGCGCGTCAAGCCTATCCTTGCTTCATCCTCGCCGTCCTTCGCCGATCCGATCGATGAAGACGACATAGTCATTCACATGTAGATGTCCACGGAGTCCACATGTACAGGGATGGAGTACCTCCCACGACAGCGTGCTAGCACCGCACGTGAGAGATGGGGATCCTTGATCTCAAAATTTGAGATCGAGAAAAGAAGGAGAGAACTCTTGGGTGGCTAGGTCTAATCTAGACTTATTTCTTGTTCCAAGATGTCCTCTTCCTCTCCTTTTATAGGGTTGAGGGCCCTTTGGTCATGCTCATCTAAGAATCCATAAAATCATAACAGATCCAATCTGTTTTCACACGTTAGAACTTTCGATCCTGTATCGGAACTTTTGACAGGTTATTTTAGGTCTCCTGATACAGTACGACATGCAACAGATCCAATATGTTATCACCCACCTCGAAACTTCCGATACCATATAGGAACTTTCGATTAGTACAAAACTTCCCCGATTCCGACTCGGAACTTCTGGCTCACCGGAACTTTCGATACCATATCGGAACTTCTGAAGAAACATTTGCTCTCTATATTAAGGCCAGATAATAATCGGAACTTCTGATACTGCCAATCGGAACATACGATGCACAGAAATTTCTTGGGCATATCCTTCACAAATGCGCCCGAGTGGTGAGACGCCAATGGTCGGCCTGGGGCCATCCGCCCAACGGTTATCACCAAATCAACACCGACGGTTACCCTCAATATTGACGTCTCTATGGCAGTCATTAGCGCCATTTAGAGGCAGTTATGCTTGTAGTTATGTGGCTGTTTCTGCTAACTATCAATGTGATGATTATTCTTGTAACTCCCGAGTCCTTCTCATATAAAAGGATTACGGGATGCCCTGAGAAGGGCACGTTGGGATCACATGCTAGCACACTACGCTACACAACACAATGCTGAGGCCAACACTGAGAGATCGATTCATACATATACCCCCATTCATCCATACACACACAGGAGTAGTGTTATTATTCTCTGGGAGGCCCTAACCTGTCTAAAAACTCCCTCGTGTCTTGCATACATCATATTACATGTCTTGCAAATATGTCACACATATTTTTGTCACTCAGTAGGTGTAGGAGGAGCAAGAGGATAATACTCAATGTCAGCAGTTGAGACGTCGACCGCTTCCTCGACCTCAGTGTAAGCTCGCTAGCCATCGGCTTCGCTATAATGCGCTGGCCACCCCTCATGGATGAGATCCAATTGGATGGTCAGGTACAGCGCCCGGACAACCCCCAACACATGAGTAGCTGTCATCTTTGTGAAGTCCCGAGACGACTGCTTCAGTCGACCTTCAGCACCATCTAGCCGAGCAAATGACTCGTCCGTCGACCACTAAGTTCTCGGGGGCTCATCATCAATCATCTGGATCATCGCCTCCGCACATGTCTGATAGGCATCCTGCTGCTTCTGGGTGCTCGCTAGTCGTCGCTCTAGGTCTTCAAACTGGTCAGTCATCCGATAATGGATCCCTCCAAAGCGAAGCAGAATTCTCAAGACAAAAATTGATGGAATTTGGACTAGAAGAAAAAGAGGTCGGGGAAGCCCATACTTTTATACTCATCGCACCATTTTTGGGCCGAAGCCTTAGACTCGGTGAGCTGCTTCTTCAACTTCTCCAACTCGGTAGAGACAACATCCCTCTTGGCTGCCGCAGCATCCACCGAACGCTGTGCCTAGCAGACAACCATCTTCATACGCTCACTCGATGCTGATAGCTCTATGAAAACAAAAAAGAATTATGCTCCGGATCTACATATGAATGTATTGAAAAAAATTGATACGTACAAAGGGCCTAGAGGCCGAACTTCTCGTGAAGGACATGAAGCTCCCCTCGGAGACCATCATTCTCCGTCTCTAGCCGTCACAACTCATTGTCCTTTTCAGGATAGCTAGGCGTCCCTGGCGTCTACCCTCTCTCTTATTTTAAGAGGTGTGTCCTGCGTGGATAACCAAATTAATCTAAACTCCAAGGTATGCAAACCTTTTTTGCAAGAAAACTTACCACCGTCTTTTGTCTTGTGTACTCCATTGACTTCAAGTGCCCGGCCATGGCCACCGACCATTGCCGAGTGGGAGCGTGCCCAAAAGGCGGTGGCGCCGACCCAACCATAACGGGGGAGCGGAGCGCTCCTCCCCTGGCACGGCGGGCTCCACTGTGGCCACCCTCACGGTCGCCAACAAGACCTCAAACGTTCTCGGCGAAGAAGATTGGGACCCTACCGCATTGCCCGCCAAAGGTGGTCCGCCCAAAGGTGACCCCGATGGTGTCGTCTAGACCAAAGTGGTGGTGGTCGGCTCAATGGCACCGGTCACATCGATCGGGCTTGGGTCAGGCAAAGGTGATAATTTGACCCTATCAAAAAAATATATGATGGTGATCACGAAGAGATGTCTAGGAGGATCGACTACATTGACAAAATGTCCTCACTACTGAAACCACCGAAACACCGCCTTCCTCATCCATTAGCTGGGTCCCGCACTGGAAGTAAAGCCGGTCCACAGAGCCAAGCGATGTCATGATAGAGGCAGAGTGTACACCAAGGATAATGATGCCGCGGTATCAGCCGCCCCAGGAACTCTCTCAGAGGTGTCCGAGTCGACACCTGGAGATGAAGGGATCTTCGGTGGCCCCTCAGCCTGCCTCCACCTCGCCTCAGACTAGGCAGCGCTCCGAGTCACACGATAGCTCAGCGGAGTCCCCGCTCGCTTATTCGCCTTCTTTGCCGAGGGGAGCAAGCCTCCTTGCTCTTTCTCTTCCCACTGGTGCACCGCCATGTGGCCCATCGTACTTCTGCCCAACAGAGCAGGGGTGCTCTGGCAGTGGAGCCAGAGAGATGAAGGTAGCCCAACCCTGCACAAGTTCACATTCAAGACCTAGACATTGATCACGACTTCCGCCAATGAAGAAACATGAGGAAACAACATTACCTCCGGTCGGGGATAATTGAGGCGGAAGGGGCGATAGTGGGTGGTGCTTTGGGCTTCAACCTTGATTTTGAAAACGCTTCACGCCCTCACCACTGCCTCCTTCAACGACAACCCCTCAGCTGACTCCCTGGTCGGATCGTCGAGCCCCAAGAACTCGTACCGAGGTGGAGCTGCTACTTCAGTGGCACTACCCGATGAAGCAAGAAGATGAGGACGACCTGGAAGCCCAAGAGATTCCTTTCTTGAAGATGACAAATCAAGATCACCAACTCATCGACTTGCCCCCGCTGCTCGACCGAGAACAGGTCGGTCCAGGTGGTAGACACCAGTGGCACTTGGTCAATCTACGGAGAAAGGGATGGCTCGTGGTTGGCCACATAAAACCAACCCGAGAGGCACCCCTTGTTCGAAGAAGGAAGTGGTACAGAGATGTAATCTACCACCTTCCCATTGCGAAGCTGAAGCCCGCATGTGCCAACCACTTTGCTAGCGCTCCGAAGAGACCACAAGCAAAAGAAGTGATAGAAAAGATTGAAATGGGGATCAATCCCCAGAAAATACTCACACAGCTCAACTAAAATATCAAGATGAAAAATGGAGTTGGAATTCAGATTGCAGAGAGACATGTCATAATTATGAAGGACACCACGAAGGAAAGGATGCGTCGGAAACCCAAAGCCATGAAGAAAGAAGGAGTCGAAGACCACAATCTCGTGGGTGTCCGGGGATGGAAATGTCTCGTTGCCGACCACTCTCCATGATGAGATAGCCTTCGGAGGGATATCGCCCCAATCCTCCAGTGCCTGCACCACTTCTTCTCCCATGGAGGAGATGTGGAACTCCACTAGGTGATCCACCGGCTTTCGAGGAGTGCTCGTCGCCATTGGAATCCTGGATGCCCTTGCCAAAGGTTTTAATCTGAACAACCGCCAAGCTTTGTCATAGCAAACCGCGTAGTTGTAGTGCCAAAAATTTTTGCGAGGTGCTAGGAGATCAGAAGATGAAGCAAAGGAAAGGATGGAGTACTACTTCAAAGTGCATCGGGGAAGTTAGTTATAACTTTCCTCTCGACGGTTCCCTGTCCCGAAGCGTCAACACCGCCAAAGCGAGCGGTTAAGAGAAGCACCTTTTCACCATCAATCGTGCCGGCATGGTTCCCAGGGATCTCTCAGGGGATCCAGATTCGTGCCCCAGAAGACAAAGCAAGTGCAAAGCAAGAGAAGCGACGACACCAACTGTCATCTCCACGCGTAGTAACTTCCACCCGTAGGGAGGCTGTACGATTTAAAAATCAACTACTCCAATGGTAAACTCCACCAAAGAAGATGATTTGAGACCGAAACTCATTCTTCGATGTAACTTCAGCCTCGGGGGCTGCACTCGGTAGGTGCACCTAGGTGGTTCACCGATAGAAATCATGGCTACATCAAGGGTACTTAAAGCTCTTCCCACCTACTTAGATCATGACGCACGCCGAAAGAGCTCAGGTGCTGCTGTAGGGGATATGATCCACTGTACCCCACCGAGTGGTTTCACCCGAACCACCGACTGTTGGCCAGGCCAGCCCATCAAGGACTTCTTGTAACTCCCTAGTCCTTCTCATATAAAAGGATTAGGGGAGGCCCTGAGAAGGGCACATTGGGATCACATCGTAGCACACTACGCTACACAACACAACGCTAAGACCGACACTGAGAGATCGATTCATACAGATACCCCATTCATCCATACACACACAGGAGTAGGGTTATGATCCTCCGGGAGGCCCAAACCTGTCTAAAAACTCCCTCGTGTCTGTCTCCCATTCGGTTGGGGTAACCATCGAATCCATAGCTACAACTCCTCCCCTCTATCGACACTCGTACATTATGATTTATGGACATCTACCATCTCTACCTCCTCGGGTTTCCAATACTACTTAGTTATCCTCAATGACCACAACCACTATATTTGGACTTTCCCTCTTCGCTACAATAGTCATGTTTTCAACATTTTTAGTAGTTTATACCCATACATTCACACACAATTTCACAAAAACATACTAGCCTTCCAAGCTGACAAAGGTGGGGAGTTTGTTAACTCTTGCACATCCACACTTCTATCCTCCTATGCACCCATCTTTGCCTTCCATGTCCTCACACGTCCCTAAAATGGCAAAGTTGAACGCATCATTCATACCATTAATAATATCATTTGTACTCTCCTAATCCAAGCACACTACCTCGTCCCTTCAAAACCGCATACCATTCAAATTTCTTCACAAGAAACTACCCTCCTACAATCATCTCTGACTTTTTGGTTACCTCTACTACCCTAACATATTAGCTACCACTCCCCATAAACATGCCCCTAGATCATCCGCATGAATATTTATGGGCTATCCTAGTTGTTACAAGGGGTACTGGTGTTACAACCCAGTCACTCGCAAGGTTACTATCTCTCGACATGTTGTGTTCGATGAGGGAACTTTCATATTTGCTAAAATTGTGCCCCCATCTACTGCCGCTTTTAATTTTTAGCATGATTCTACACTTGATCCTATAGTTGTGTCTTCTGTGAATTCTCAAGGGACCATGCCTACCACCAGGCTTGATTTCGATGTTTGTGAAACCAAGGGTGGTTTCTTTCTGTATGATGAGTGGTTGACAATGATGAGCAGTTTTAGTGTTGGGTTGTGTGCATCGAAGGGTTTGATGAAAAATTGAGGATTGGTTGACGAGGTATTCGGTGGTGCGTCGCATTCTTGTTTTGGCTTGTCTTGGATGTGCAGGGTGGAGATATTGACCAACTATCAATGGCAAGTGATCGAGGGTCAAGCGGGGAGCTCGATGCCGAAGGATTAGGGAGGCTAAGTAAAGTTGGAAGAAGATCTTAAGAGTGCATGAAAAGACTGAGCAAGACTTGGACGGACGGATGGAAGCAATGGCATGATGACCGGGTCTACGAGAGGGAGGCCAGGGCAAGTATTCAGGCGGCTCGAGGGTATCTAGAGCAGAAAAGGCTTGCTGGCGCTCGGAGTCGCAAAGCGGTGTCATGAGTCGAAGAGTTGAGAGGCTTTGTCGGTTTTTGCAGAAAACCATCGAATCACTAAATGTTTCGAATACAATACATAGAAGTTTAGTTTTAGTTTGAGTATTTCTGTTTAATAGTGTAATCGTTTGGTATCTTTTTAGAATGGTTTTATTCTGAAAACATATTGAAAGTTGAGTCTTATTGTAATTTCTCTTTTAAGTCAAATAAGGTAATTTTTAGAATATTCAATTCTGAAATTGCCCAAGGGGTCTTTTGTAGAAGTGGCTTCTAGAATGGGTCTACTTAAGGGATCTTATCCCTAATGTTTGGCTTGACATTTTGAGGGGATTTTTTATTCACAAAAATAGAGGAAAACACTGTTCGGATGGAGTTTTTGGATGCGCTATCGTGATTCGGATGAAATCCCGCGATCTATAACAGCTTTTTCGGCAGCACTGTATCGCGTAAAGATCAATCTTCTTTCAGCAATGGCACTGTAAGTTTGTTTGAGCACAGAAACTGTTTTACTCTGGATTCAATTTTGTGAGCAATTTTGTGACGATTTCACTGCAAAACTTGATGTTGATGTTTATACAACTTTTGTTGTGGATGATTTGAATGTTCTAGTTTTGCAGTTTGCTATAATTTTCGATCTGTTCTTCATGATTTTTTTGTTTTTTGATTGTGGTATATTATTTCAGAATACTTCTCTGCTGCTGAAAATATAGAATAGATTGAACTATCTTTTAGGTAGAATTGTTGTGGCTGTCCACTTTTTACCTACTCAGGAATATTCCTTGGCAGGATTCTTTTCTTTCTTGTGATTCAAGAAGCCTCCTAGGCTGTTCTATTTTTCCTACATCAAATTGTTGCTGTTTTGAGGAATTAATCTTACCAGAAATAGTACTGCGCCGTCAGCGTGAGTTTTGTCAAGAAATGCTACAGAGGCGCATAAGGTACTGATTCATTCGTTGGTTCTTTGTTTGGAGTATTTGATCATTTTCTCTTCTGATTCTTCTGCTTTCCATCTGAGAAGAGATTATTTCTGCACAATAAATATTCGGTTGAAGTTTGCTGTTGTGGTTGTCATACGATGAACAGTCAACAGGGTAGAAATCTTACCCATATACTGAATCTGATGTGATTTCCATCTCTCTGATTTTTACCAGATTTCAGTGTTCTTGCTTCACCGGACTCCAATAAAGTATGTTTCAGATTCTTGTAGTCATGATCTTTCTTCTGTTTTGTGTCATGTGCATTTTGGAGGTACTACAGTATTGATTACAGCAAGTAAAATTGTACTGAAATTGTACAGGAAGTTGATCAAGAACATAGTACTTGACAGCTCCTACTTTTGCTTAAATTGTTGATTCGATTTTTGAGTCCCCTACATAATCACAACCTGAAGATATAAGAACAACTTAAAGAACTGGTTCTATGTTAATTTTTGATTTGATTCTAGAATATACTGTGCATTGTGTTTCTTCTGTTTCAGTTTTCAGAAATTGTGACTTCTTCAGCTGCAATTGTTGTGTATCTGGTGAAATGGTGTGAATCAGCTGTTTTGTTCTGTATCATTTTCTGAAACACTGCTTTGGTTAATTCACAACTTCTTCTTGAGATTGCACTGTTACTCATCAGGATATTGTCATGAACTACAATACTGAATTCTAGATTGAATAGTTTTAGCACTGTTGTGTTTTGAATCTCAAAATAAAACCAAAACATTGCTAGAATCTAATTTTTGGTACTTGCTCATTGATTCTCTGCTAAAAATATCTCAGTAATTCAGAAAGTATTTCTGCACTCAATATACAATATTTGCACTACTTTGTTGTGAAGAAGATGCATTCCAGAAATGGTTCACATGCTGTCTGAATCTAAATTCATGATAGTACTGTTCTCTTTCAAACAAGTGCTGATTACTAAAGTGTTGGTAAAGAATTGATCTGAATTCTTGCACTTGAAAGTCATTGTTCTTGAAAAAGAAACTCTAGGTCTGCTGTTTAGTGATGTTTCTGCTTTTGCAAAGGAAACAGAAATCCAAATTGCAATACTGAACCAATCTTTGATCTTGGATATGTGTGCTCAACTCTGAATTCATATTTTGAGGTCTTTTCAATAGCTCTCTCTACACAAACCCTGTCCTATTCATTCTCAGTAGTTGAAGTTTTCTGAAAAACCTTCACACTAAGTACTTTTATTGTGTCTGTTCTAAAAATTGAGTGAATAGACTGATCAATTCAGAAGGTCTAGTTTGAGCTTTACTTTCAGTTATTTTATAAATTGAGGTGTAATGCTCATGACTATCAATAGAAGTGATTAATCTGAATTTGAATTCAATACTGATCTGAACGTTTGGTTTACATAAACTTCAATCATTTTTATATCCAGTTTTGAATCAATTTTGTGAGTATGAGGTCCAATTGTGTTCTGATTATCATTTGAAGATTGATATCAGATTTGCTAATTCAGTCTAGAATTTAGTTGTACTATTCAAACTGGTTTTCTGAGCCGTTTTGCAAAGTCTGAACCCTGTCGGCATTTGAAACATCGATAGGCTTCAATTGGTTGTTCATGTGCCAAACTATGTAGTCTGTTTCGGAAACTCAAACTCTGACTATACAAATCGTCTGTTCATTTTTGAATTTAGACAGAAACTTGAATTCGGGTTGATTTTTGTTTGGAATTTGAATTGTGAGTCACACTTGTGGTTCAGTCATTTTTAGAGGAGCGTTGTGTGAGTTGAAAAGGGCATCATATTCGCGAGAATTTGTTGAGACGCCTCTTCACCTCGCCTCTAGTCGCCATTCCAATCCGACAATGTTGACATCACCTGTTTGGAGGACACACATTTGACATCTAAGAACTTCATTCCTAGCCCACGACCAGATCCATCAGCAGCTCCTAGCGATGGGCTGCATGGCTCTAGCGGTGGGGCCAGCCCACCTACTAGCGCATCTATGGACCCGGCCAACCCACTTATGGCCTTTGTTGATGGTGTACACTACTCCACTAGCGTGCTTTGTAACGCTTGAAATTTAACAATTTCCAACTTTATTGAATTTCCTTAAGAAAGTCAATTTATAAAATGCTCATCATGCCATAACATCTTACATCAAACAAAGTTTTAGCTCAAAGGCTACAATTATTACACTGCAAAATAAAATAATAAAAAGCTATGATGAACATCTTACTCCACGGACCGTGCCTTGACTAGGATAGCTACTCTAGACCTTCTTCATAGTATGCAGCTTATGGGGTGAAATCAACGAGGGTGAGTATAAAAGTACTAGAGAATCCACCGAATACAACATAATGCAAGGATAGTAACAATGGATGGACATATAGCTTGTTTTGCAGAAAAGTACATTTTGTAATTAAGCAATTATAATGAACAAGTTTATGTAACAGTAAGTAAATGATATAGATGAAACCACTGCTACCTCGAGTAGTACACTAATACTCCATTGCACAACAGTACTTATCAACCAGTTACAAATCATTTTCATATCATTAGTGTAACCACGGAGAACATCACTCAGCTTGCCCTTGACCATGGGCATGATTTTCGAAAAGATTAAACTATGACAATAGGTGTGCAACTTTAACCACAAGGCACGAACCCGGTGTGAACCAAAGTACAATCATGGTACCTTGACCAAGTCCATGCCAAAACCCTTAATATGGACCGCCTCAACACAAGGATAACCACACTAGGATTCACCGATACTATAACACATTGGATAACGTAGAACCCCTTTTGTGCCACATTATCTCGATAATCAGGAGTATCATGTCACCATCCGTCCTGACTTCATCGACTCCACCGCTCGATGCATCTTGTTGAGACATTCCATACTCCACGTGTTGGTGTATTTTTTGGTCACACGCATGGCCTGAGAGATCTACTTAACTCCAGTGTAGGTCCTATAATCTTAGAAAGTTCTGAGTATGCCAATCAGTTTTACCCTACAACTGATAAGGAATCATAAATATATATCGTTAGTAGAAACACCGATCGACTATCAAGTCGATGACTGTGGCGGGAATAAAATAAGCAGGAATAAGCGCGCCTATCAACCATGGGGCTAATAACCACACCACGCCATTGGGTTGAACACTCTATCGACCGATAAGATAGTGTTCTTGTGCAACAGGGCCAATGAATGCCTCCCAGGTGGAGATGAAACACAATCATGCCAAATTACATATTCATATCATTATATCACCGCAACTGCAAGATTGTACCCAAGCGAGATAGTCACTAATCATGATAAATCAATAACACTTCAATGCACCGTGCATATTTTATTTAGATGAATGGCATACATAGCATGAACAAAATACAATAGATCAAGATGTCGGACTTAACCGATGAAGCCTCGAGCTACTACACCTAATTCACATCAATCTAAGAGATCAAAACTGATGCATCCTATGACATAGAAAATGAGAAACCAAGGGTTGGTTTCGGAGTCTGTGATGAGTGATTGACAGGCTTTTACCCTCTGATTCGAAGGGGTACCTCCGAAGGGGTTCGGAGGTTGGTTCTCCGAAGCTGTTCGGAGGCTGTTTCACCGAAGGGTTCGATGGCTCTGGTTGCTGCAGCTGTTGCAGCGGAGTGTGCCTGTCGGAGGGGTCCGACAGTACACGAGGACTGGGTTGTACCGAAGGTCTCGGTACTTTGGGCGGTACACCGGAGTGTGTGCCGAAGGTTGCTAACCCGGAGAGGTCTCCGGAGTACTGGATACACTTGTCTGCTTGTCTGTGGTGTGCAGGGGACTTCGGAGGCGACGGGCGGGTCGTAGCAAGTGAACCTGGGTCAAGCAGGAGGCTTGATGCTAGGGGAGCGGGGAGCTCCGTCACGAAGGCTGCGAAGGGGTCTAGGTCGGACCTCGGGTTGAGGTGCACCAGGAGAAGGCAGTAAGTGCGGAGCATGACTCCGGGTGAAGGTACTCCGAGACAAAGTCCTCGGAGGTGAGGCACTTCGAAGGGTACTCCGGTTGGAGTGACTTCGGATTATGGTGGATCAAGTCCTCAGCAGAGGCAAGGTGTTCGAAGTGTGCTCCGGAGGGAGACACTCGAAGGTATACCCGACGAAGGTCTCAGAAGTCGAGGTGCATCGAAGGCATGGTCCGGGTGAGGCTCGTCGAGGAGTGTGCTCGGGGAGAGACACTGCGACGAAGGGCTCATGGATTGCTTCATGCGGAGGCCTTGGACGAAGGAAGGACTTCGAAGGGTGGTACTCCGAAGGTGGGGCTTCGGAGTGAAGCAGGCTTCGGAGCAAGGCTGGCTCCGAAGTGAGGATGACTTGTGGTACTTCGGCCATGCATGGCTTCGGTACACGGACTGACGGAGTTCGAGCTGGGAGAAGCTGCGAGGCCATGATGGTCCACTCCGAAGGTGTTGGTGCGAAGGCCCAAGGGCTTTGACGGCTTAGGCTCAAAACCGTCACTGTATCGGAGGCTGACTTCGGTGAAGCGAAGGCCGTCATGCTCAAGGCTTCTCACCGAAGCTACCGCACCCCTCACGTGCGAAGGGGGGCTTCAGAAAGGTCAAAGACTATAAAGGCTGACAATGTCTGCTCTGCAAAAGCTGACGATGTCCCCTCTGCAAAGCTAAAAGAGAAGCCTCCAAATAAAGTTGACTACCTTTTGTACCCCTCAGTTCTGATGAGACAAAACCATTGTAAACCCTAGGGGTAAAGTAGTCAATTCACTTGGGTGAATAGTGGCTATAAATAGTGGGGCTGGGTAGGTAACATAAAACACTTTGAGCATTTACTGTTGAGCTCCTGTACTAGCCTCCACATACTTTGTATTCATCTAGTGAGTTCATTTTCAGTGTTCCCTGTTCTAGTAGCGAAGCCCTGCTTCTGTGTTCATTTTATGCTTGAACTTGTTTGCATACCTCGCTGCATACTTCGATCCTGTGCATGTCATTTTGTGTGACTTGTGCCCCGAAGCCTGTTTGGACGAAGTGTGTGTGTGTGTGAAGTGTGCTTTTCAGTGCGCATTCGCTCTGTGTAACTGGAGGCTAGCCCTCGCCGTTTTCTAGCGAATCACTGTTCGAAGCCCGTTTAGCCTCTCGTGTCGAAGCCCTTAGCGAAGTCCATATAGAGTGCGTTTAGACCTTCGTAGTACGAAGCCCAGCACCAGTTGCTGTCGCTAAGTATTTGGTCGAAGTCCACAGAGGATAGTCCACTCTTGCGAAGGGTGAAGTGCGAAGCCTGCTCGAAGCACCCAGTGTGCGGAGCCTGCACTGACTTAGCAGAGTTGTTTTTTCTGGGTTGTAGGTGGAGCGAAGTCTTCTTGGCTTCGAACTTTTGCTCCTTGCGAAGCCTGTGTTCGGAGCTGTCAAATACCTCCGAACCAGAACTTCGAAGGTTGTGTTCGAAGCCTGTTCCGCAGTAGACTGCCTTAAAACAGAAGGCTATTTTTATCCTGAAATTTTAAAAGCTCCCATTCACCCCCCCTCTGGTCGCCAGTTCCAGTCCAACAATTGGTATCAGAGTAGGTTAAGATCACCAGTTGACCTTAACCGGTTTTGTGATCTTTTGGCGACATGGACAGAGTTAGTAAAATACCTCTGTTCGATGGGACTGATTTTGCATACTGGAAGGTGCGCATGGAGGCTTACTTGCTAAGCCAAGGAAATGCAATTTGGGAGATTGTGGACACACAATACTCCATCCCTGAGACTCGCACCTCTCAAACAGAAAAGGATCAGTATAATGCCAACTCGAAGGCTAGAAATATACTGTTCATTGGTTTGAGTAGAAGTGAGTTTGATAGGGTGCAGCACCTCAGGACTGCTAGGGAAATTTGGACCACTCTCACTACTTTTCATGAGGGCTCTACACAGAATAAGGCCAGGCGCCAAAGCACATACAATCAACAGTATCAGCTGTTTGTGCAGGCACCTGCTGAATCCATAGATGCCATGTTTTCTCGCTTTGATGCAATAGTGAGTAACTTGCGGTCCAACGGGATGCTTGCTTACAATGATCATGACAGGGCTATCAAGCTTCTCTATGCTCTTGACCGTAGCATATGGGAAGTGAAGATATCCAGCATTGAGGAGTTTGCAGGTTATGACACATTGACCTGTGATGAGCTCTTCAGCAAGCTGAAGTCCACAGAGATTGCCAAGGCATCTCTTGCGGTGCACAGAAACTCCTTGCCACAGCCGTTGGCATTGGTTTCTAGTACTAGTCGTGGCACCACTGCAGAACCAAGCACATCTGGTACTTGTATTCTTGCAGATAGTTTTGCTTTGTCCTCCCTGGTCTCCGTCACAAAGGAGCAGGTGGATACTCTGGATGATGATGAGCTTGCTCTCATTGCCAGAAGGTTCACCCGTTTTCATCATGAGAGAGGGGATCAGAGGAGAAGTGGTTTTAGTGGTTGTTTTGAGTGTGGCGACACTTCTCACATCAAGGCTAATTGCCCTAAGCTTAAGAAGAGAGATGAGAGTGAGCACCCTAAATACCACAAAAAGGAGAGGAAGCCTTTTGTGAAGGGCAAGCGCGGCAAGGTGGCTAAGAGAGTAGCCAAAGCCACTTCCAGAGCATTTGTTGCTGCTCTCAGTGACATCGACACTTCCTCAACTGAGGAGTCGAGCTCTGAGGAGGAGGAGTCCCCAAGGAAGGAGGACAAGAAGGACAAGAAGGGACGAGATTTCACCGGCCTTTGCTTCATGGCCGACAGCGATCACAGCGGCGATGAGCTTGACTCATCTGAGGTACCACTATCCTCTCACCAGCTTTTAATTAAACTTGATGAGCTGAATGAAGTAGTTCTTGGTCAGGATAGATTACTTGTGCAAGCCGCTAGAGAAAGAAAAGACCTTAGACTTAGGCTAGAATCTGTTTCTACTGATTATGCCATGCTTAAGTCTAAAGTTAATGATGCTGAATGTGAATCTTGTACTGTTGTCATGGGTGAGCTTGCTCAGTTGCGCTCTGTACATGCTCAAACTCTATCTGAGCTTGAGACTGCACAGAAGCAGCTTTTGGTGGTGGATTCTAGACCTCATGATATTATTGAATGCATGAACTGTTCTTTATTACGCGAGAGCATTAATTTACGTGATAAACATGTTCATGATTTAGAGGCTAGATTGGAGAGGGCCGGTAGTTCTGAGGATGTGCAACCTGTTTGTGACACGTGCATTACCCTTAAGGACCAGCTAGGCACTGTTAGAGAGTGAGCTGAAAACCTTATGACCGAGAATGAGTACCTTCTTTCCGTGGTTAATAAATGCACTGAGGGAAAGGGTAGGATGGATTTCCTCTTGGCCAAGACCAAGATGTGTGCTGAGAGAGCAGGGTTAGCTCTAGGTTTGGGTTTTGAGAGAACTCCTTCAGATAGTCAGAACAAAACTATTTTTTCCTCACCCACTACCCTAGAGAAAGAGAGAGCTCTGTTAGACACTCCATCAGCCAAAAAGCCTACCCAGACTCCAAAGAAAACCACTCCTCCTGCCAAGAAAATTCCTCCCAAGAAAACCACTCAGCAGAAGCCCAAGGAGCCTATGAGAGTTGCTCCTATGACCCATGAGAGTGCCCCTAGGAGAGTTTATCATTGTTCCTACTGTCAGCGGGCGGGTCATTTGGTTGGGTTCTGTTTTCGTCGCATCAAGGATGAGCGACGCTCTCAGGCGATGAGTTACCAGGACATGCATTACCCATCTTTAGGTATGCATGAGTCTGAGTTATACTATCGTCCTGTCTTTGAGGCTCCTCGTGCTTCTCGGAGAGGTTTTGCTCCTCGAGGTGTTCACCATATTCCATATGGTGGTAGACCCCAGGCGAGTAGATTTGTACCTCGTCAGAGTAGGAGACCTCGTCATGTTGTTCGATCATAGCATGTAGGTAGACCACGCACTTTGCATCATTCCGATTATCATGTGCGTAGACAGTCTACTTTTTCTGTGCCTACTACTCGTGTCACTCAGTGCTGGATGCCTCGTCATATTTTCACTCACCCCAGCACTGAGCGATCGAGATTCTCTTATCATGTGTAGGCGGCAGATCGGGGCTTGGAGGGCACGTGGATCATGGACTCCGGTTGTTCACGCCACATGACCGGAAATGCAACATGGTTCTCCAGCCTCACCACAACCAAGCAAAGGGAACATATCACCTTCGGAAACAATCGAAGGAGTAGAGTGAAAGGTAAAGGTGTGGTAAGAATTAATTCGAATTTCACTCTCAAAGATGTTGCTTTGGTTGAAAACCTAGGATACAATTTTCTTTCTGTATCTCAGTTGCTTGATGAGGGCTTCGAAGTGCGATTCCATCGCGATACTTCGCAAGTGCTCAATTCTAATGGCGTTGTTGTCTGCCAGATCTTTAGAGTTGGGAGAGTCTTTGGAGCTGATTTTTTAGAGTCATCTGGTTCTTCTCATTGTCTTGTTGCACATTCTACTTCTGAGCTTTGGAAGTGGCATAGGAGACTAGGGCATATGAGCCTTGAGTTGCTCGCTCGTCTGAGTGCCCTAGGTCTGATCCGAGGATTGCCCAAGCTCAAGTTTGAGAAGAATTTAGTTTGCGCTCCTTGTCGACATGGAAAAATGATTGCCGCTTCGCATTCGCCAGTCACCACAGTGATGACTGAACAACCCGGAGAACTTCTCCACATGGACACTGTAGGTCCTTCTCGGGTTAGCTCTTTAGGTGGCAAGTGGTATGTTTTAGTCATTGTCGACGATTTCTCTCGCTACTCTTGGGTCTTCTTTCTTGCCAGCAAGGATGAAGTGTTCTCACACTTTCGAAGCTTGGCTTTGAGACTTTTCACTGAACTCCCTGGTGCACTGAAATTCATTCGAAGTGATAATGGCACTGAGTTCAAGAACAGTCTCTTTGTTGACTTTTGCAGGGAGCATGGCATAGAACATCAATTCTCTGCTTCGCGGGTTCCTCAACAAAATGGTGTTGTTGAGAGGAAGAACCGTACTTTGGTTGAGATGGCTAGGACGATGCTCGATGAGCACAGGACTCCTAGAAAATTCTGGGCTGAGGCCATAAACACTGCTTGTTACATCTCAAACCGAATATTTTTGCGCTCAATTTTAAACTTGACATCTTATGAGCTACGTTTTGGGAGACAGCTCAAGGTTACTCATCTTCGAGTTTTTGGCTGTCGTTGCTTTATCCTAAATGTTGTAATTTAGATAAATTTGAGTCGCGTTCTTCTGACGAGATCTTTTTGGGTTATACTACACATGGTCATTCTTATCGTGTTTATAATTTGGAGACTAACACTGTCATCGAGTCATGTGATGTGACTTTTGATGAATCAACCCCCTCTGTTAGTTCTACTTTTGAACAGGCAAATGAACACGACATGGAACAGACCATCTTTGAAGAAGAAGATCCCAGAGATTTTGAGGATGAACCCCTACTGCCCTCGACATCAACCCCCGAAGCTCACCCCGCTTCGACCACCTTGGCACAAGGTCCCGTAGCGACTACCTCGACATCGGTCATCTTGGACCACTCCAACGCACAAGTTGAGGGGGAGACTGCATCCCGCCGCGAGGCTCCACACCATGTTCAAAGGATGCATCCTCCCGAGCAGATCATTGGTGAGCTTGATCAAAGGGTAACACGTTCTCATGCTCATTTCACTAATTCTGCTTTTGTTGCTTCTTTCGAGCCCTTAGATGTTTGTCAGGCACTTTCTGATTCTAGTTGGATCAATGCCATGCATGAGGAACTTGAAAATTTTGAGAGAAACCAAGTCTGGTCATTAGTTGATCCTCCACCAAATGTTCATTTCATTGGAACAAAATGGATTTTCAAAAATAAACAAGGGGAGGATGGGACTATAGTTAGAAACAAGGCTAGACTTGTAGCTCAGGGTTATTCTCAATTAGAAGGGATTGATTTTACTGAAACTTTTGCACCTGTTGCTCGTCTTGAGGCCATTAGGATTTTACTTGCATTTGCGGCATCCCGTGGTTTCAAACTCTATCAAATGGATGTTAAAAGTGCTTTTCTTAATGGCTTCATAGGCGAAGATGTTTATGTAAAACAACCCCCTGGTTTTGAAAACCCCAAATACCCACATAAAGTCCTTAAACTTCATAAGGCTCTTTATGGCCTCAAGCAGGCCCCTCGGGCATGGTATGATAGACTTAAGTCTTTTCTGCTCGAGCGGGGGTATTTGATGGGATCTGTTGATAAAACCCTGTTCACTCTCAAGCATGGCAAAGATTTCCTTCTAGTGCAGATTTATGTGGATGATATCATCTTTGGTGGCTCTTCTCATGCTTTGGTTGCCGAGTTTGCAGATGCCATGAGCAGGGAGTTTGAGATGTCCATGATGGGCGAACTCACATTTTCCTTGGTTTGCAAATCAGCAAAGCAAACAAGGTACCTTCGTCCACCAGACAAAGTACACCAAGGACCTGCTCAAGAAATTTGACATGGCCGATGCGAAGCCACTCGCCACTCCAATGGCTACATCTGTAGCATTGGATCTTGACGAAGATGGAGAAGCCGTAGATCAGAAGGAGTTCCGAAGCATGATCGGCTCCCTCCTCTACTTGACTGCTACGAGGCTGGACATACACTTCGCAGTGTGTCTGTGCACTCGTTTTCAGGCTTCACCACGAGCTTCGCACCGCCAAGCGGTAAAACGCATTCTAAGGTATCTCAAACATACCCTTGAGTTCGGCATATGGTATTCAGCGTCTTCCTCTTTGTGTCTTCGAGGTTATTCCGATGCGGATTTTGCTGGGTGTAGGATTGATAGGAAAAGTATCTCTGGTACTTGTTATTTTCAGGGTACATCTCTGGTTTGCTGGTCTTCCCGCAAACAGTCTAGTGTTGCACAATCAACGGCTGAGGCCGAATATGTTGCTGCAGCTAGCTGTTGCTCTCAGATTTTGTGGATGGTTTCCACTTTGCGGGATTTCAGGTTAGATTATAAGAGTGTTCCACTTTTCTGTGATAACACTAGTGCTATTTGTATTGCAAACAACCCAGTTCAGCACTCCAGAACCAAACACATTGATGTGCGATATCATTTTCTCAGAGATCACAATGAGAAGGGTGATATTGAACTTCAATATGTTGATACCCAACACCAGCTTGCCGATATTTTCACAAAACCCCTCGACGCTTCTCGTTTTGCCTACTTGCGTGGGAAACTTGGTATTTGTCACCCTTACGGCATTTTGTGAGGGGGAGCTGTTTTTAATTGTCGTGCATATGCTCCTTATGTGAGAAATTGTATTTACATCTCTTGCACTTATATGCCTGATTATAATTCATGAAATCGTGTCAGCTCAGCTCTATTTAATATATCTGAAACATTAATGTGCATGATGTTTTTCTTTCCAAAATCAAATCGTGCTCACTACTTAGTCTTGAATCTAGCATGTTTAGGCAGGACTGCTTTAGCTGTCTTTTATCTGCTTGATAGCAAGACTCCTTTTCTCTGGAGGCTAAACATTGCAACTTGAAAACATTGTTCTACTTACTCATGGATATTCATCAAGTGCTAAACAAATTGGTTCACTTAATTAAAATCAAAAACTCCATGATTTGCATGCTTTAAGTGAAAAGATCCAGGTGGGTTTGTTTGTCGCACTACTCTATTCTAGACTGCTTACCATTGCACATTGGTCTGAATTGGAATAGTGTAGTGTATGCCAAAATCATTGCCTTAAGCTTCTTATGACTTTCATGCCTAGGCTTGGCCTGATTGGAAAGCATAAGGTGGACAAACAAATAGCCCCTGGCATTATGAAAAGAACAACAAAAATTCATTATCTATCAAGTTTGTTTTCAATGCTCCTTTTGAACTGGACTTGTCTGTCTAAAGTAGCAATTGACTAGCTTTGCGCAGTCCCTACTTTTACTTGTCTAGTTATCTTGATTGAGAGGTGATGCTTTCATTTCAAAATGACAAAATCACATGTTGTCATCATGTTTTTAGAGACTGTTAAATTGAGCTGAGCACATGATCATTGGTATTACTGTTGGCATATTTTTGCTTTATATGTCTTTGCAATTCTGCTCATTTCCAAGCAATGCATTTTTAAATGCTCCTTGATGCTTGCATTGCCAAAGGGGGATAAATTGTTGCGTTCTTTACCGCAAAGGGGGAAAATTATCTCAGGGGGAGTTTTTATCTTGAAAAGGGGAGATTTGCCGAAGGGGCTTTTACTCTTTTGTAAAGGGGGAGGAAAATTCTTTTGTCAAGTGACATGATTTTGCTCGGTTCTGAGTTTTTATGGTCACTTGTGAGCTGAAAGTTTTCAAATTTTCTTGAAGTTGAATTTGGTTGTCAATGCACTCATCAAGGGGGAGATTGAGAAACCAAGAGTTGGTTTCGGAGTCTGTGATGAGTGATTGACAGGCTTTTACCCTCTGATTCGAAGGGGTACCTCCGAAGGGGTTCGGAGGTTGGTTCTCTGAAGCTGTTCGGAGGCTGTTTCACCGAAGGGTTCGGTGGCTCTGGTTGCTGCAGCTGTTGCAGCGGAGTGTGCCTATCGGAGGGGTCCGACAGTACACGAGGACTGGGTTGTACCGAAGGTCTCGGTACTTTGGGCAGTACACCGGAGTGTGTGCCGAAGGTTGCTAACCCGGAGAGGTCTCCGGAGTACTGGATAAACTTGTTTGCTTGTTTGTGGTGTGCAGGGGACTTCGGAGGCAACGGGCGGGTCGTAGCAAGTGAACCTGGGTCAAGCAGGAGGCTTGATGCTAGGGGAGCGGGGAGCTCCGTCACGAAGGCTGCGAAGGGGTCTAGGTCGGACCTCGGGTCGAGGTGCACCAGGAGAAGGCAGTAAGTGTGGAGCATGGCTCCGGGTGAAGGTACTCCGAGACAAAGTCCTCAGAGGCGAGGCACTTCGAAGGGTACTCCGGTTGGAGTGACTTCGGAGTATGGTGGATCAAGTCCTCAGCAGAGGCAAGGTGTTCGAAGTGTGCTCCGGAGGGAGACACTCGAAGGTATACCCGACGAAGGTCTCAGAAGTCGAGGTGCATCGAAGGCATGGTCCGGGTGAGGCTCGTCGAGGAGTGTGCTCGGGGAGAGACACTGCGACGAAGGGCTCATGGATTGCTTCATGCGGAGGCCTTGGACGAAGGAAGGACTTCGAAGGGTGGTACTCCGAAGGTGGGGCTTCGGAGTGAAGCAGGCTTTGGAGCAAGGCTGGCTCCGAAGTGAGGATGACTTGTGGTACTTCGGCCATGCATGGCTTCGGTACACGGACTGACGGAGTTCGAGCTGGGAGAAGCTGCGAGGCCATGATGGTCCACTCCGAAGGTGTTGGTGCGAAGGCCCAAGGGCTTTGACGGCTTCGGCTCAAAACCGTCACTGTATCGGAGGCTGACTTCGGTGAAGCGAAGGCCGTCATGCTCAAGGCTTCTCACCGAAGCTACCGCACCCCTCACGTGCGAAGGGGGCTTCAGAAAGGTCAAAGACTGTAAAGGCTGACAATGTCTGCTCTGCAAAAAGCTGACGATGTCCCCTTTGCAAAGCTGACAGAGAAGCCTCCAAATAAAGTTGACTACCTTTTGTACCCCTCAGTTCTGATGAGACAAAACCATTGTAAACCCTAGGGGTAAAGTAGTCATTTCACTTGGGTGAATAGTGGCTATAAATAGTGGGGCTGGGTAGGTAACATAAAACACTTTGAGCATTTACTGTTGAGCTCCTGTACTAGCCTCCACATACTTTGTATTCATCCAGTGAGTTCATTTTCAGTGTTCCCTGTTCTAGTAGCGAAGCCCTGCTTCTGTGTTCATTTTATGCTTGAACTTGTTTGCATACCTCTCTGCATACTTCGATCCTGTGCATGTCATTTTGTGTGACTTGTGCCCGAAGCCTGTTTGGACGAAGTGTGTGTGTGTGTGAAGTGTGCTTTTTAGTGCGCATTCGCTCTGTGTAACTGGAGGCTAGCCCTCGCCGTTTTCTAGCGAATCACTGTTCGAAGCCCGTTTAGCCTCTCGTGTCGAAGCCCTTAGCGAAGTCCATACAGAGTGCGTTTAGACCTTCGTAGTACGAAGCCCAGTACCAGTTGCTGTCGCTAAGTATTTGGTCGAAGTCCACAGAGGATAGTCCACTCTTGCGAAGGGTGAAGTGCGAAGCCTGCTCGAAGCATCCAGTGTGCGGAGCCTGCACTGACTTAGCAGAGTTGTTTCTTCGGGGTTGTAGGTGGAGCGAAGTCTTCATGGCTTCGAACTTTTGCTCCTTGCGAAGCCTGTGTTCGGAGCTATCAAATACCTCCGAACCAGAACTTCGAAGGTTGTGTTCGAAGCCTGTTCCGCAGTAGACTGCCTTAAAACAGAAGGCTATTTTTAGCCTGAAATTTTAAAAGCTCCCAAGATAAACCCAACGATTACACCGATTAGGCCGATACCTCAAGAGATCAATGCGATGCAGCCTTGAAGAACAAACCTTAACTAAATTGACCATTGGGGTGGTGGGAGTCACATCTTCGCTGAAGATCAAGATGATTTAGCTCGGTTCCAAGTGCCAAATCCCACCAAGATTAACCTTGGAAATCCAAGGGTGGCGATGCGTCAAATGTAGTAGTTTGTTGTGGTTGATTGCGTGTCTAGGCCTAGCTAATTAGATACATATTTATAGTCTGGACACTTGCTGTCCAAGTAATCTATCTTGTAACTGATTCTATATCATCTTTATTTTTTCTCCCCTTCATAGGCTCCTGCACGTCTGGTCATATTGTAACAATATGGACGTGCTTCCTTGACCACCTTTGACCGGACCACTCTTTTACTTCTGTTGACCATACGACATCCTTGATGGGCCTAGGCTCTACTAAATCTTGGCGTCAACACATGCCCCTAGTTTCAGAGCATTAAATTGCTTCCGATGCTTCGAAATTACCGTCCATTATCATCCCCTACCATCATGTCTTTTCAAATGTCTACGGTGACGTCATTTCACACTCATTAACTATAGCCGAAACCTTTCATCTTCTAGTACTTTGTAAAATTTTGCCTAGGGTTTCGGCTCCATATAACTCTTTCTTCTTCCTTTTTGGTTCATCTTCCTCGACAATTCACAACTGCGATGGGTGTCGCCTGCTGTAACACCCTAAATTTTCAGAAAGAATTAAAATGAGGTAAATAAAAATTTGGGAATAAAAAGAATTTAATTAAGTTTGAGGCTGAAAAGAGAAATAAAATAAAAACCATGAGAAATAATCCAAGATTTGAGTTGAGGAATTTTTGTTAACTTCCCCAAGTCAAAATAAGATTTTAGGATTTTTTTTGAATTTCTAGGACCTTTGCAATTAGCACGGAAATTACCAATGAATTTCAGGAATTATTTAAATTGAGAAAAGAATGAAAATTCTAACTGGGCAGCCTCCCTCCATTCTCTCTCTAGGCCGGTCCAACCCGTTATGACTCTCCCACTAACATGCAAGACCCACTTGTTAGCCTCTCCCTCGCCTCTCCCGCACGCGCTCGTGCCCTCCCTCTCTCTATCACCTGAGCCCCAGCTATCGGCGTTGACCGTGGCCACACCGACGCCCCACACCCACCAATAGGCCAACCCCACATGTCAGGCCCTTCGTCTCCGATGGCAAGTGCCCCCAATCCCGCACGCCGGCAAAAACCCTAGCCTCGATTCCGCTTCTGCCTTGTGCAATCCCCAAAAGTGAGCCTAAAATCTTTCCTTTCAAACTCCAGTGATCCCTTTCCCCCAAAAATCGGGTCGAATCCCATCCGGGTTCGACGAATCATGGCTTATGGAGTGCCTCACGGTTTCCTTCCCTTCGCATTCCATATTGCCGCCGACAACCCCTATTTAAGCCATGCCATCCTCCCTGTTCCACCGCACTTAGAAATCACCAAGCACCTGTGATCCCGAGTGCCCGCAACCAATTGTTCGCCTTCGCCCCTGCTCGCGCACGAGCCGCCATTCGCCATCACCGGAGGGACTCGCCTGTCTCACCAACCACACCTCAGTGATCACTATTGCCTTCCCTTCCCTAGAATAGCATCCACGTTAGTATCAACCACTTAAGCATCATTGTCTCCATTGACCCAAACCACCCTCGCCGCCCCTGCTCGACCCCGACAACATCCAGCCATCATCGACCTCTCTCTGGTATGGTTGGATTCCTCTCCCTGTTCTCATAACATTTCCATGCTTAGTCGAAGCCCTTAGCCCTCGCTATCGCTGTAGGACCGAAAGTAGCGACCAGAGGGGGGGGGGTGAATGGGCGCCTTAAAAATTCTTTCGAATCTATGGCCTGTTCCCAATACCCAACGCACCTCAAAAATACTATGCAGCAGAAAGTAGACAGTAGGCCTAAGTCTAAAGGTTTCTAACCTAGAAGCAACTGATGATAAACAGTGTAAACCTAAAGTGGTGCAACTAGGCAGATAAACAAGTTGTAACAGGCCTATACTTCTCAATGAAATGATCTAAGTATGTATAGAGTGAAAAGAGAAGTTACTGTCCAAAGTTGTCTCCTGTTCGGGTCTTGGCGAAGCCCCCTTCGCACGTCGAGGTCTGCTTCGGAGGTTGGTGTCGGAGTCTGTCCGAAATGCCGAAGGTGTCACTGTCTAGCCTAGTTCGAAGAAGTAAGAAGCGAAGTGTACTTCGAAGCGAAGTAAAAGCAGTGCCGGAGCTTGGTTCGAAGTAAGCACTTCGAAGACAAGACTTCGAACGCAACTTCGAGTCACGAGCTTCGGAGCGAAGTAAACAGTGCCGAAGCCTTCTTCGAAGTATACACTTCGAAGACAAAACTTCGAACACACTTAGAACCGAAAGCTTTCGGAGCTAAACCTTCGAACACAAAAACTTCGAACACAACACACAAACAAACAACCTTCGAACAAAGAAGCGAAGTCTGTCAGAGCAGACAAAACTTCGAACCCCACTTCGAAGCCTAACGAAGTGTGCACTTCGAACAGATAGATTCGGAGTATGCCAGTTCGAAGTATGCGATGATTTCGATACAGGGGAACTTCGAAGCTAGCAACTCAGACACAGAAACCGAAGTTCGAAAAACTGAGCGAAGCCTTTAACAAGGTTCGATCGGAGCTTGCCTCACGGAGTTGAGGGGCTTCGCACAGAACCGAGCTTCGGCAGACACACCAGGAAAAGGCAAAAGAGACTGTCAGCTTCGATCAAAAAGCTGGGCAATAGAAGGTGAAAAGCTGCAGCCGAACACTGTAGCTACAGTAAAGCAGTACTATTTGCAACAGCAAGAACTAGTACTACCACCGTGAAGAACACACCCAGCCGAAGAAGCTTCTTCCCAAGAAATAAATACAGCAGCCCGAATCCAACTCAATAACTCTCCAAACCAACCAGATGCAAACAATAAATTCTCCAGGGACCAAGGATTAAAAGCATCCAAGAGATTTGAGCCAAAATGAGCCACGAACAGAGGAGCACAAGGGCCTGGCGGCGCACACAGGAGAGAGAAGACAGGGGAAAAGAGTGACCCAAAGAGTGGTATTCAATTTCAGCAAAAGGGTAGTCCAAACCCTAGGGGTTGGGGTCCTATTTATAGGCAGCCCAACACTAGGAATATTCTACCTGCCCCTTAGGGTTTTTACAGACTCAAAAATAAAGGAAAAGACTCTACTGCCCTTAGGTATTTTTACAGACACGACAGACTGACTGTGGGCCTAGAGTTACAGATGACTTATCCGGAAGCTAAGTTTTCGTAGCGACTACGGCTTCTCTTCTGGACAGTCGGATACAAGTTCGACGGTCGTCAGTTTTGCGCCGAAACTGACAAAGCCTCCACCGACTTTGCACCAGGTACCCGGATTGGGCCGGCCCGATTCCGCAGCTCTCTCAGCCCGGCAATCACTCACCGCCCGTGTACCTGAGTCAATCCTGGTCAACAGCCCAGTGGGTCTTCTACTGCTTCTGGCCCATGCACCCGGATTGGGCCAGCCCGACTTCGCAGCCTCCTCTGCCCGACAGTCGCTCGCTGCCCGTGTACCTGAGTCACACGCGGCCCATGAAACAGCAGATCTCTTCTCTTCTTCGGTCCTTGTTGACTATCGTTGACAATGACTCATCACTTCTAGAGCCATGAGGCCCACACTATTCAGCATGGCTCCTCAATCTCCCCCTTGATGAGTGCATTGTCAACATTCCTCAATTCTCAGCTCTTCAGCACCTGTGAACAGATGTGGAAACACGAAAACAAAAACACAAAGAACAAAGAAGAAGAAAAATAAGGTAAAAGTTTAACCTTAATGACCAAAAGCCAAACAAAAGCAAGAAACGGTCATTATGGTTAACCAAAACACAAAAGCTCAAAATGAGTGCGATTTCAGAACAACAAGGATATCAACAGAGTAAGAACTCCCCCTTAAACTTTGATCCCAATTTCTCCCCCTTGTTGACAAGTGAACTCATCAAGCACTCAGAAAGAGACACAGACTCCCCCTGAAAAGCAACTCCCCCTCAAATATGCAGTGAATGCAACTGGGGTGCAGGTGGAGTGTAGAGAGCAAGCTCCTCAGATATGATTGACTGCAAATACAGTATCTAACAGGTATAGCAAAAGAGATACTGTCTAAGACACATGGCATGATCAGTGCAAGGGATGATATCTAAAGAAAGTCATTTAGCACGCATTTTTCAGTTTTTGCAAATAAAAGCATCACCACATTTTCTAGTAAACAAGCAAGGTAAAGCATGAGATGCAGAAGCTAACTGATATCTACCAAGATAAGCAGAGTTCAAAAACAAAGTGCTTCAGCAAGCTTGTTATCCTTTTAATGTTCAGGCTTTTTCATTTTCCTTTGTCATTTTTTGCCAAGGGTTATTTGCATGTCAAACCTTATGCTAACCGACCAAGTCAAGCCTAGGCCAGAACTGGACCATCAGAAGCTTAAGACATTGGTCTTGGCATACACTACACTGTCCTAGTTCATACCAAAGTGCTATGGTAAGCAGTCCAGAACAATATAATGCGACAAAGCAAACCCACTTGGATCTTGTCAACTTAAGCATAAAAAGGCATGGAATTTTCATTCATTTGATTTTTATCATTTTTATAGCCCATTTTCCATGTTAAAGCATAAAGATGTCCAAGTTGCATATCTGCATCTATGTGATGAACTAGCTACAAGGCATGTAACAAATAGCAAAAGCATTCATCCTACACATGCTAGTTACCAGAGGCAATGGTGATCATTTTTCAATTTTGAAGCATAAAAGCCATGCATATGACAGATATCAGACATATCAAGCGAACTGAACCAAAGCATGATCATTGACAAGTAGTCAAAAGCATGTACCAGCTAGAATAAGTAAAGCAATTCAATCATATAGCAGAAGCAAGCTCAAAAGTGTGATATGTGAATATGTAAGATATGAACACACACAAAAAGACTCAAACAAAAAAAAATAGAAGGAAAACTGACGCAAAATATCCTAGAAAGGATACACAACACCCAAATCCCCTCTTAAACGCTCAAAGGTAGACTGATCTAGGGGTTTGGTGAAAATGTCAGCCAACTGATGATGGGTATCAACATGAATAAGGTCAATGACACCTTTCTCATATTGATCCCGCAAGAAGTGAAAGCGCACATCAATATGTTTGGTTTTTGAATGGAGACATGGGTTTTTCCCTACACTAATAGCACTCGTGCTGTCGCAAAACAATGGAACCCTGGTAGGAAAGAGCAACCCAAAGTCTCGTAGAGTAGAAATCATCCAAACCATCTGTGAGCAGCAGCTGGCAGCAGCTACGTACTCAGCCTCTGTGGTCGAAAGAGCAACTCCAGATTGCTTTCGAGAAGACCAAGATACAAGGGAAGAACCAAGAAACTGGCAAGTACCGGAAGTCGACTTGCGATCCAACCGGCACCCGCCAAAGTCGGCGTCCGAAAAGCCAGATAAATCAAGTGATGATGATGCTGAATAATAAAGACCAAGATCAGGCGCATAGGTGAGATACCTGAAAATGCGCTTGACAGCCTGCCGGTGAGACGCGCGTGGTGAAGACTGAAAACGCGCGCAAAGTCCCACGGCGAACTGTATGTCTGGTCTTGTTGCTGTTAAGTACAGCAGCGAACCGATCATCCCTCGAAATTCTCTCTCATTGACCTTGACACCGCTTTCGTCCTTGTCCAAACCTCCAGAGGTACCCATCGGGGTCATCTGCGGCTTCAAATCACCACCAAAGTCAAATTTTTTAAGCATGTCACGAGTATACTTACCTTGGTGGATGAAGGTGCCGTCCTTGGTCTGCTTGATCTGGAGCCCTAAAAAGTACTTAAGCTCACCCATGAGGCTCATCTCAAACTCACTGTGCATCTGCTCAGAAAACTTGGACACAAGAGAATCAGTAGAACCGCCAAAGATAATATCGTCCACGTAAATCTGAGCAACTAAAAAATCTGAAGCATCTCTGAGCAAGAAAAGAGTTTTATCCACAGAACCCATCACAAAGCCCTTCCCCAACAAAAACTGCTTCAACCGGTCATACCAAGCCCTGGGGGCTTGCTTCAACCCGTATAAAGCTTTGTGCAATTTAAAAACATGTCGAGGAAACTTAGGGTTCTCAAAACCGGGGGGTTGCCTAACATACACCTCCTCCTCAATGAACCCGTTCAGAAAAGCACTCTTAACGTCCATTTGAAAAAGCTTAAAATCCCTTTGAAACGGCAAAGGCTAGAAGAATACGAATGGACTCAAGACGGGCCACAGGAGCGAAGGTTTCTTCAAAGTCAATACCTTCCTTCTGGCAATAACCCTGGGCAACTAGTCGAGCCTTGTTGCGCACCACAACCCCATCTTCACCTTGTTTGTTTTTGTATACCCACTTGGTACCTATGGGGTTGCATCCTGGTGGCGGCTCAACTAGTGTCCAAACCCGATTGCGGACAAAATTCTCAAGCTCTTCTTGCATAGCATTAATCCAATTAGAATCAGAAAGAGCATGAGAAATGTCTCTGGGCTCAAAAGATGCAACAAACGCAGATTCAGCAAACACAGCGAGAGAGGCAGAAGAACGTAAAGTCCTCTCAGTCAGATCACCAATGATGAGCTCTGAGGGGTGATCACGCTGAACTGCTCGGGTTCCCTGGTGATCTGAAGTCACCTCACCGGAGTCAGCAGCTGGCACCTCTGGACTCGACTGAAGGGGCTCGATCGAAGTGGAAGAAGTGATCAGAGGTCCGCCTTCATCATCAGTCGAAGTCACAGAGGGTGTGGGCTCTGCGGGGGATGCAGAAGGCCCGCCCTCAACAGCAGCTGGAGTATCCTCATCTTCCTCGAAAATGGACTCTCCGAGCTCATCATCACCAGAAAGCTCAAAAGAAGGAGTCAAAGAAGGCAAGGACTCATCAAAAGAAACCTCACACGTCTCGACAAGCAGCTGGGATTCGAGGTTCCAAACACGGAAGCCTCGAGAATGCAATGCATAACCAAGAAAAATACCATCCCAGCAACGAGACTCAAACTTGTCCAAATGCCCTCCCTTCTTGAGCACAAAGCACTTGCAGCCAAACGCTCGCAAGTGGGTCACCTTGGGCTGTCTGCCAAACCGCAACTCATATGAAGTCTTACCAATGTAAGCTCGAAGAAAAATACGGTTGGCAAGATAGCAAGCCGTGTTCATGGCTTCAGCCCAAAAACGCCTAGGAGTCCTGTGCTCATCGAGCATCGTCCTGGCCATCTCAACTAGCGTGCGGTTCTTTCGTTCCACAACGCCGTTTTGTGGGGGAGTGTAAGGAGAAGAAAACTGATGGTCCAGACCCTGATCACCACAGAAGCTGACGAACTGAGAGTTCTTGAACTCAGAGCCGTTGTCAGAGCGAATTGCTCGCATCCGACCATTGTTCTCATTCTTCAGCTTCAAAATCAGGTCATGGACAAATTGAAAAGTTTCATCCTTAGACTCCAAAAAGAAAACCCACGAAAAACGAGAAAAGTCGTCAACAATCACAAGTGCATACCATTTCCCACCGACTGAGCGTACCCGAGCTGGACCTACAGTGTCCAAATGTAAAAGCTCGCCTGGATACGAGGTCAACACCTGAGTCACAGGTGAATGAGAAGCGGCAACCATTTTTCCATGACGACAGGGATGACACACTAGATCCTTCTCCATCTTAAGCTTGGGCAATCCTCGGATGAGGTCCATAGAGCTTAACCTGACTAGCAGATCAAAACTCAAATGACCTAACCTCCTATGCCACTTCCAGAGCTCAGAGGAGGATCCAGCAATCAAACAGCGAGAAGGGCCAAAAGAACTAGAGAAGTCAATTCGAAAAACTTTACCGAAGGGTAAAATCTGACAAACTAAAGACCCTCTAGAATCAACCACAGAAGAATTTCCCTTCTTAAAACGCACTTCCAAACCATCCTCAAGAAGTTGCGACACAGAAATTAAATTAAAATTCAGATTTTTGACCAAAGCAACATTCTTTAAAGAGAAATGGTCTGAGATGCTGATTGAGCCTATGCCACTTACTTTCCCTTGACCGCTGTTCCCGAATGTAATGTACTCTTTGGAGCTCGGGGGAGTGAGACTGGAGAACCATCTGCGATGTCCCGTCATGTGGCGAGAGCATCCTGAGTCCATGATCCAAACATCCTCCAGTCCCCGGTCCTGCACAATCAATGTCTGTAAGTGGGAGCAAATGGTCCGGCACCAGGTTTAGCAAAAGAGCTAAACCAGTGTCGAGCCATCTGCTCAAAAGATGGAAAGCGAAAACCATCAAAATAGTTTGGACCAAAACGCGGCTCAAAACGCGGTCCACGGTCCTTCCTAACCCTGCGGCCACGAGGTCCAGAACCGTAGCCAACACGGTCTGGAACTCTGCCGGAACGAACACCACCAACTGGAGCATGGGCAAGAAAGCCGTCTCCTCTACCACCACCTACACGACGCGGCCTGGCCTCCAGCCTCTCCCCGCGCCGAGGAACACGCAGTCTACCACCCTGCTGGTAGAACTGCACCTGATCACTACGAGCCCTCTCTGCTCTCTCAACCCGCTTCCTTCTGAAACAAAACTCCGCAAGATGCCCATCTCTCTGACAATACTCACAATGATAGGTAGGCTTCTTGGGATGTGGTTGAGGCTTGGGGTTCTTGGGCTTGGTAGTGTTTGGTGTGGTCTTCTTGGGCTGAGAGGGTCCAGGAAGAGAGTCTAGAGAAGAGTGGAGGTGTTTGGGCTTAGGAACCCAGATAGGCTTCTTGGGAGGAGCTTTGGATGGTTCATGGATCACTCCATCCTTGGGCTGACAAGCCTGGGAGGTCTCAGTGGAGTGAGTCTTGGGATACCTCTGCTCTGGAGTCATTTTACTCCACTCCACTGCCCGGCTGAGGGCACTCTCAAAGTCAGCCTTGGTGTAGGTGTAACCTACTCCAAACCCATCCTTCCTCTTGAACTGCTGGATCATCATGCCAAGTTGTGGCTCTCTGGCACTGATCCAACTCAGGATAGAACGGAGGTAAAAGTTCTCATTTTGAGAATCTGCTAGCTCCTCTCTCAAGGAAGCTAGAACCTCCACCTGAGACAAGCAGGTCTCACACTCATTCTCTACTTGGACAGACTTTCCGGCTTTTAGCTTAATCAACTCCATTCTAAGAGACAGACAGTTCTCACAAACAGTGGGTGGAACTGACAGTGTCTCAAGCTCTAGCCTAGTCTGGGCAAGCTCAGCTCTCAACCTCTCTAAATCACCCAAATGCTCATTGCCCTTGGATTTTAGCTCAGCTAAGGCAGCTAGATGAGATGGGCAATCAACACAGGGTGCGACGACAGTGGCTTGAGCATCTTTCAGCTCCAGCTGAGCGCTTTCAAGCTCAGTGGCCAAAGCGTCCCTCTCATCAACCCTTTCTGTGTACCTGGACTTCAAAGTCGACAGGTCACACAGAAGCACCTCACACTTCGGGCACTCACTGCTATCACCCAAGCAAGGGGAAGAGGATAGACTCTCAATCCTACCGTTGGCCACGGCAAGCTCACTCTCTAACTCGTCTATCCTTTTCTTAGCCCCCCTAAGCAGTTTCTCCCGATACTTCAACTCCTGACGATTGCTCTCTAGTAAATCTACAATTTCGCGCTCATAAGATGATACCTTGCTATCGTCGTCGTCGGAGTCGTCGGAGGAGCTCTTTTCTTCTCTATCCCCAAGAGCCATGGAGCAGAAGCTCTTGCGGGATCTTCGGCGTTGGTGAGATCGGCTCTTCGGCCTGTCTCCGAAAGCCATGAAGCAGAGACCCGCCGGATCGTCCTTGTCCTTCCCCTTCCTGATGGCGATCTCCTCATCGCTTGAGCTCGATGAAGAGGAAGAAGTCGTGGACTGCTTGGAGTAGCTCTTCTCCATCTCGGCGAAGAAGGCCTTGTCGCGCTTCTTGTTCTCTCGCCGGTAGTCCTTCAGGGCCTTCTTGAAGAACCGAGTCTTCGGCTTGCCCTTGTTGAAGGAGGGGCTCTCATGCTTGCCGGAGTCGTGGAAGCTGCTACCGGCGCCCTTCTTGTATCCACTGCGCTTGGGGCAGTCGGCGATGAAGTGTCCTGGATCACCACATTCAAAGCATCCGGATTTTGTGCCGTGTCTTTTGAACATTCTTTTATCATAGACACGACGCACCCGGTTGTTAAAAGACACAAATCATCATCTCCCAACAACTCAAGCTGGTCCTCAGTGATAGACATCAAGGAGAACCCAGCACAGCTCACAGCAGAGGGATCAACTGAAGGTGCAGCAAGGGCCAGGGATTTTGATCCAGAGCCAGTGAGATTTGATCTCAACTGGATATCTACCTCAGTGGCCTTTAACTTGCTAAAAAGCTCAGAAATGGTCAAGGTATCGTATGAAGTACTCTCAATGATAGATGATACCTTGATCTCCCAGATCTTTGGGTCCAAGGTATGAAGAACCTTGAGCGCCTGCTCATGATCTGAGACTAACTGAGCACCCTCAGCCTTGTTGTCCCGAAGCTTGTTAATGATCGACTGAAAGCGACCAAACAAAGCCTCAACAGATTCACCCGGCTTCTGTGTGAAATTCTCATATTCACGCCGGTAGGTCTGATAGAGCCGAGCCTTGACCTGTGCTGTTCCCTCATGGTGTGCTTTGAGGGTAGCCCAGATCTCTCTCGCAGTGGAGAGATGACTCACTCGCTCAAATTCAGTGGGACCTAAACCAGAAAATAAAATGTTCACAGCCTTACTGTTGCTCAGATGCTGAGCAATGATACCAGCAGTACCTTGCTCAGTAACTGGCAGAATGACAAACGTGGTGTGAACGCAAATGTCCCATATGTCCGAACCCTGGCTCATGAGATAGGCTCGCATGCGAGTCTTCCAATAATTATAGCCATAGGCTTCCAAGGACGGGACCTTGCCAGGAGACGTCATGGTCACTACCGGGGTTTAGAACCGGTTAAGGTATGGAAAAAACCTAACCAAGCTCTGATACCACTTGTAGGACCGAAAGTAGCGACCAGAGGGGGGGGGTGAATGGGCGCCTTAAAAATTCTTTCGAATCTATGGCCTGTTCCCAATACCCAACGCACCTCAAAAATACTATGCAGCAGAAAGTAGACAGTAGGCCTAAGTCTAAAGGTTTCTAACCTAGAAGCAACTGATGATAAACAGTGTAAACCTAAAGTGGTGCAACTAGGCAGATAAACAAGTTGTAACAGGCCTATACTTCTCAATGAAATGATCTAAGTATGTATAGAGTGAAAAGAGAAGTTACTGTCCAAAGTTGTCTCCTGTTCGGGTCTTGGCGAAGCCCCCTTCGCACGTCGAGGTCTGCTTCGGAGGTTGGTGTCGGAGTCTGTCCGAAATGCCAAAGGTGTCACTGTCTAGCCTAGTTCGAAGAAGTAAGAAGCGAAGTGTACTTCGAAGCGAAGTAAAAGCAGTGCCGGAGCTTGGTTCGAAGTAAGCACTTCGAAGACAAGACTTCGAACGCAACTTCGAGTCACGAGCTTCGGAGCGAAGTAAACAGTGCCGAAGCCTTCTTCGAAGTATACACTTCGAAGACAAAACTTCGAACACACTTAGAACCGAAAGCTTTCGGAGCTAAACCTTCGAACACAAAAACTTCGAACACAACACACAAACAAACAACCTTCGAACAAAGAAGCGAAGTCTGTCAGAGCAGACAAAACTTCGAACCCCACTTCGAAGCCTAACGAAGTGTGCACTTCGAACAGATAGATTCGGAGTATGCCAGTTCGAAGTATGCGATGATTTCGATACAGGGGAACTTCGAAGCTAGCAACTCAGACACAGAAACCGAAGTTCGAAAAACTGAGCGAAGCCTTTAACAAGGTTCGATCGGAGCTTGCCTCACGGAGTTGAGGGGCTTCGCACAGAACCGAGCTTCGGCAGACACACCAGGAAAAGGCAAAAGAGACTGTCAGCTTCGATCAAAAAGCTGGGCAATAGAAGGTGAAAAGCTGCAGCCGAACACTGTAGCTACAGTAAAGCAGTACTATTTGCAACAGCAAGAACTAGTACTACCACCGTGAAGAACACACCCAGCCGAAGAAGCTTCTTCCCAAGAAATAAATACAGCAGCCCGAATCCAACTCAATAACTCTCCAAACCAACCAGATGCAAACAATAAATTCTCCAGGGACCAAGGATTAAAAGCATCCAAGAGATTTGAGCCAAAATGAGCCACGAACAGAGGAGCACAAGGGCCTGGCGGCGCACACAGGAGAGAGAAGACAGGGGAAAAGAGTGACCCAAAGAGTGGTATTCAATTTCAGCAAAAGGGTAGTCCAAACCCTAGGGGTTGGGGTCCTATTTATAGGCAGCCCAACACTAGGAATATTCTACCTGCCCCTTAGGGTTTTTACAGACTCAAAAATAAAGGAAAAGACTCTACTGCCCTTAGGTATTTTTATAGACACGACAGACTGACTGTGGGCCTAGAGTTACAGATGACTTATCCGGAAGCTAAGTTTTCGTAGCGACTACGGCTTCTCTTCTGGACAGTCGGATACAAGTTCGACGGTCGTCAGTTTTGCGCCGAAACTGACAAAGCCTCCACCGACTTTGCACCAGGTACCCGGATTGGGCCGGCCCGATTCCGCAGCTCTCTCAGCCCGGCAATCACTCACCGCCCGTGTACCTGAGTCAATCCTGGTCAACAGCCCAGTGGGTCTTCTACTGCTTCTGGCCCATGCACCCGGATTGGGCCAGCCCGACTTCGCAGCCTCCTCTGCCCGACAGTCGCTCGCTGCCCGTGTACCTGAGTCACACGCGGCCCATGAAACAGCAGATCTCTTCTCTTCTTCAGTCCTTGTTGACTATCGTTGACAATGACTCATCACTTCTAGAGCCATGAGGCCCACACTATTCAGCATGGCTCCTCAATCGCCGCTAGGTACGCCGCCGCCTACTACCGGTGCCAGAGAAGATGTAACCCGAGTCGTTGTCATACGCACGTGCCGGTTTTGAATTGGACCGTCAGATCTAGATGTGCGGTCTAGATTAGATCTCGAGACATAGCGCCTAGATTGCTTTGACCCATCGTTGACCAGTATCGAGCCCTCACAACCGTCCAACTTCACTTAAACGCCTGTTTTGATTTCCAACGTTTATCTATACCGATTCGATTTGATTTAATCGTGGCCATCAAATTTCATTTAAAATCTCAGAAGCATGCCAGCCGCTGGATCAAGATCCGACCGTTTCCTGTGCTCTAGTGCACCACCATAGTACATGGGCTCACGGTGGACCTGGTTCACCATGGACCCGAGGTTGTTTTCTATTTAAAATAAATTCCAGAAAATTCTTTTAACTTCAAAATTTCATATCTCCTTCGTTTTAACTCCAAATTTCACCATTAAAATTCCAAAAAATTACTCTTTTTATTCGCTACAACTTTACCTAATTTAATTGAAATGTTTGTGTTGTTCCTTTTATTTGTTTTAATTATTTATTGTCCTTGTTTTGCGTGCTGAGAAGATTTCGAAATCGTCAAGGAGCCGGAGGACTACCTTGGGGTTCCACCATCTCCATTCACCGACCAAGGCAAGTCATAACCCCAACCTCGATCATATTGAGCCCATGTTTTAATTAAATAATGCTATAACCCCTAGGATATAATTGCATTAGTCCAATTAAAAGGCTTGAAATTATATTTATTAGATCCCATGTACCTATTGTGCAAACCCAAGCCATGCTATTCAATCCATTTTCCTTGTCACCTTAAATTAATATTAGTTAGTTCCCGAGTATTGGCACAATTTCTAGTATACTAAAAAGGAGTCGTAGAATAAAATAGTTACTTTCACTCTATTATAATCCCCTAATTATATCTTATCTCTTGGAAGTCTAAAATGATGGAAGAACCTGGAAAATGTTTAAGTATGTTAGCATGGCGGATTCTAGGTGTAAGGGAGGGCATTGGTTAGTCGCACCCGGGGAACTATAAGGATCGGTCTACGGGATCCGTTGCAAGGCATTTCCGTACTCACCACAAGTCTAATGGGTAAGGCCTAACTAGAAGTATGGGACGTTCCAACTCGATGCACTGAGCGGAGGGGGCAAGTTCGTCTGTGGATGGATTGTACTAACAAGGTACAAAAGGGGGATGTGACGTTATCCAATGCTTTGGAGTGCCGGCAAAACCTAGTGTGGTTGTCCTCGATTTGGGGTGGTCCAAGGTGAACATTTTGGCAGGGACTTGGTCAAGGTACCATGGTGGTATTTTGGTCTAACCAGGTTCTTGCTTTGTGGGTAAATTTGTATACCTCTGATAAGAGTATAGCCTTTTCGAAAAGTCGTGCCCATGGTCAAGGTCGAGCTGAGTGATGTTCTCCGTAGTTAGTTTAATATTTCTGATTGTGCATTGGGTGTTGGTTTGTAAGGATGTATGTGCAAGGGAGTACTATCGTACTACTCGAGTTAGTGGATGTTTTATACTCATTATTTACATTTCTGTTTAATAACCTGACAACATTAACTGCTCAAACATAAATGGCGCATTTCCGCCAATATAAGCCACTGGCATGTCCTTGTTATAATACTTGCATTATTCTGCATTTCGGTGGCTTGTTGAGTACTTTGTACTCGCCCTTGTTGACAAAATATTAGAGGCTGCATATTATGAGGATGAAGGTCTAGAGTAGCTGTCCCAGTCAGGGTGCGAGACTGGAGCAAGATGTTCATCTAGAAGACTCTTTTTATTTTTAGTTATCTTTTTTGTAATAAATGTAGCTTGTGAACTACTATTGGTTGTCGTAAGATGTGGTCGTGTGATGAACATTTTGTATTATTGTTTTTCCTTGGAAATTTAATAAAGTCCATAGTTATTAAATTTAGGGTGTTACACTTGGTCTAACGCATCTACTTTTCTTTGTGGCGGCGTCGGACTAGGCTTCATTCCTCACAGTTTTTTATTGGTGCTCTTTAAACCGAAGATTCTGTTCCTCTAATCCCGGGCCTACAAAGATCTCGACATTTCGAAAACTATACTCATGATTACCTTTTGTTGAACGTTGCAGGTGGTCCCCACCAGATCCGACAGGATCGGTTTGACCCAACTACTGAGGAGTTGCATTTTTCTTTATAAGTACTATGGTCACTCCACCTTTCTTCTTCTCACTTTCTGTTCACTGCTCACTTTATCCCTTGAGCTCGCCACCATCTGCTTCCAGTACTCCTCGTGACTGCCGCTACTCGTCGTCTTCTTTGCCTTTGCGATCCACACGCCGGCAACACTGGCGATGGCCACCATCAACGTGATCCTCGAGGTAAGTCTTCAGTATTCCCCTCTTTTCATTGTTCTTCAGTTCTTCTTGTTTCGTCTATCACGTTTCTTCAAAATTCCCCTTTTCTTACTATTTCTTTTTACGTTCTTCCCCACAGAACTTGTTGAACCAGGTCTCGATCCCCATTGCTAGCCATGCCACTCACCATTTCCTGGATCCGATGGGTGACCCCGATCCTATTGACATCATTAACGTAGAAACCAATCAGATCCCTTTTAAATGTTCCTCCTTGCTAGATGTCCCTCTTTTCTAGATGTCCTTGCCTTGACCTCTCTCGACATTATCTACCCTTCCAATCCTCTTTCTTTCCACTCCAAATCGACCCATCTCCTTGGTGTAAAATCTACCAGCGGTTGGGGTAAATATATAATGAAGCAAAACAAGAAGTCTAGCCTCGTTGAGGCCGAAGAGCATATAGCATTCCTCAACCTATGATTAGAGCGGTTCGTTTTTTATGAATCCACTCTATGTCAACTGCCCACCTCCAGTTCCTGGTCGAGCAGCTAGTTGCCAAAAAGAAAATCCCCATCGGCCAATACCTCATTGGTGCCACTTATCATCTTCTTCATCAGGTATCGGCCAAGCTGTCGGCGGGTGAACCCAGTGGTCACTTCAGCGACCCTTAGTAGGTTTTACTGCTATGGCTCAATATTTACACCACCAAAGCAATCGACAATCCTCCCTTTTCTTCGATGGAGTTCCCTGCAGATTATCTTGAATCGGATAATCCCACCTACCGCTAGTGCCTATCTTTGGGTGAGGCGACCGCTTGTCGATACACTTTTCGGATGTCACCCAAATCCTTGAGCCTTTGTTTTGCGGTGTTTTATTGCAGCTTCAAGGATGAAATGGTCATCTAGTTTGCATATGAGTATTTATCGAGTACGAATACCCTCGTGGGTTCCTCCTACCAGATATGTCCTAGAACAAGGAATCCACCAAAATCTTCAAAACTTTTATCACTCCATGCCTTCTGCCTATCAACTTCACCACCTACAGATCCTCCTACGAGTTCTATCATCTGACTATCTGCTTGTGGCAGTTAGGATTTGACCAGCTCACACCTTACCTATTCTTCATTGGCCAAATCCAAGTTCGTGGAGAAGTTGCGGATGGCCCGTAGTACGATCAGCTTTCTCGGATGGCTGACCAAGTGCCTTACGGTTATCTTTCCCCTTGGTTAGCCTATACCATCAGCTCCATTGACTTTGTCGAGTGGTGGGGCGAGTGGGCGCTGCACTTGTTCGATCGGCACTTGAGAACATACTGCAAGTGTCTGCATCTCGACTACATCGATGACTCCTCACTAGTAAACACATATAGCTTGACCCTTCGATTGTTTTACTTGCTGCCTTGTCCTTTACTTATCCTTGTATCATGCAGGAGGAGGACGTGGATGCTCCACTGGTGAGCTGAAGTGGTCAGCCGATTGACTACGAGCCGTGGTCGGCCACTAGCACCTTGGGTAGCAGGGCCCCTACCCTGATGGAATTGCTTGCCATGAAGTGATTCAAGGCCCCGGCACGCAAGCGTAAGGCGCCGAACATAGGAACGCATCGATCCACCAGAGCCCGATCTGGCTAGGTATTTTTTGGCTTGTCTTTGCTATGACTAGTGAATCTTCATCTTATTTCTGTAAAATGTATCTTCTTTTTATCTTCAGTCGATGCCACCTACTCCTCTAGCTAAGCAAGCTACGGACACCACCGATGTGCCTCCGTCGGCTCGGGTATGTTTCCATCTTTGTACTGTATACATGCTTTGCACTCTTGATGCTTAGTACTTTTTTCTGTTTAGCCTTCTTCCCCCATCGTCGTGCCTCCTCTCGTGGCATTTGAATGGGTGGCGAATGACCCAGTCGGTGCCCAATCGACCCTGCCCGCTGGAGGTTCTACGACGGAAGTTAACATCGGGACTGATACGCTAGGGGTTATACCTCCTGGTTTTGGTGTATATGCAAAAATGGTTGATGCGGCCGATGTGGTAGGAGTCAATGTACCAGAAGGCGTGGAGGTTGATGATGGGATTCCCCTTGCTCCGAGACGTAACTAGGTACTCTGTTCACTTCATCTCTTTGTTGCCTTGTGTATAGCTAACATCTGCCCCAAACAGAGCTGATGTCGGATGCCACGGGATCGTCTACTCCCCAAGGTAGTGTTGGAGAAAAAGGATCACCGGTGCCCCTTCGTCGATCGTGACTCGACTTCCGCTGGAGGTGAAGGATGTGCTATCAGACTTATTGCATCAGCTAGAAGACCCATTAGAGGCTCTAATCAATGACTCGGGGCCGATATGAGGTCGTCTCAACGAGATCCTAGATCGCTTCTCGCCAGAGATAGTTGATGCTCTTACACCGGCTGCATATCTGGAATTCCATCGGTCGGACGTGCAACGAGCGGTGAAGTAGATGGCCGATCGCGCTAGCCATGAATTGTAGCAGGAGGCAATCAAGGTCCACACATAGGCAGTGATCACCGAGGGCACCCTTCTGGATGTCATCCGGGATGAGTCAATGGCCACGTTGTTGGAACTTGACTAGCGGTGGGTGGAGGAGGCCGACCTAGTGTCAAAGCTAGACAGGGTCCGGACAAATATTGCGGAGAAGGAAGGTGCTCTGGCTTCCTTCCCGGCTTGGATCGAGGCCTAGAAGTGCCATCTCATCTATGTCGTCTGACATGCGCAACATCAATGTCGCACCATTCAAGATGTCCCTTGTTTGGATGCTAAAGACAGGGCCATCCTCCGAAACATCAATGCAATCCGGTTGCAGGCGATCGAAGCCATCCGCCATGCCCTTGCTTAGTTTTTGTGTAGGGTTTTTGTCTTGTAACCTGAAATGATATCCTTTTGCAATACATTCATCATTGGTCCTCTGTATTGATTTTGAGCTTTTTGTATCTGAGGGCAATGCTTTAGCATCGGCCGTCTAAAGGCGATACCATCGGTATCGGCTGTCTTGCGTGTAGCCCCTTAGGCATTTATCCAAATGTTTGCAAAATATTTCTTCAAGTACTTCGCATTTAAGGTTTTCCTGAACACATCTCCATCCAGTCCCTTCGAACAAATAGGCTTTACCAGGAACTACTCGATGCACTCAAAATGGCCCTTCCCAATTAGTCAACCACTTACTGAACCGATTTTCCTTTGACCTAATCAGTAGGATAAGTTTCCACATGAGTTCTCCTTGTTCAAATAACTTCAGCACCACTTTGTTATTATAAAACCTAACAACCGTTGCTTTGTTTTCTTAAATCTTCTCGAGGGCTGGCAATCGGACCTGTGCCAGATCGTCTAGGCCTTATGTCATTAGATTATAATAATCATCGGTTGTGAGTTGGTCCTATAATGTAATACTTCTTGACCTGTTGTTATTTTCCCACGGTAGCACTGCTTCATGGCCGTAGACTAACTGATATGGTCGTACTTGAGTCGACCCATGTCGTGCCATCCAATAAGCCCAGAGTGCTTCTGGTAAAGACCAATGCAAATGCTTCGGTTGCTCGTTGATCTTGCATTTTATTAACTTGATCAAACTCTTGTTGGACGCTTCAGCTTGGCCATTAGCCTATGCATAATATGGTGAGAAATTTAAAACCTCGATTCCCATACCGGCTGCAAATTACTGGAATTCCTCTGATACGAATATGGTCCCTTGGTCTATGGTGATGGTCTATGTAATCCCAAACCGATATATTATATGTTCTCTCATGAACTCAATAGCATCACAATAGTAACCTTTTTGAGTGGAACGACCTCTACCTATTTCGTGAAATAGTCAATGGCTTCCAATACGAACTTATGTCCTTTACTTGATGTTGGGTAGATTTGGTCAATCATATCGATGCCCCACCCACTGAAAGGCCAAGGTTTGATTATTGAGTTCATTGCCCTCTAAATAGCTCCAAACCACTTACAGTCTTGTCATCCTTTATAGTATTTTATGTAGTCCTCCACCATATTCAGCCAAAAGTAACCTGCACTCCTAAGCAGCCATTTCATTTTCTAGGCCAACTAGTGTGTTCCGCATATGCCGTCATGTACGACACAAATTACAACCTTGGCTTCCTCGATACTTATGCATTTAAGGAGAACCCCATCGGTCATCCGATGGTACAAGTCATCCATGAGCAAAACGTATCTCGTTGCTCGATATCTGAGTTTTCATGGTGTCGATGTTGAAGGATTTTTTGAGTAATGAATGATAGCATACCTCCAGTCATTGACCTCTATCTCTGCGATCTATACCGCGATTGACCTGGCCATCAACTTGTATCCCGATGTCGTCTAGGCCAAGTCATTTTGTTCTGAGTTATGCTCTCTTGGGATATGA
>JAAALK010000285.1:61619839-61687266 GCA_019279435.1 Zizania palustris | reverse complement strand
AAGGTCCTCCAAACTCAGAGTGCACGAAGCCAAAGGAGTAGTGCCACTTCAGCTAGAGTTGGCAAAAACCAGGCAGTAGCACCTGGCACCAAACCACAACCATCTTGGGCACCTCGAGGAATGTCCAAATCACAAAGAGACGTATACAACGACTACGGGCATAGGAGATGCTTGAGAAGAAGGCCGAGGATGAGAGCGACACTATTTTTTCAAGAAATCCGCCCTTGACCAACTACAAGACAGGTATGGAAGGTGAAGTCGGTTGAGATGACCAACCCGGCTCCTAGTCCGAGCGATGACGATGACGACATGCTCGACGACGACTACTCGTCCGTCTTTGAGGAGCCCGCACCACAGGCGATGGACATCAACATTGTCATGCTGCCCGCCGAGTTCGCCCTGCCGCATGACGAGTCCGAGGTCGCTCAATTGAACCTCAGATCGTTGCAACGCTATTTTTGAGAAAACCCAAGGACTCAGCTCGCCATGTGAAGCCTCTCTACGTCAGAGGTCACATTGACAGAAAGCCAATTTCTCGGATGCTTGTCGACGGTGGCGCCACTGTTAACTTAATGCCTTATTCGTTATTGAAGAAACTTGGCAGGGACGAGGATGATCTAAAAAAGACTAACTTGATGCTCAATGGCTTTAATGGTGAGAGTTCCGAGGCCAAAGGCGTGCTCTCCATGGAGTTGACGGTGGGCAACAAGAGATTGCCAACAGCGTTTTTCGTCGTCGATGTACAAGGTAACTACAACATGCTGCTGTGGGCGCGATTGGATTCACGTGAATTGTTGCATTCCTTCTACCCTGCACTAGTGCCTAATTCAGTGGGACGACGATGAAGTAGAAGTCATTCCCGCAGATACTTCGGCCCAAGTGGCGTTGGCCGATGTATCAGTTGACGTCATCCACAACAAAGTAGAGTGTTTGTCAGGTAGAGATCTTTCGGATTATGATTTTGTTAGCGTGTCTGGAGGATGCTTTGTACCAGTGTCTGTAAAGTTGGCTGGTGTAGCACGGCTGTTTCTTATATTAGTAGTCATGTCTAGCAAGAGTAATCTGGATTGGCTAAAGTCTCGTGTAGAGCATTATTGGTCTAATAAAGATGGTATTACCGAAGCTATTGAGGAATTTAGTGAAGTAGAGAAATTAAGACAAGGTTTTGCGTCGGTCGATCCCTTGGAGGAAGTTGACATAGGTGATGGTATCATCCCAAGGCCGACTTTTGTAAACCAGCATTTATAGCCCGATGAAAAGGCCGAAGTAATAAAGTTGCTTCGATCGTATGTCGATTGTTTCGCATGGGAGTATAGCGAGATGTCGGGACTAAGACGCGAGCTCATAGAGCATCAACTACCTATCAAGTCTAGATTTAGGCCTTATAAACAGCCTCCTCATCGCTTTAACTTGGCCATCTATGACCGAGTTAAAGAAGAGGTTAGAGCGACTGCTCAAAGCTGAATTTATTAGGCCATGCAGATACGCAGAACGGGTTGCTAACATCGTGACTGAAGAGAAGAAGGGGAGCATCAAGATACGGGTATGTTTTGATTTCAGAGATCTGAACAGAGCCAACCTGTAGGACGAGTATACAATGCCGATAGCCAACATGCTAATCAACGATGCTTCAGGACACAAGGTACTAAGTTTTCTTTATGGCAATGCCGGTTATAATCAAATCTTTATGGACGAAGAGGACGTCTACAAGACTGCCTTTCGATGCCCTGGTTTTGTCGTTTTGTTTGAGTGGGTCGTTATGACTTTTGGTTTGAAGAATGCTAGCGCCACGTATCAGCGTGCTATGAACTTAATCTTTCATGACTTTCTAGGAGTTATGTTAGAAGTTTACATTGATGATGTTGTAGTCAAATCAGATGCTATGGGAAACCATTTAGCCGATTTGAAAGTTGCTTTTGATAGGATGCGTCGGTATGGTTTGAAAATGAACCCACTCAAGTGTGCTTTTGGCACGTCGGTGAGCAAGTTATTAGGTCTCATGATTCACAAAAGGGGCATAGAGATTGATCCTAAGAGGCTTGAGAAGATTAGAAACATTACGGCGCCGACATGTAAGAAAGATGTGCAAAAGTTGCTAGGCAAGATGAATTATTTGCGTCGCTTTATATCTAACTTGTCTAGCAAGATTGATGCCTTTTTCCCCCATACTCCGGCTAAAAAACGAGGCCGAGTTCACTTGGGGGGCAAGCTAGCAAAGCGCCTTCGAGAAAATCAAGGAGTGCTTGTCATCACCGCCCGTAGTGAGAGCACCCAAAGCCGGGATTCCATTTCAGCTATATATCGCTGCTGAAGATAGTGTGATCGGGGCTGTGCTAACCCAGGAGGTAGAAGGAAAAGAGTACATCATCACGTTCTTGAGCCACCACCTGCTAGACGCCAAGACCAGGTACACGTTTGTGGAACGTTTGTGTTTATCACTTTACTACGCGTGTACCAAGTTGTGCCACTATCTTCTCCCTACTACATGTGTTGTCATTTGCCAAACCGATGTTGTAAAACACATGTTGCAAAAGCCGATTCTACGTGGAAGAATCGGAAAGTGGGCTTACGCTTGATCGAGTATGATTTGGCCTATGAACCCCTAAGAGCTATGAAAGGCCAGATCGTAGCAAACTTTATAGTTGATCACCACATAGACATCAGTTGGAGTGACAATGTTGCTTTGATTGAGGTAATACCATGGAAACTTTACTTTGATGGTTCAGCTTGCAAAAATGGCCAAGGTATTGGAGTGGTTCTCGTATCACCTACCGGAATGCACTTTGAGACCTCGGCTCATTTAGAGTTTCCTTCTACATAACCAAGCTGAATACGAGGCTTTACTGCTAGGGCTTGAGTTGTTAGATTCCATGGGTGTTAAACATGTCCATGCGCATGGTGATTCCCTATTAGTAGTATAGTAAGTGGCTAGGAGTGCTTAGTGTTTTAATGGCTTGCTAAAAAGCTACTTGGATAAGTGCCTGGACATAATTGCTACTTTTGATGACTTCAAAATTTCTCATGTGTCGAGAGAGGCCAATTCAGTTGCAAATGATTTGGCTCAGCAAGCATCTGGTTACCAAGTTAGGAGAGGCAAATTTTCTGTGCAGGAGAAATCGATGTTTGGTCTCACTGCCGAAGCCAGTGACTTCTGGCAGGCTCACCCTTCGGGTCGAACCCCTCCGGTTGACGGAGGCTACTGTGCGCCGAGGTCCTAGGACCGAAGTACTCGACCCATTGAGGGGTCGGGTGCACCAGAGACCGTGAGCCAAAGTCCTCCGCACGGCGAGGGCCTCCGGAAGCCCGGACCCTACGGTAGAGGGCTTCAACCTGATACACTCCGCATGGCCAATCCAGCCAAGCTTCGGCAGAAGAATGGAGGGCTCGGGGGCACCTCGAAATCAGTAGCCTGGACACTTGTTCGGGGAGTGAGCTGGTGAAGCCCTCCGAAGCCCATAAGGGCGATTAGAGAATTCCAATCATCTAGTATTTGAGAGACCCTAGCTAGAGGGTTGATCGAAAGGTTCAGCGACAAGCGTTTAAATTTGTGTTGCTAGACGACACACTGTATCACCAAACCATTGACGGAATACTGTTGAAATGTCTAGACCATGAACGATCCCAGATGGCTATAGGAGAAGTCCATGAAGGACTTTGTGGCACTCATCAGTCGGCCCAGAAAATGAGTTGGATGCTCAAAAGAGCAGGTTTCTACTGCCGACTATGACTGAGTATTGTTTTAAGTATTATAGAGGGTGTGAAGCGTGTCAAAGGTTTGGCAATATTTAGTTAGCTGCTGTTTCATTACTCAACCCTATTGTCAAGCCATGGTCGTTCCGAGGTTGTGGTTTAGACTTCATCGGCCAAATCCACCCTCCTTCCTCAAAAGGGCATCGGTTCGTGTTGATGGCGACAGATTACTTCACCAAGTGGACCAAGTCCGTTCCTCTCAAGAACATGACTCACAACGAGATACTTGACTTTATCTTAAAGCACATCATACATATATTCGGCATTCCTCAAACTCTCACTATAGATCAAGGTAGCTCATTCGTTTCTAAAGAAGTGAGGGACTTCACCGAATATTTTTATATTAAGTTGATAAGCTCTTCACCCTACTATGCTCAGGCCAATGGTCAGGCCGAGTCTAGTAATAAAACCATGATTAAGCTCATTAAGAAGAAAATTGAAGAATTCCCTAAAAGGTGACATGAAGTGCTCTCCGAGGCATTATGGGCTTGTAGAATTGCAAAGCACGGTGCTACCAAGGTCAGTCCATACAAGTTGGTATATGGACAAGAAGTCGTTCTACCTGTACAAGTAGATATTGGCTCTTTAAGAGTGTTAAGGTAAGCTGGCAAATCGGTCGACGAGTATGAAACTCTTTTGAGAGACAACCTAGAAGAAGTGACCGATAAGAGATTGAAGGCTTTAGAAGCCATAGGTGTAGACAAGAGGAGAGTAGCTAAAGCCTACATTAAGAAGGTTAAACCAAAATCGTTCCAAGTGGGAGACTTGGTTTGGAAGATGATTTTACCCTTAGGCACTAAGAGTCCCAAGTTTGCTAAATGGTCACCTAGTTGGAAGGCCCTTTCAAAATAGCCGAAATCGCTTCTAGCAATGCATATGTGTTAGAATCTCTACAAGGAGAGCGGTTTCGAAGGGCTTTGAATGGTAGATACTTGAAAAGGTATTTCCCAAGCGTGTGGCAACAGTGTACAAAGGTGTCGAAAAGCCGATATGCAAGGTATCATCTTCAGCTCATTGTGCTTTTAGTTCACTTAGTTCACTAAAAGGCAGGGGGCATGTGTTGATAACAAAAAATGGCATCAATGGTTAAGATTGTCAAAATAGCAGTTTTTTGGTAATTTGGGCCAAAAATACACATGTCCCGGGTCAGGCCGAAGCCCTACAGGGCCGAAGGACCATTGGGCTATGGGCTCCGAAAGCTTCCAGCCAGCCACGGCCTTTGGCCAGGAAGCCTTCGGAGGCCCACACCGTCGAAGCTTTGGCCCGAGGAAGCAGGCTTCGATGGGCCTGGCCGAAGGCCCACTTCAGTAGAGGTAGAGTTGTGCACGATTCCGGCTATGTTTTTATCTCTATCCAGCCAAATTATAGAAGATTAGATCAGAGGTTTAGCCCCTATAAATAGAGAGGTGAAGCCAGTTTAGAGGCCCTCCACCAACACAAATCAAACACAAAGCCCTAGCTTTGATCGCATTAACTTTATCTTTACTTTTCTGTACCTCTTCGTGGGTTTGCCTTGAAGCCCTCCGATGGCCACTTCGGAACAGTGGTAATCCTTATTACTTCGCTTGTGATGTATCCGTTAATCTACGTATTAGATTGCTATCGCCTTGTTACTCACTTGTGAAGTATCCGTTAATCTACATAATAGATTGCTATCGCCTTGTTACTTCGCCTGTGAAGTATCTGCTAATCTGCGTAACAGATTGCTACCTTCGCCACTAGTGCAACACTTAGCAGAATTCGGTCCTCCGGCCGAATTGGTACTTCGAATCTACTGTGTTGTAGGTGTCCACGTTCGGAGCTACTTCGTCGGAGGTGTCCGGAGCTGAGAGATCGGTTTCAAAGGTTGCCAGAACACGCTTCGGCGAGACTACCGCTTCGACCACACGCTCCGTCAGCAGACTTCGTCACGACAGGCTTCACCATGATCGTACTCCACTCAGGACGAAGTCACGCTCGTTCGTTGCGCTCGAGTCTTTACTATGTGCCTTACTATATTAGAGACTTCACGCCGAACCCCGCTATTCGGAGGTGATTGTCGCATCCAGATCCATTCGGAGTTCATCTTCGGTCAGATCAGTCTGGACGCCGAAGGTACCTTTCGGCGCGACACTTTGCACTAGACGTCGAAGGTACACTTCAGCGACCCCCTTCACACCATACTTCGAAGCAGACAGGCTCTGACCAGTTTGCTAATTTATTTTGTTTAATATATTTCTTTCAGCTAATTGGATTATTTTGTGTGATCTGATTGCCTGGCGACTCAACCCCCCTTACCACGGCTAAGGGTAGTCGGAACATGATGTCGGTGCTATGTTATGCTTAGGCTTGTCCTTAAGTATCCGCACACTTTTGGATCGTCGAACTAACCCTAGTGTGGGGGCACGTTTTTGTGTCAACACGCTGCTCTACAGCAGAGCATCACCGAGAATGCTCAACTCCGGTGCCAGGTCGAGGAGCTGAAGAAGGACCTTGAGGAGATCGCCCCGCTTCCCCTGCGCAAGCGGAGGGCTCTTAGGACCCCCACGGCTAGGCCCAAGAAGAGCACACGCACCGCATCCTCCGTAGGACCCACTAGCGCACCGACTCCTTCACCGAACAGCCCCACAGAGCCGACGATCGAGCCTTCCCCCAAGCTGTGACCAGATGCGAGAGCACTAAGGATGAGGATTAGACCATTTAGACGCTAGTTTATGTTTGATTGTTTTTGTTTTATCATGTTTGTGGTGCCGCTCATGTCAACTATATGGTATGGGCGAGATTAAATAAGAGGTAAAATAAAGATGTAATCATCTAGACCACTAAGTTTAATGTTTTGAGGAATAAAGCAAAAATTTTCCCTTAAAATTTATTCTCCCTCTGGTACCACTTATCTTCAAGATGGCCAATGAACAAGGTTCCGATGCCCCCTGCAACAGGAACAACCCGACAACCTGCCACATTGGGGAGCAACCGGCCAACGGCAGGCACCCGTCACCAATCATCCCACACTGGCTGAGGTAATGGCCAACCAGAATCAGCTAATTGCGACCTTGCTGACTTAGATGTAGTAACAGCAGACGCATATGAAAGAACAACAAGCGCAAGTTACTCCACCTTCAGCAGCAACACCCAGAGCCTCCTTTCAGACAGGCTGTCCCCGCACCAGCACCAGTCTCACAACTATCTGAGTTTCTGCGTGTGAGGCCCCCTACGTTCTCCAGCACCACTAACCGATGGAAGGGTGTGACTAGCTGAGAACCATAGGCATGAAGTTGGACCTTCTGCCATGCACTGAGCAGGAGCGAGTGGCTTTTGCCGCTCATAAGCTCCAAGGACCTGTCGCGGAATGGTGGGACAATTTCCGCGAGACTCAGCTCGAAGGCCATGAGATTTCATGGGTTGAGTTCACCGCCACTTTTCGCACGGCTCATGTTCTGGAGTGCGTTATAGCCAGAAGCAGCAAGAATTCCGGGACTTGCAGCAAGGGAGCAGGACTGTCACCGAGTACCTGCACGAATTCAACCGGCTAGCCCGGTATGCACCCGAGGAGGTACGCACGGATGCTACACGTCAGTCCAAGTTCCTCCGGGGACTAAAGGATGAGCTATCGCTTCAGTTGGTTGTCGGAGACTATGCCAATTTTCATAAATTGGTGAACAAGGCAATTATTTAGGATACCGAGCAGAACAAGGTAGACCTAAAGAAGAAGAGGATGATTGCCTTCCTGCAGCACCAAGGGATGGCATAGAGACCCCACTTCATGCCTCCTCCCCCGGCGCCCCACTTCCACCCGCGCCCCGCTTACAGGCCAGCTCCACTTGTCAACAACCCAGGAGCCCGAAATCCTCGCCCCTCTCCAGCCATACCAGCTGCTCCACCAGCCCCCGCCAAGAATGCAGAAGTTCTTCACAACAAGCACGACAGGCCGGTGGTATGCTTCAACTATCGCAAGGAGGGACACTATTCACACCAGTGTCCTCATCCTAAGCGCCCTCAAGGGATCGCGGTGAATCCCGCGGTTCGCGCTCGTGTCAACCACGTCTCCGCTGAAGAAGCCCAAGCCACTCCGGAGATTGTCATGGGTATGTTTACTATTAATTCAATACCCGCAGTTCTTCTATTTGACATAGGGGCAACTCATTCATTCATATCGTCAAATTTTGTGAAAACTCATAACCTGAATGAACTTGAGCTAGCAAGACCAGTATTGATAGCCACCCCCGACAAACAGACCCTAGCCCACTCTGATAGATTGTAAAGGTTTGGACCTCATCCTAGGGATGGATTGGTTAAACAAACACAAAGGGGCGATAGATTGAGCAAGAAGGAAAGTACCAGTGACTAGTGAAGAGGAGACTGTCATCACTTTTCAGATGCCAAACCAGAAGCCCGGAAGACCTCATATCAATCAGATCGCATTAGAAGAAGTACTGGTAGCCAAAGAATACCCGAACGTCTTTCCTGAGGATTTGTCAGTAATGCCACCCAAGAGAGATATCGAGTTTAGGATTGACCTAGTGCCCGGAACCACCACCATATCTAAGCGAACTTACCGGATGGCCGCAAACGAGTTGGTAGAAATGAAACAGCAGGTAGAGGACCTTGAGCAGAAAGGGTACATTAGACCCAGCACATCCCCGTGGGGAGCCCCCGTAATCTTCATCGAAAAGAAAGAAGATAAGGCAAAACGGATGTGTGTGGATTATAGGGCCCTGAATGAGGTTACCATTAAGAATAAATAACCTCTACCCAGGATCGAAGACTTGTTTGATTAACTAAAAGGGGCCATTGTATTCTCCAAGATTGATCTCTGGTTGGGATATCACCAGTTGCGGATACGAGAGGAAGACATACCAAAGACAGCCTTCACCTCTAGATATGGGTTGTACGAGTGTACAGTCATGTCATTTGGACTAACCAATGCCCTGCCTTCTTCATGAACATAATGAATTAAGTGTTCGTGGAATACTTGGATAAATTCATAGTGGTGTTCATAGATGACATCCTAATTTATTCCAAGAGCAGAGAAGAGCATGAGTCTCACATCCGGTTGACCCTAGGAAAACTCAAGGAACACAAGTTGTACGCCAAGTATAGAAAGTGCAAGTTCTAGACGATGAAAGTAAAATTTTGGGGACATAACATCTCAGCACAAGGAATCACGGTAGACCCCGCCACCGTGGAAGCAATAATAGATTGGCTGCCACCCACCAACGTATCGGAGATATGGAGTTTTCTGGGACTAGTGGGATATTAACGTAGATTCATTGAGAATTTCTCCAAGATAGCGAAGCCCATGACCAGGTTGCTACAGAAAGGTGAGAAGTTTGAATGGACTTCGGAATTTGAGGAATGTTTTCGGACCCTCAAGACGAGGTTAGTGTCAGCCCCAATATTAACCCTGCCAGACATTCGGAAGGATTTTCATGTCTATTGTGATGCATCTCGACAGGGTCTAGGATATGTCCTTACGCAAGACAAGAAAGTAGTCTCATACGCTTCTCGGCAATTGAGACAACACGAGTTGAACTACCCCACCCATGATCTAGAATTAGTTACCGTAGTGCATACTCTTAAGATTTGGAGGCATGATCTAGAATTAGTTACCGATGTGAAGTCTTCACGGACCACAAGAGCTTGAAGTACATCTTCACGCAGCCAGATCTAAACCTCAGGCAGAGGTGATGGTTGGAACTAATAAAGGATTATGACTTAGCCATTCTCTACCATCCCGGCAAAGCAAACGTGGTGGATGATGCTTTAAGTCGAAAGGGATATTGTACTTCCATCATGATCGAGGATCACGTGCCTTTGTTGTATAAGGAGATGGAGAGGTTAAACCTCAGGATAACTACCGGAGCCTACCTAGCCACACTAGAGGCTAGACCTATCTTAATCGACCAGATACGCGAAGCTCAGCTTGAGGATCCCGATATAGCCGCAATTAAGAAGAACATGAGGCAGGGCAAGGCCCCAGGGTTCTCAGAAGATGAGAGTGGCATCGTATGGTTTGGAACCCGGTTGTGTGTGCCAAATAAGCCAGAGCTAAGGACCTTAATATTGAGAGAGGCTCATGATACTTTGTACTCCATTCATCCCGGAAGTACAAAGATGTACCAGCACTTAAAGGAAATATATTGGTGGGTTAGTATGAAAAGAGAGATCGCCCAGTTCGTGGCAGAGTGTGACAACTGCTAGTGAGTGAAGGATGAACATCAAAGGCCAACAGGATTGTTGCAACCCCTCAAAGTTCCCGAATGGAAGTAGGAAGAGATCAGAATGGATTTTATCACCGGACTCCCAAAGACCCAAGCTGGGTATGACTCCATATGGGTAATCATTGAGCAGCTTACGAAGGTAGCCCACTTCATAGCCGTTAAGACAACTTCTACGACCCTAGATTAGTGGAATTGTACATGGCCCGTATAGTATGCCTTCATGGAGTTCCAAAGAAGATAGTTTCCAACAGAGGAAGTCAGTTCACGTCCTAATTCTGGAAGAACCTTCAAGAGGAGATGGGAACAAGACTGAATTTCAGTACAACATATCACCCACAAACATATGGACTGATCAAGAGGGTGAATCAGATTTTGGAGGATATGCTTAGGGCATGTGCCCTAGATTTTGGAGGAACATGGGACAAAAGTTTACCATACTCCGAGTTCTTGTACAACAATAGCTATCAAGCCAGCCTACAGATGTCGCCATTCGAAGCCTTATATGGCCGCAAGTGTAGGACGCCTTTATTATGGGATCAGACCAGTGATTCCCAAGTATTTGGTATGGACGTTCTCCGGGAAGCGGAAGAGAAGGTGTGAATCATTCGAGATAGGTTGAAGACAGCCCAGTCCCGACAGAAGAGCTACGCCGATAACCACCGCCGAGACTTAGCTTTTGAAGAAGGAGATCATGTCTACCTCAGAGTCACCCCCCTCCGAGGCACTCAGAGGTTCAATATGAGAGGGAAGTTAGCACCCCGCTATGTTGGACCCTTCCGGATCATCCGATGCCAAGGAGAGGTCTCTTATCAGCTAGAGCTGCCACTCTCACTAGCTTGGGTACACGATGTATTCCATGTGTCACAGCTAAAGAAGTGCCTTCAAGTACCGACTGAGCAAGTTGACCTCCAGCAGCTCAATATTCAAGAAGATCTAACGTATGTTGAGAAACTCATTCGGATATTGGAAGTCAAAGAAAGGATAACCAAAAACCGGGTCATTCGCTTTAGCAAGGTTCAGTGGAGCAATCATCCGGTTGAGGAGGCTACATGGGAGAAAGAAGAGGATTTAAAAGCCCAGCACCCTGAGTTATTTGAGGATTGATCTGAATCTCGAGGAAAAGATTCTTTGTAAGGGGGATAGGATTGTAACATACAAAAATTCCAAGGTAAAATAAAATGAGGAAACTAAAATTTTTGAATTAAAAAGAATTATTTTAAATAGAGAAAAAGGATAAAAGCACCCAAGTAAAACAAAACATGGAGAAATAAATCAAATTCAGAGTTCATAAAATTATGGTGGAATCTATAAGCCAAGATACATTTTAGGGAATTTTTACAACATTTTAGTGCCCTGGATTCTAGCTCTAAATATATAAACTAATTTATAGAATTATTTTAATTGAAAAATGAATTAAAAATAACTTTGGGCCGCGCCCCTCAAATGTGCCTCAGCACACCCCAGTCCAATCCCGGGGCCACGGACGCGTGGGACCATCCTGTCAGCGCGCGCCCCCTCTCTCTCCTTCGCCCATGCCCTCCTGGTCCCGCCTGTCGGCCGCGTAAGCCCCCCTCAGCCTCTAACAGCACTGGCCCCCCTGTCAGCATGATTTCCTTCACCAGCACCCACTAATAGGTGGGGGGCACCTGTTGGAATCATCATCCCCGATGGAAAGGGATCCCCTTTCCATTGCCGGTGAGGCCTCCTGCCAAATCTGCCGCTGCAAGCTTCCGTACACCGAATTCAGCCCGGGATCGTGACCCCCAATCACCGGTGATCCCTTTTCCCTAGAAATCCCACACAGTTTCGTCCCGATGGCAAGATCCTGTGCGCATGGTAAGTCGCCGGAGCAAAATTGAAACCCTCCTCGGGTTTCCCTTTGTTAGCCTACCATTCTCGTCGCCAGCGGCCCTATTTAAACCCTGGCCTTCACCGCGGCTCAAGCCCCGCACCAATTTGCCCTTGCCACTCTTTCCTGAGCTCCTCGTGCCTATTGAAGCGTCGTCGCCTTGTTCCACCTCCAGTCGCCCCTCGCCGTCGCCTCAAGACCCCACCGCCCTCGCCGACGACAGCTTCGAGTGCGTCGTCACCCAAGGAACCCCAGCCTCACCTTCGTTCGGGTTCCCCACCACTGGATCATCGTCGCCACCGTTGACCCCAGGAGTCCCGATGACTCTTCCCGTCACCAACCGCCATTAGCCACCCACCACCGCCGTCTCTGGTATGGTCATGCTCCCCATCCTCCCCTCTCTAGTTTGGCCAGTAGTTAGGGCCTTAGGCCATCGCCGCCGTCGGTGGCCGCTCACCGTCGCACTGTTGGAGCCAGGGATGAAGGCCTCGGTCTCCCTCGTGCTGCGTGCGTGCTGGACAGAGCCCTGGCCATGCGATCGCCTCCGGACGGCACAGATTAAATCCATCGTGGGATTTAATCTTGGTAGTTGATCTGCGCTGAAGGGGTATCACGCCCTCACAGCCATCGGATGTCATTTAAACCACCGCTGGCCCACGAGAATTGTCACGGGTTCACGGTGAACCTGGTTCACCGTGGACCAGGGACTGGTTTTCTGTATAAATAAAAATTCAGAAATTGATTTAAACTTCTAAAATTCATAACTTGCTCAATTTAACTCCAAATTTTCCCATTCCAATTTTAGAAAATTTATCTTTTCATTATCCTCACATTTATACAATAAAAACAATAGGTTTATTCTGAAATTTTTATTTTTTATTTAATAGGGAGTTTAAAACACTTTCGGGTAAATTCTTATTCCTTTTTAGAAAATTCATAACTCCATCAAAATTTATCTCAAAAATTTAGATAATGATTTCAGAAGATTAATGACTTATTTCCCTTGATTTAATCCAACCAAAGCCTATATGCTTGTATTATGATTTTGGATTAATTAATTGAATGTTATGTTTATTTTGTTCGTGTCGAGAAGACTACGACGCCATCGAGGATCCAGAGTATTATCCAGAGGTTCCACCATCACCTTTCGCTGAGAAAGGCTAGTCACAACCCCCATTTTGATCATAATTGAGCCCATTTTTCATAATTACCTCTACAACTCATAGGATTATAATTGCATTAGTTTAATCAAGAGCCCTACATTATATTTATTAGATCCCTATCCTTGTTGTGCAAACCCAAGCCATGCTTATTAGTCTAAACACATTGTCACCTTTAAAGTATTATATTAGATAGTGTCCAATGTATCGACACAACTGTTATAGGATAAAAACAAGTCGTATATAGTCGGATTCTATTATATGATTTTCCCCATTATATTTCTCGTCTCTAGAATTCTGTTGGAGTTTTAGTTAAGTTATAAGTATGGTGGGTTCCGGGTGCAAGCTAGGGCATTGGCCGGTAGCACCCGAGGCACTATAAGGACCGGTCTGTGGGATCTGTTGCAAAACAAACTCGTACTAACCACAAGTCTAGTGGGTAAGTCCTAATTGGAGGTATGGAACGTTCCAACTTGAAGCACCATAGTGGAGGGGGCAAGTGACACCTGTGGGGGGCTTGTATCGATGAGGCTCAAGTGGGGGTACGTCGTTGGCACGACGCGTCGGGGCGCCGTATGAAACCTATAAGAGGGTGTTATCAAGTTGGTGAGGTCCATGCTAAAGGTTTTGGCATGAGTTCCTTCGGGGTGACATGGTGTCATTGCGACACACTTTTGTGTGTGGGAATGAGTGCCCTGTAGGTACAGTAGTATACCTCTAATCAGAGTATAATCTTTTCAAAAAGTCGTGCCCACGGTCAAGGGCGGGTTGAGCAATGTTCACCGCACTTAGTTTACTTGTACATGAATGATTGCATGATGCATGGCATGTAAGGACTGTGGAGCGAGGGCAGGCTAACTGTACCCCTCAAGTTAGAAGATGAAGCATTTACTCATGTACCCGATCACATTAAATGCTTTACAAATGTACTTTTCCGCAAACATGAGCCACTACCTTCCTTGTTATTACCTCGCATTATAATTGCATTTCGGTGGCTTGTTGAGTACAAATGTACTCACCCCCGTTGACTCACCACACCAGAGGTTGCATACTATGAGGACAAGGACGGTCTAGAGTAGCGACCCAGTCAAGGCGCGAGACTGGAAGAAGTTGCTCATCTAGAGGATTTATTTTCCTAGTTTCTCTTTTATTTAACTCTTTTGTAATAATATGGTCTACGAACCATCTTTGATTGGCGTATTGTATGCAGTCGTGTGATGAACGTCTTGTATTTATTGATTTTCTTTGGAAATTCAATAAAGTCCCAATTTTATTAAATCCAGGCATTACAGGTCGGACTGTGTATGGATGTGAACTCTTCTACTACCTCGCCTTTAGCCTGGAGGGGGCGGATGCTTGTTAAGCGCATGAATAGGTCAACACGCCACTCTAGCTCAACATCATTGGGCACAACTGATGCTACTGCTAGTGGAAGTGGTCCTAGATGGTAAGACACATCCTCTAGCATAATCGTTACCTCCCTCAAATGCAGGTGGAATGTGTGTGTCTCTGGCATTCACCTTCTGACGCATGTCATGTAAGAGCTTGGTCAAATGGAAACCTACTTATTTCTCCCTTGACCCATCTAGATGGAGTGAGTAAGCCAGCACCGCACAACCTGCATCAAAGAAAAGTTTATTAACTTGCCAACCCATCGGGGATGGATGCTCTAGATATGTTGCGGTGTCCGGACTCAGAGCGGCATGAGATCTACCTAGTTCTCCTCATTTGTGGATGTGAGTTCTCGTGTTCAGTGGTGCCCATCAATGATGAGGGAGAGAAGCTCGTAATGAAAATCATCGTTATCCGCCATCTGCATGTTGTAAAACAGACAAAGCTTGTTAGCGACAAATATATAACATGTGACTAATAGTAAAGTAACTGATGTATATAGACCTTGGGACTATGTACAATGTGTGTTGTGTAGTGATTTGTATGTCATATAGGCCCTCACCTGCTTGTGTTGGCTTCTATGCAATTTTTGTATGAGTGCCTAGCCATGTTGCACAAACATCATGTCTTCTTTCTTCTGCCTACTTTGGATTCATCCATATCATTCTGAATGTGTCATGTATTTGTTCTCCCCGCCATTGAGTTGACACATTGGAAATCTAGTGCCCAATGATGTGCACCATCTAGTAGAGATGTGAATGAGTTGACAACCCCATACCCTCAGAGTACACTGCTCAAATATTGAAGGACCTTCCCCTTTGTGAAGTAGTCAGACAAGTACACCTTAGCATGCATATCAAATGTGGTGTATGTCACCATGACATGACTACATGGCTTATGGTAGAGAGATAGTTTGTTGCAGGTACATCGACAAGTGTCAATAACGGCGCACTCAAGAATAATAACATCTCAATTTGTTCCTCTTTGACCTTTGTCTTGACATGTTTCCTTGAAATGGAGCTCCCAAGAACTTGTCTTAATGGCACGATGTTGGGTTGCGTTCTTAATTTTCTCTACAATACAAAAGTCACTTGTCCTCGTGCACCACCAAAGTAGTAGTATGCTGGTCCATGAAGTATCAGGTGGTTTCACAAATTATGCTCTCCACAATACCAACCATAAGTAAGCATCGCATACCCCACATCACCCAGTTGCACACCTCATAAAGGTTGGTGGTCATGATGCCATACCTTGTACCATGAGTGTCATAAAGTAGAAACCAATGCCCCCTATTCTCAAATTTAATCCAATCTGAGAAGTAGCAAACTTTCGTCCTGTGCCATTTATAGATTGTCTATTGATCATCGGTGGGCATAGAGCAAAGTGGCTCCTTTTCTAGCTCTGGATCATTTCTAGATTGCTACTTTGCGGCCTTCTCGTGCTAGTATTTTGATATCGGCTCATCAAGTTTCCTCCACAAGGCCTTGAACTTTCTCTCTTATTTTTGGCTACAATATCTTGAACAAATTACTCAATTTTTTATTTTTTTCCAAAGTAATGGAAAAATTTGCACCTAAATGATGCACACACGATCGATATTGAATGTCCTTCCAATGATATGGCTCCTATGGATCATACTTTATATGTTGGACTTCCTTGATCAGTCTAGCATATCGGTCATGCAACATACAAACATTTTCCATGCCTTGAAGAACCCCAATGTTCAGGTGCCATAAGAACAACAACCAACTTTCGTAGTTCTCACTTTCCACAAAGGAAAAGGAAATTTGCTATCAATACCAATACCGATCAATATTTGACCTCTGTACTTCCTAGTTAAAAATATACCATCGACACAAAGAATTTGATGGAAATACTAGAAAGCCCAGATGTAAGCTCCGAGTGCAAAGAAAACTCAATATAGAATCTTAGCACCCTTCGGGAATACCACATCCTTCTCTTTAAATGAGAATTGTGTTCTAGGGTTGCGCCTATTCATCACATATAGAAATAGAGACATGTTATAATATGAGACCTCGAATGTACTAACCTCATTTTGAGTGCCTTCTGTTTAGCCCTCCATGCATTACAATAGTTGATTATGTGCTTCAACCTTCTCCCTATGGCAAGTATTAAGGCCTAGGGCTCATAGCTAAGATTCTCAACAATCTCATAATACATCACCCCCACATTGTAGTTGGCACTTAGATTCATGTGCATTGTTATAGCTGTATCGACCACACATGTATGGCCAACAACAATTAAACAAACTCAATGAAATCCCTACTTTAGTTGATGTGCATGGACACTCCATGGGCAATCATCCCTCTTGCACACAACCTCATATATTGTGCAGTTTCACTTCTTGACTCAAAATGACTACCGGAGTGACAATGACTATGCTTTCATGGCCTCTTAAACTGCTTCTTTTGTAAGATACACCGCATCCTTTTGGCCCATGTTCTATCCATACTGCCAATGAGTGTGGTAGCCCTCATTAATAGAAACAACACCAAAATCTTGTTCTTGTCACTCGTTGGGAATCATAGTGTCTTCGTCTTCATTGTCATTATTGTCATCTCCTACTTCATCTTCTACATTTGAGTCATCGTTAGCACTGTGCTCAATCGATTCCTCAAAATGTTGATCCTTTCTCTTTAGCAAGTTAGGTATGAACTCTATGTCCTCTCCTTCACCAGCTTGGCCTTCAACAACCCTATGTGTCATAGTCGGGGGAGCATCCCCAGAATGTGGCACTATGTATATTTTGGGGATCTTCTCTTAGACTTGACTACTCTAGCTGACCTCAAATTATACTCTAGACTCAACAACTTAGTCAGGTTCTGGGTCTAGAGCAAGAACATCATGCAGAGTAACATAGATAAGAAAATGCATTCCTAACTTTGCTCTAGCACCTTTCTTACATACCCTCTCTACATGGTGGTTGGGGGAATAGGAACCATCTCCTGAAAATACCCTTCAGTCGTATGGCTGCATCGGACATACAAGTACAACTCTCACTGCTCTCTATCCAATCAAAAAGTATGATACATACACTGCTTAATATTGTCTATGCTATTCTCTACCACTCAACTTAAACTATTTTGGTACATTGAAAACTACTAAGGTCAGGACCATCATTACCAATAAGTACTTGTCCATCTGCATAGTAAATTCTAAATGTTGTTCTATCTAACATGCCAATAAACAATAAGTTTATAGCAACAACGCTAAATTAATAAGCAAACAATATCACAAGCATAACTATGTGTCTAGCAGAAAAAATTAAGTTTGAGCAATAGAAAACATCTAATAGAGTAAGATATGTTAAAATACCTCGAACCATAGTGGATGTAATCATGATCAGTCGGCTAGCACATGCAAGAAGGCTACCTAGAAAAAGGTATGTTAAAGTACCCCTTAATTATTTCTAAACTGTGTTTAAAATACCCATTAAATATGTCTAAAGTATGTTTAACATACCTATAAATTATCTCTAAAGTACCCCTAAATTATCTCTAAACTATGTTTAAAATGCCTCTAAATTATCTCTAAAGTTCCTCTAAATTATCTATAAAGTACCCCTAAATTATATCTAAACTATGTTAAAAGAATCTCTAACTTATCTTTAAAATACCCCTAAATTATCTCTAAACTATTTTTAAAGTACCTCTAAATTATCTATAAAGTACCCATAAATTATCTCTAAAGTATATTTAAAGTACCACTAAAATATATCTAAAGTACCCCTAAAATATCTCTAGAGTATGTTTAAAGTACATCTGGTTTATCTCTAAGTTACCCCTAAATTATCTCTAAACTATGTTTAAATTACCTCTAAAAGTTCCAACAAAATAGCCCCAAAGTACTATTAAACTACAACTAAAATACTACTAAACTAGTCCTAAATTCCCCCTAAAATACTACTAAACTATTTCTAAATTACGCCTAATCTCCTTCTAAATCACACTAATCTACTACTAAACTACCCTAAACTACCTACCCTATACCTACAACTACCTAAAGAAGAAAAGAGAAGGGGAGAGGCCATACCTAGGAGGAAGGGCCAAATGAGGCTTGGGGTGCGCGGGTTGCTGGGAGGGAACTTCAACCACCCTTATATAGGCGTCAAATGTTGATCTAGGCCAATCCGGCCTACATCGGCATATTAAGCTCCAACAAAAGCTTGGCACTAATAGATCTAAGCTGATTAGTACACCATCTGTCGATTTAGGACCGATCAACATAGATTGACAAATCAATTATCGACAAAAGGCTGTTTTTGTAAATTATGAATCCACTTACCAGATTTGAAATTTTGAATTAAAAATATATTATTTTAAAAAATTCCCTAGGAGTGCAAGTGATTTTTTTAAATAATATAATTTTTATTCAAAAATTCAAAATTGTTAGACGGGTTTTAAAAATTGCAAATTTGGCCTTCTATAGGTGGACTAAGTATCAATCTACATCGATTGGCCCTAAATCGGCACATGGTTTGCCGATCTAGGCTGGTCGGCCAAGATCGGGTGGTGCCTAGGTCCTATCGGTAGTTGGTATACTGATCTAGGTTGGCTGACCCTCCATCAGCATATCATGTTCCGATCTAGGACGACCTACCTAGATCAACACATGGTTTGTTGATCCTGGGTAATTTGGCCTAGATCGGTAGATTAACTATCGACTGGTGCCCGATAAAAGGGGGTGAAGCCCCCTACCAACCACCCCATGCAGCCAACTACTTCTCCCACGTATGTCTCTTCTACCTTCTTTTCTTCTTTAGGTAGTAGGTAGTTTAGTACTAGATTAGGAATAGTTTAGTAGTAGATTATGGGTAATTTAGGAGTAGATTAGGGGTAATTGAGAAGTAGATTAGGGAAAATTTAGAAGTAGATTACTTGTATTTTAGGGGTAATTTAGGGATAGTTTAGTAGTATTTTATGGGTAGTGTAAACACACTTTCGTAACAAGTTAGGGTTTGTTAAACACACTGTAGCAATAATTTAGGGGTACTTTAGAGTTAATTTAGAGATATTTTAAATATACTTTAGCGATAAGTTAGGGGTATTGTTGACATGAAAACATGCCCCCACACTTAGGTCAGTTCGACAATCCAAAAGCGCACGGATACTTAGGGATAAACCTAAGCGTGACGCGGCGCCGACGTCGCGTTCCAACAAATTTACCTTAACAGTGGTAAGGGTAACAGAGTCACCAGGTAATCAAACAGATATTAAGAAATAAAGTTTGATTAGCCGATGTATGAGAAAATAACTAAAAATAATAAAACCTAAACAAACCGGCCAGAACAGGGCCGATTCTGATCTGTAGTAAATTAACCGAAGGTATACTCCCTGGTCTGACCGATGATGTGAAGTATCACTAAAGGGGGGCCTCGGCGCTCTGTTGTGAAGTATCGCCGAAGGGGCTTCGGCGTTCTGGTGTGAAGGGGTCACCGAAGGTGGCTTCGGCGTGCTAGTGCGAAGGGGTCACCAAAGATGGCTTTGGCGTTCTAGTGCGAAACGGTCTCCGAGTGGTCAGACTGCTGGAGGGTACTCGATTAGACCGACATTGGTGCTTTGGTCACCCCGGGAGTTTAGCACCGCGGAGTCCGGTATGGAGCAGTTTACTGCGTAGGGTTCTCACCGAAGAGGGCTTCTGCGTGATGGCGAAGGGTGCTCCGGCGTGGAGTGGTTCACCGTGAAGTGATTCTAGCCGAATAGGGCTTCGACGTGATGGCGAAGGGGGTTGAAGACTGTGCTGACAACATCTTGACGGCCTAGTGAAGCCCTATTGGTCGGACCGACAGGCTCCGATCTGAGCACCTAAGGGCTCCGGCGATTTTGTAGATAAATTTCAATCACCCCGAAACTCTTTGGCGACGACTTTGAAGGTAATTCCCCTGCAAAACAGTAAAAGATCAAGTGCAATCTGGCCTAGAGGCCAAACCCCCAAGAGTAGCAGAAGAAAACCGATAAAACAATAAAAATCTGTTTCGTGGATTAAACAGGAGATTCACAAGCGAATCAACAAGGATTACCGTGATTTCGATGCGGCGGACGGAGGGCTTACGACGCAAACCCACGAAGATGGACGTTATTGTGCTAATCCTAGGGCAAGGAAAGTAGATTGGAAGATAAAAGAACGATTCAATGTGAGGGCTTTGTGTTGATATGAAAGTGGGGGGCTCTTGTCTTGCCCCCTGGGTCCCTTGCAAGGACGCGGTCCCTACTCAGCGAGGGTAGAAGCTGGCTTGCCAGCCAACTTTGGTTTCCACACCTGGTGTGTTCTAGCTCCAGTTGTGAATTCACCGGGTGAACTACATTTGCATTCTTTGGCCTCTTCCCCTCTAAGGTACTCGGCACGAAGATGTTGCAATCGCCTCTTTTGGGACTTAGTCATCCTGGGAGGTGCCCGTGAAGCTTGCTGCTTGGTTCCGGGCATCGCAAATTTGCTCCCAGAACCATCGGCCAAACAGGGTGTACCCGGAATGACCATAGCTACATGCAGGCTGAACTCATGCTCTTGTTGAGGGTTTGACCTCTTTGGTGTGGTTGGCTGTCGCGCCCCGATTTAATAAATCAGGACTTTATTGAATTTCCATAGAAAATCAATAAAACAAGACGTTCATCACACGACCACGTACAATACGGGCAAATCATTCACGGTTCGTAGACCGCATTAATACAAAAGTGAATAAAGATGAAGAGAAACTAATAAAATAAAGGGTCCTAGATGAACGTCTCCTTCCAGTCTCGCCTTGACTGGGTCGCTACTCCAGACCTTCATCCTCCTCGTAGTAGACGGGCTCTGATGGTGTAAGTCAACGGGGTGAGTACAGTTGTACTCAGCAAGCCACCGAATGCAATTATAATGCAAGGTAAATAACAAGGGAGATAGTGGCTAGTTTAGCGGAAGCAGCATATTTGTAAAGCATTTAATGTGAGCATTTTATTTGTACAGAAAAGTAAACATGTGAATGCATCATCATCATCTTCTAACTCGAGGAGTACGTTTTACCTCCCCGCACAACAGTCCTTACATGCCATGAATAACTCATCCATTCAAACAATTGTAAACTAACTGCGAGTAGTCACACAACCCGCCCTTGACCGTGGGCTCGGCTTTTCGAAAAGATTGAATTACTCTTATCAGAGATGTACCACTGTACCCACAAGGCACGCACTCATCACCTACACCGAAGTGTAACGAGATGACCCATCACACGGGAACTCGTGCCAAAACCTTCCATATGGTCTTCCCCGACTCAACAGCACCCTCTTATAGGTTTCGTACCGTGTCTCGCCATGTCGAGTTTCCACAATACCCCCCCTTGAGCCATCGTCGGTACAAGGCGCCCTGAGGGCTAGCCCCTTGCCCCCTCCACTATGGTGTCGTGAGACGGAGTGTTCCACACTTCCAGTTAGGACTTACCCATTAGACTTGTGGTTGGTACGGAAGTGCTTTGCAACAGATCCCGCAGACCGGTCCTTATAGTGCCCCGGGTGCGACATACCAAAACCCGAGCTTGCACCCGGAACCCACCATACTTATCACATACCTAACTCCAACAGAGTCCAGAGACAAGAATAACAGGGTATTTCATATACCAGAATTCATCTATTCTACGACTCATTCTTTATATCCTATAGCAGTTGTGCCGGTACATTGGGCACTAGCTAATATAATATTTGTAGAGTGACAAGGAGTTGAGGCTCAATAAGCATGGCTTGGGTTTGCACACAAGGGCGGGGATCTAATAAATATAAGTGTAGGGCTTGATCTTTGACTAATGCAATATTAGCCTATGAGTTATAGCGATAATTTATTAAATCATGGGCTCAATAATGATCAACTGTGTCCACAAAGGTGGTCGATGACTTGCCTTGATCTGTGACTGGTGAAGGTGAAACCTTGGGATAGATCTCCGGATCTTCGACGACGTCGTAGTCTTCTCGATACGGAAAAGTAAATAAAACATTCAATAAACAATCCAAAACAAACAACCATACTAACATACATGTTTATGTTGGATTAAGTAAAGGAGATAGAGTCTTAACTTTTAGGGTATTGTTACTTAAACATTTAAGATTAATTTTTAATGATATTCCTTAATTTTTATAGCTTGATATAATTATTCCTTCTAAGGGGGTTTTACTTCTTCCTTTTTAAAGTTGAAGTAAAAAGTTATAAAATGACCTTAATGTTTTTATGGCATTAATATAGTGACATCAGGTTTATTTAGATCTTCTGAAGTTTGTTATATAAGTTTTAGGATAGTTTCATAAAGGGTTGACTTTTTCTTAAATGCCTTGATTAAATGTCCAAAAAGGGCCTTTGCAATATCATTTAATGGAATAAAGTGGACAAGATGAATATTCTATTTTTATAAAAAAATAGTGAACTCAAGTGGTTAGGTTTTCTGAAGTTATTATATAAGTTGTCATGACATTTTTATAAAGTGTTTAATTTCTATTATATGAATTACTTAATCATCCTACAAGGGCTTTTGCAAAATAGATTAAAGTGGGCAAAGTGAACATGTTTGTTTTTGTTGCATTACATCAGTAGGATAAAGTCATTAAGTCCATCTGAATTTATAATTTTCATGATATTTTTGTATTGTATTTCCATTATATGGATTAATCATTTATTTTGAAAGGGTCTTGGAAATGTTTATCTCAAATGGGCAAAATGACTTATTATATTTTGATTGGCTTATAAATAGTGTAAGGGAGTCATTGTGTCCCAGAAATTAATATATATATTTTTAAGGATTTTTCTGGATTATTTAAATGTAATATGATTTAAATCCTAAAGGGGGACTTAGAAATAAAATGTCATGGACAAAATGGTTATTCCATTTTTATTGTGTTAATAACAGTGAAATAGAGCCATTACATCTTCTGAAATTACTTTATAAATTTTTAAGGGTTTATCCAAATTATTTTATTGCAATATTAATTAATTTCCTAAAGGGGACTTTTCTTTACTATTTAATAAGATTATTATGTGCCAAATAAACATATTATTTTTATTGCATAAAAGTGTAGAGGATAAAGAGACAAATTTTCCAGAATTAAAATGGTGAAATTTGGAGTTAAATTGAGCAAGATATGAATTTTGAAAGTTTAAACATCTTTCTGAATTATTTTTAATCCTGAAAACAGCTGCGGGTCCACGGTGAGCCAGGTCCACCATGGACCCGCGCACTGTGCGCTGGACCGGCCAGATCTGGACCGTTGGATCCAGATCCAGTGGTCCACGGCGGGGCGGGGCGATTAAATGAGATCGGAGGGCTCAGATTGACCTATACCGGTCAACCCCGGTCAAAGCCATCTGGGCCCTTGCTCTCTGGTCTTAATCGTAGCCGTTCATCCGCGATCGCACGGTGGATGTCCCGTCCGGCACGCTTGCGGCACGGGGGAAGACAGAGACCATCGTCTCCAGCTCCGGCCGAGCGGCGACGAGCCCCCACCGGCGTCGGCGATGGCCTAAGGCCATATTTTCCGGCAAAAATGGATAGAGGGGAGGATGAGGAGCACGTAGGTACCGGCGATGACGGCGAAGGGTGATTGGCGGCGACCGGCGATGAGAAGGGGCGGTGGTGCTCTTCGGGGTCGACGGCGGCGAGGTGCTCCGGTGATCTCCTCGGCCAACGGATAGGAGGCCGATGACGGGCGATGGACGGCGGGCCTGAAGATGCTGACGGCAAGGGTAGCGGAGGTCGGTGGAGCCGGCGAGAGGCGGCCGGAGCCGAAACAGAGGGGAGGGGGAAAAATTGAACGGCGGCGCTCTAGGAGGCGAGGGCTCGGGCTCTTGTGGCATGGAGGAACGCGGTGAGGCCGGGTCTTTATAAAGGGGCATCGGCGGTGGGTATTCGGCAGGGTAACAGGAGGAAACCCGAAGGTTTCCATCCGACGGCGGTGAGATTCCAAAACGCGCGATCGCTTGCTATACGGGGTGAAAACGCGTGACAAACGTCGGAAGGGGATCGCCGGAGGGTGGGGGGTCGAGATATGGGTGCCAAACGGGCACAGGGGCCGGCCGGCGGCTGAAATTGGAAAGGGGGCGCCGGAATCGGAAAGAGGGGATCCCCTTCCGTCGGGGAAGAAGATGCTGACATGTGGGGGCCACATGTCAGTGGGTGCTGGCGGAACCAGGCGTGCCGGCAGGTGGGCCAGGCGTGGCAGGGAGAGGGGAGGGGTGTGAGCGTCTGCCAAGTGGGCCGAACGGCGTGACGCGCGGGTGGGAGAGAGAGCGAGGGCGCGCGCCGACAGGTGGGTCCCGCCTGTCGGTGGGCGTGGCCGGAATGGGCTGGGCCGAAAGGCTCTGTGAGGAGAATACGGGGTTGCGGCCCGAAAGATTTAAAAATCATTTTCCATTAAATTTAATTCCAGAAATTCAAATATTTACTTAAGGCTTGAAGATCTGTTTCTAAAATTTTGAAAAAATTCTCAAAAATATTTCTTGGCCTCTAGTTTATCCCATAAATTTTTCAGGTCCAAATTTTAAATATTTATCTCTGTTTGGCTTTAATAAGGCTCTTTTAGAATTTTCATAAATAACAAAATTCAGTAATTCATTTAATTTTATTTTTCCTTTATTTTATTCCCTTTTAATTTTGGGGCTGTTACAATCCTATCCCCCTTACAGAGAATCTCGTCCTCGAGATTCGAAGCGAACCTCGGGAAAACTAAGGGACGGAGTCCTACTGGTGTTCTGGGTTAGGAGGAGGAGTTACATCAGAAGTAGGCAAGGCGATCTCCGGATCTGGGTTGGTTGAGACCAAATTGGGGGTGTCTTCGGTTGTATCTGGTTTCTCTTTGTGGTGATCTAGAGTATGTCCCTCTGGGTTTGGAATGGAGGATGGCACCCGCTTGGGGTAGGGGCACTTGTTGGCGTAGTGGCCTCCTTGGCGACAGTTAAAGCACACAATCGGCTTGCCGTTCCTGTCCCTCTTGTATCCGGTAGCTTGTGCTGGAGTTCTTTCGGCTGGTGGTGCTTGGGGTGGGATGTCTGTGCTTGGCCCTCCGGGGGTGGTTCGTGGCTTGGTAGGGGTTGGGGCTTGAGGTGGAATCACTCTGGTTTCTGGTATAATTGCTTCATTCATCAATCTTTGAAAGTTGGCGAAGTCCCCATGGATTAGTTGAAGGGAGAGCTCGTGTTGGTGTTGTTGGAGACGGAACAACTGTGCCTGCTGCTCTTGCATCTGCTTTTGTAGTTGTTGCATCTGGGTAAGCAGTGTGGCGATCAGTTGGTTCTGTTTTGCCATTATCTCCGTAAGTGTGGGATGATAGACAACAGGGGTCTGCTGAGGTACAGGCGCACCCCACTGAGGCAGATTGCCTGAGGTGTTTCCATCGTGTGGAGCTCCTGATCCTTGGTTGTTGGCCATCCTGAAGTTGAAGGGTTCAAAAGAAGGTGCCGTCATTAAGGGAAAAGGGTTACTGATTTTTATTGCCTAAGATGGATAATTCGACCTAGATGCTTTATGTTAGTCCCTTATTACTTTCATACTCATGCCCTATATCATTTTTTTTGAATGATTTATCATGTATTGTATTCACTCAACATTCGTGTTGTAATATATTTTATTAATTTGTGTTAGAGGTTTAAGATGAAGTGATGTTGATTATATCTTATTGAATTCCTTGGCACCAAAAATTTCAGAAAAATTTTTGGAACACAATTTGATGCTTAGGAGAATTTTTAGGAAAATACTCTAGCTAATTTTAAATGAAATTTTTAGGCCCATGTTTTAGCTTTCCTCTTTCTTGATTTATACTCAATCTTTTTCTTGAAATTTATTTATTAAGGGGAAATTTTATTTTTAATGCCCCGCGAAAATCGAGGTGTTACAATCCTAACTTCCTTAACAAGAATCTCGTCCCGAGATTCGGAAAGGCTAGAAGGTTAAAGATAGGCTTCAAGTCTATATTTTCATAGATTGGGCTTGGCTAAATTAGAGCTTTCTTGACAACTTGTCTTGACTTCACGATTGGAGTTGATCTTGCAGAATGGCGACGAATGAATTATGTTGAGTTGGAACTAGAGGTAGATTTTCTCCTTATATTGGAATTATGACCTAATAGGTGCATGAGGAAAAAGGAAATGGGATTAAGCTTTTATTTCAAAATGTATCGTTCTTGCGATTACATATATTTATATATTCATTCATGCCTTATTTTTGACATGAATGGTAATACAATCAAGTAAAAAGAAAAGCAATCAACCGTAAATCTACGTCTATGGTAGCTCAGGGGACGACTCGATCACGGGCTCGCGGGAGATGGTCGGGGTCGAGGAACTTGACGGTCCGGCGGGTGGAGCACTGTGGGAGATCCTCTTGGGCCTCACGGTAGGGATCCGAAGGGGTTTCTTCTTGCGAGGCAGAAGAGGTGCGATCTCCTCAAGATCCTTCTTCAAGTCTTTGAGCTGCTGGCGGAGCTGGGTATTGACCATGGCGCCTTGGCGTAGAAGCTCGTTCTGACGCCTCAATTCCTCCACCTCGAGGGTCAGCTGGGGGTTCTGCTGAAGCTGTCGACGGAGCTCGGCATTCTCACGGGCCAGGTTCTCCGATGAGTGACGGTAGAAGTCGATGGTGTCATGCTGGCTATCTGCGTCGAGGACGGCCTCCGTATGAAGGTTGTCCATGGCCTCCAAGAGTCTCATGGTGCGGGCGATGGCGGAGTTGTCCTGAGGGAGGGAGTTGATGTAGATGCTGCGGTGACTCCCTGGCGTACGCATGGGCATGAAGCGGTAGATGGTGTCGCGAAGGTGGCAGTCGTAGACCAGTCGAAGCTCAGCGAGGGACTGAAGAGCGGCTCGCTGGCTGGCCACCACGAACGAAGGTCCTCCGACTCCATGGGTGTAGAAGGGTGGCTGCGTGGAAGAGGGGCGGATCACAACCGTGACCTCGCAGTAGCTCTCGTTCGCATCGGGAAAGATCCCGTGGAACGCAGGCTCATGGGGAAAACCCAAAAAGTCGACGAGCACGCGAAGTTCGCGGATGAATCCGGCCTCGTCACGGAGAGTCCTGCTCATGGTATGGACCGGCATCTACAAAAGAGAGAAATTTTTGTGAAAACTTCGGAAGATGAGAAGGTAAGTAATTTTTTGTAAAATATAGTGAATATATATAGGTCCTAAGGTCAGGTCTGTTTGGCTTCCTACAGTCAAGTCGGCTCTGATACCATCTTGTCGCGCCCCGATTTAATAAATCAGGATTTTATTGATTTTCTATGGAAATTCAATAAAGTCCTGATTTATTAAATCGGGGCGCGACATTGGCTGAGGGTGTTTTTCTTTGGCCCTTCTCCTATTCCTTTGGAGAAGTATCCCAAAAGTTATCTTTGGCTTTTTGCGGGATTCGGCCGAAGATGGCTTGTCTTCATTTACTCCTACCTCAGGGTTCTTCGATATGAGCATGCGTGTGCGAGGCTTCCCAATGATGATTGCCTTCCCTTTAGATGACTCGGCCTGTTTGGGCCGAATCAGTACCTTCTTCCCGTCAAGATCAATGTTGTTTACGGGAAAGGGATCATGATCTAGCTTCATTCTAGGGCTAGAATCTATCTTCAATCGTCCTTCATTTAGGGCCGATTGAACTTGTCGGTGAAAAACGTTGCATTCATTAGTAGAATGGGAAAATGTATCATGCCACTTACAGTATGCATGTTTCTTCAAGTCGTCGGCAGATGGAATAACGTGACCTTTGGGCAACCTAAGGATCTTGCTTTTCAACAGAAAATCAAATATTTTATCGCACTTGGTCACATCAAACGAGTACTTAACTTCGTTGGGCTGACACTTAGTGGGAGACGGCAGTAATTTGGAGCACGTGATTGTTTTAGATCCACTAGGCCATGTCCATTCAGCCGCGTACATGTCAACCGAGTCTTCTTCTCCTGATGATTCTTCTTCAGAGTGCTTCACGATGTGTAGCTCGGCCTTAGGCTCACTAAAAACTTTGATAGACCTTTTAGTCCTAGCTCGGCCTTCATGGTCCAGAGCCTGCTGTAAAACCTGACTAACCTCGAGGAAGATTCAGCCATCTAGCTTTTCCTTTATTTCGGAATGCAAACGGTTGAAAGCTAAGTTGGCCAGATCCCTCTCGGAGATGTTTAAACTAAAACATCGGTTCCTAGTGTCTCGAAAGCGCCTAATATAGTCAGAGACGCTCTCATTGGTCTTCTGTTTAACCAATGTCAAATGTGAGAGCCTAAGTTCAGTTTCTCTAGTGTAAAAATAATCGTGGAATTTCTATTCTAACTAGGCCCAAGTCTGGACAGAGTTCGGCAGTAGCGCCGAAAACCAAGTGAAAGCAGTGCTGGACAGCGATAAGGAAAATAATCTGAGCTTAAGCGCATCCGACCCACTTGCTTCACCACACTGTGCTAAAAATTTGCCTATATGCTCTAGGGTGGTCTTGCTACTCTCGCCATCAAACTTGGTGAACTCAGGAACCCTAAAGCCGCGAGGATATGGGATGGCATCGAAATGGTCTGGGTACGGCTTACGGTAAACCCTAATCCGATCCAGAGGCATGTAACCAGTGCATTCCCTAACAAGTGTGCAAATTCGCTCGTCAATATCCTCGATGCTTCCGGCCTGCGCGCGCCTCTCGTGCGAGGGCACGACACATGGTGATATGTTGGGGTGTTGGCCATGAGGCTCCTCCTCTCGTGCCGACTCATGGTAAATGGGATGCTCAGGCCTACGTAGGTATGCGGGAGCAGGAGGTGTGGGCAGCTCGTGAAAGGGCAGCGTGGGCACAAGCGGTGTGTAATAAAGTGGGGCGGCCTGACCAGCCATAGGGTCGGTTTGACCGTAGGCATACTGGCCAGTCGGACCGGCCTGGTAGCCAGTCTGACCATAGGTATATGGGTCAGTCGGACCGGCTTGGTAGCCGGTCAGACCGATTGTCATCGGTGGCGGTGCCTGGTACGTGTTGGTTTGGTCGGCCCATGGGACGACCTGACCAACAGTGGTGTGCACAGCCTCGGCCCCAAAAATTGGATACGCATATGTAATGGCCTTTGTGGTGCTCCCATCGGTTCTACTATGCATGTGGTGTGCAGGGGGTAGGCTAGCAATCGGGGTGTGAGAAGCAGCCTCAGAAAAGGCGAATCTCATAAACATCGCTTCCATTTCAGGCCCTAGTCGATTTGAAAATGTAGCACTAACGACCTGATCCACTGTAGCGGCTATCTCCTGTCTAATCTCTAAGGGGGATAAAGACGAGAGGGATGGTGGTGTTACCTTGTTTCCGAAGAATCCGGTATGTCGATGTCGCGCTTGACGAAGCCTATGCAAGTTTTCGTGTAGCGCCCGAGCATGAGGGCGTGGAATTCCTTCGTCTTGGCTTCGATCTTGGCCCGATCCTCTTTGGGGATGTCCGCGAGAGTGGGGAGGATGATGTTGCAGTTGTCGATCTCTGTGTTTCTGCCCCCCGGGTCCATCGTCGATAGGGGTACTATTGTCGTAGTTGTAGTAGTCATGGTCGATGTACCCACAGCCGATGTAGATGTGCTCGTCATGTCGATGTCGTCCCAGCGGAGTCTCCAAAAAGTGTGTTGACACGAAAATGTGCCGCCACACTTGGGTCAGTTCGACGATCCAAAAGAGCGCGAATACTTAGGGATAAACCTAAGCGTGACGCGGCACCAACGTCGCATTCCGACAAATCTCCCTTAATGGTGGTAAGGGTAACAGAGTCGCCAGGTAATCAAACAGATATTAAGAAATAAAGTTCGATTAGCCGATGTATGAGAAAATAACTAAAAATAATAAACCTAAACAAACTGGCCAGAATAGGGCTGATTCTGATCTGTAGTAAAATAACCAAAGGTATACTACCTGGTCGGACCGATGATGCGAAGTATCGCCGAAGGGGGGCCTCGGCGCTCTGTTGCGAAGTATCGCCGAAGGGGGCTTCGGCGTTCTGGTGCGAAGGGGTCACCGAAGGTGGCTTCAGTGTGCTAGTGCGAAGGGGCACCGAAGGTGGCCTTGGCGTTCTAGTGCGAAACGGTCTCGGGTGGTCAGATCGCTTGAGGGTACCCGATCAGACCGACAGCGGGGCTTCGGTCAGACCGGGACTTTGGCACCGTGGAGTCCGTTATGGAGCAGTTTACTGCGGAGGGTTCTCGCCGAAGAGGGCTTCAGCGTGATGGTGAAGGGTGCTCCGGTGCAGAGTGGTTCACAGGAAGTGATTCTCGCCGAAGAGGGATTCGACGTGATGGCGAAGAGGGTTGAAGACCGTGCCGACAACAGCCTGACAGCCCGGCGAAGCCCTGTCGGTCGGACCGACAGGCTCTGATCTGATCACCTAAGTGCTTCGGTGACTTTGTAGATGAATTGTAATCACCCCGAAACTCTTTGGTGATGACTTTGAAGGTAATTCCCCTGCAAAACAGTAAAAGATCAAGTGCAATCTGGCCTAGAGGCCAAACTCCCAAGAGTAGCAGAAGAAAACTGATAAAACGATAAAAATCCGTTTCGTGGATTAAACGGAAGATTCACGAGTGAATCAACAAGGGTTACCGTGATTTTGACGTGGCGGATGGAGGGCTTACGGCACAAACCCACGAAGTTGGACGTTACTATGCTAATCCTAGGGCAAGGAAAGTAGATTGGAAGATAAAAGAACGATTCAAAGCGATGGCTTTGTGTTGATATGAAAGTGGGGGGCTCTTGAATCGGCCTCACCCCTATATTTATAGGGGCTGGTCTCACCTAATTTGAGTAGTATTCTGCCAGGTGGTTAAGATTGGGATAAGAGATCTCACCTAATCTGAGTAGGATTCAACTAGGTGGTTAAGATTTGGATAAGAGATCAAAAACAATCGAATTATACTAATCTTAATAGGACTCTGCCAGCCGGAGTGGGCCTCCCTAGGCCTCGCCAAAGCTAGTCTGCCAGGCCAAAGCCCACAGACTGCCGAAGGGGCCCACTGGGCTGAAGCCTGCCTGCAAAGCAGGCCTCCGAAGGTGCTGCCGAAGCCCAACGCAGGATGGGCCTTCGGCACTTCAGGGCTTTGGCCTGTGCCGGAGATGGCATATTTTCGGCCCAAATTACCAAAATTGATATTTCGACAATTTCGACCATTAATGCCAAATTCCAGTGTCAATAGGTACATTGTTAGTTGTTCTCAGTACCATGAGGTCCTATTATTCTTGTGTCAGATTTTCAGAAGTTCTAGGTGTGACCTAGAAGTCACTACTAGGATTTCACCCTAGTACAACATCGCCAAAACATTGCAATAAGGGAAAAATGGTTGTAATATGTTTTGTTTGCAACCAAGTCGTGTTTGTTGGCAGGCGTGGTCTAAAGTTGTCGCCTCTCTTTTATGTTGTCATTGCGTAATATATGTTTGTCACCACGTAATGGGCCATTGCATTAGATCATTACTACGATAACAAACATCATAGAAAAAAAGGCTATTACCATGAGATGGTAGACATCATCATAATAGAGGCTATTGCCACGAGATATGTCATCGCATTAGATTATTACTATGATGGCAAACATCGTCGTAATAGAGGCTATTTCCACGAGATATGTCATCACATTAGATTATTACTATGATGGCAAACATTGTGGAAACAGAGCAATAGCCATGAGATGGCACATCACAATAGATAATTACTGTGATGCCTGACATAGTTACAATAGTTAATAAATGCCACAGGATATTGGGGCAAGAGAGGCAATTACGATGAGTATTTGTGGTGGTAATACACAAAATTTCCATGCCATTTTAATGGTTGTAATTAATATGACCTTTTTTGCCACGTGGTTTTGTAGTTGTAATCTATCCTTTTGCTACACGAAATGTTTCATTGGGGTAGGGATTTTTGCACCCAGATTTCATTTGATGCAAATTTATTTATTACCATGCATGCTTTATAGTGGTTAGATATGATTTTGGAACGAAATAAGTTGAGTGGTAAATATGTCTTACATCATCGGTCAGTGTTCTGCATTGCAACAAATGAGCAGTGTTGTAGGACAATTTGGTTCAATTTTATTTGGACCTGGCCTTCATAGGTTTAGACCAAATATAAAGCCCAATTTTACACAATAAATTGTGGCCCAAGCCATTAAATTTGCAGAAATTTTAAAAATATTGTTCAAACTATATACACCAAAATATACTAAAACTTTAATTAGTCTTGCGCTTCCATACACCATAACTTGCGAAGCATCAGGTCTAGTTCTTGTCCAAGAGGCTAACTGCAAGCCAGCATTTTGGAGGAATGTTATAGATCGTGATAGAAGTTGAGGTTGTTGTCCATCTTGTATTAGTTCAGCAACAGTTAGCTGCATATCAACCTACCATAATAATTGAAAATTTAACATTATGCATGTAATCTTAATATAATTAGCAAATGCATGTACTATAGTTTAAAAATGAATTAAGTACTTACAATAGCTTTCTTTATAGGTTTAATGAAACCAATGTCCTTGCTGCAATGCATATCCATGAACACATCAATTGCACTAGGTTGTTTATTTTTATATTTTCTTGTTTCTGAAAATATATCATAGTTCAAAAAATGAGTAGTATCATACAACTATTTTGGTCAAATGTAACAATTACTGCTATTCAATTAATACTAGAAAACAAACACATCAAGTCATTGATCCACTAAAATGTGCATCCTAGCAACATGAAGCCATTGTTCTAAGTTATAGTTGAAGACATTGTTTGAGTTTTAGTTATTCACATATTCATATACAATGGGTAGTAATGAAATAAAAAACTTAATTCAAGGATCATAGCTCTGATACATTCAATCTAATATGAACTAAGGTGTGCAAAATAGATTGGTTTAGGTTATAGAAACAATTCTTAGGTCAATACCATTATCAATGTTTTGTTCAATGGAAACTACAAATTTAATTTTAAGGAGTGGAAAATTATTAATTTTTTAGTAAAATGTCTTGAAAAACATATGTCCAAAGATAAAAACTACAAAATCACAATTATATTTTCAGCGCCCTTTCTAGAGTATTTTGACAGATTGGATTTTCAAATGCATGAAGCAGACACCATTAATATTTAGGGACCTATTTGTTGGTAAGTAAACTATTTGAAAACACATGATTATTGACATCTTAGATTATTTCTTGAGCAACTTTCTATCTTGATGGTAATTTTAAGCGATGTTAACCATGATAAGTGACTGATTTACATCAGTAGTAGCCTTCTCATCTTCAGATACTTCGCTACTACGAAGTCTTGTTTTCGAGTGTGATGGTTTTGAGTCGGAGCCGTCAAAGCCCTTGTCGCCTTCGCACCATGCCCACATGACCGATACCACGACAATCCTTCCATACTTCAATGTGTCCTTTTTAAGTATGCCTCAGAAATGACTCCATCTACAGCACATCCTCAGAGTGCTTCCTCTCGGAGGTCTTGGTCGACCAGTCTTCGAAGTATCTCCCTTTGGAGCATTTCTTGGAAGTGCCTCCACTCGGAGGTCTTCATCATCCATCCTTCGAAGTGTCTCCCTCTGGAGCACACCTTCAAAGTGTCCCTACAAAATGCCTCCCTCTGGAGCAAATCTTCAGAGTGCTTACTTGTCTTCATCCCATGCACTTGTGTCCGAGACCCTCCGTCTAGAGAGCCTCCAAACATCCTTCGGACATGTTTGTCCAAAAACATGTTGGTGTCATTTTCGGTCACACGCGTGGCCTAGGAGATTTGCTTAACTCCAGTGTAGGTCCTAAAATATTGGGGTTCTGAGTGTGTCAATCAGTTTGACCCTGTAATAGATAAGGTACAAAAAAACTTTAGTAGCAACGCCCATCGACTATCAAGTCGATGGCCGCGGTATGCACCGGGTCACACGTATTGAGCGAGAAAATCTGTAGCATGTGATACATGTAAACCATCGGGTTTCACGAGACCATCAAGTCGATTAGGGGCAATCGGCCTATATGCAGTACCCACACCAATTGGGCTGATGACTGGGTAGGCGATGCAATGTATGCTTAGGCCAATTGACAATCCTCGATGTCGATGAGATGTGACATGGAATTAAAGATAACCTACCAGATTGTCCTCTGATAGAACCTAAACCTGGTATACTAGAGAATGCGTGTATACTATAAAATCATCATAACAGCAAGGTCAGACTTAACAAAGACAATTGCTAAATCATGAATAACTCATAATATTTCAACACCTTGGACACACTTTATTTAGATGAACAATGCACAACAATAAATCAGATACAATAGATCAAGATGTCGTACCTAACCGATGAAGCCTCAAATTACTATATCTAATCTAAACCAATCTAAGAGATCATAATGATGTAGCCTTAGATGACGTAGCTAATACACCAAGATAAACCAATGATTATACTGACTAAATCGGCGCGCTACAAGAGATCGAAGCGATGCATCCTTTAACAACACCAATTCTTATCGATACAATCATTGGGGTGGTGGGACTTACCCCTTTGCCGGAGATTGAGGCGATGTAGCCTAGCTTCAGGTGCCCATTTCCACCGAGATTAACCTTGAATGAACAAGGGTGGCGATGCACCTAGCGTAATTTTGTGGTTGTAGTTATGTGTCTTCTAATCTACCTAATATGTACATATTTATAGTCCGGAGACTTGCCATCCACTACGATCGTCACCGACACAAACAAAACCAAGGCACATCTCAACTTGGTTTCTCATTATCACTGAATTTCCACGCGTTGACATTCTCCAAAATCAGGATGCAACTTATCAGATCGTGAAGTGGGCTATCAAATTGAGTGAATAAACCCTTGATTTCAAGACTCGCACGACCATCAAATCCCAAGCTCTCGCCAACTTCGTTGCCAAATGGACCGAGATTCAACTCCCATCGATCGCCAAATTCCAGGAGCATTGGGTCATGTATTTTGATGGTTCACTCAGTATTGATGGAGCAAAAGTAGGAATTCTTCTCATATCCCCCCAAGGTGAAAAGTTAAAATATACTCTATAGCTATTATTCATGGCATCTAACAATGTACCCGAGTATGAAGCACTCCTCAATGGTTCTTGGATTGCCATTTCCCTTGGGGTTCAAAGATTAATGGTATATATAGATCGCAAGTTGGTTATCAGCCAAGTTAACAAAGATTGGTCCTGCACCAATGAGAAGATGGACGATTATTTTAAGCAAATCTGCATGCTAGAAGGCAAGTTTAGTGGACTCGAGTTTCATCATGTCCCGAGGGACGATAACTCGGCCGTTGACTTTTTGGCTAAGCATGGTTTATCCCGAGTGCCCATGACAAGCGGTGTTTTTCTTCAAAGCTCCCAATGCCATCAATTCATATTGATGAAATCCAACTTTTGGATGCTGAACACACTCCATCTATTTTGGTCATCACCGACAATGAAGAAGACTAGCGACAACCAATTATTGATTTCATCCTTACTATCAAAGCTCTCGAAGACAAAGATGTAGCTATTCGTAGTTCTAGAAGGATTAAGTAGTTTGTTATAGTGGGATCAGAGTTATACAAGAGAACTGCTTCAACCCGAGTGCTCATGAAGTGTGTCAGCAAATTAGAAGGGTCAAAAATCCTAAAAGAAATACACTCAGGAATTTGTGGAAACCATGCTACTACTCAAACATTGGTCAACAAAGCCTTTAGTTTGGGCTTTTATTGGCCGACTACCAATGAATACATGAAGCTACTAGTCTGTGGATGCCAGGGTTGTAAATTTTTTGCCAAGCAACATCATTCCCCTAGTCAAGTGCTCCAAACCATCCCGCCTTCAAGGTCATTTGCATGTTGGGGGTTTGACATGGTTAGGACTTTTCCGAAGGCCCCTCAGGGTTATAATCATATTTTTATTGCTATAGACAATTTCACCAAGTAGATAGAAGTCATGCCATTGAGAACAAGCACAGCCAAGAAAGTCGTTGAGTTCATCCAAGGCATAATTTACTAATATTGAGTCCCTCATTAGATTATTACATATCTTGGGAATCGGTTTATCAAAAATGATTTTTGGGAATTCTGTGAAGATCGGTGTATTGAAGTCAAGTATGCTTCTGTCGCACATCAAAGAGCAAATAGTCAAGTTGAACATGCCAATGACATGATACTCCAAGGTTTAAAAGCCAGAATTTTTGATCCCTTAACAAATATAGTGGCTGATGGATGATAGAATTGCCTACTATTTTTTGGGGTCTTCGCACTCAACCAAGTCGTTATATTGGTCGGACTCCTTTTTTCCTTGTATATGGATCGGAGGCCATTTTACCAGTGGACATGTTGAGTCCCTCAAGATTCAACACTATGAATAAGGTGCAATCGAGGAAAACAAGAAAAGATATTGATAGCCTTGAAGAAGCTTGTTTGATTGTAGCAATTTAATCTGACCGGTACCAACAAGGTCTACGCAGATATCATGACTGCAATGTATGTAGTCGGTTATTTCAAGTCGGAGTTTTGGTTCTTCACCGAGTGTAGTCAGTAGTCAGTACCCACAAGCTATCAACTCCATGGGAAGGATCATATATCATTATACAAGTCAGCCGACTAGGCTCATATTGTTTGATGCATGAATACGGTCTGTAGGTTGCAAATTCTTGGAATATTGAACATCTTCGACGCTTTTATCCTTAATACAATAAGCTAAGTTCATATTTTTGGATCAAAAATATGTTTGATTTTTTCTGATGTAGTTTGCCTTCATCTTTCTCCTTGAACCAGGGTGCTCACATTTTTTGTCACTCTAACCTATAGCTCATGATCCGCTCTGACTTGGTTAGTACTGATCCTTTTGCCCACTTGAGTGTTTGGGCTTTTGTTTTACTGTTTACCTCGATTGAGTCTAAGTGTCATTCTTAACTACTTGTGATGCTGACAGTCTATACAAGCGTGCACGTGGCCTAAGTTTTCCTACACTAATAAACCTTAGCTATATCAAAATAGTCAGAATTTCACTGCAAGTAATCGGGCACAGTACACATTTATGAAGAAATTTTATTTCGTTGATGAAAAGATGTATATGTACAATTTTCTTCTACATTCTTTTATCTACTTAGTAGGTTCTTTAATATACGTCTCTTGATCTCTAATCAAGACGATCGATGTTTCCTCTACCACGAGTATAGCTGCTCCACGTGTGACTCTACCACGTTCACTGGCCACCTCGCTCGAATGTAGTCTATGTGCACTGTTTGAGACAGTGCTCAGACAATCCTGACTGTAGGAGATGCTGCCATCCGTTGAATGTCCCAAGCATGCTAAAACGACGTGATGTCGACCCCTAGAGCAAGCTGTTAGATTTAGGCGTTCAGGGTGCCCAAGTCCACGATTTACACCAGTCACCAGACTAAGTCAGCTAATTGCTTCATAGCACTCGACTTCCTTCGGGTCGACCTCACCCACCTGCTGATCGAACGTGTCATCTACTCAGTTTGTAATAGGGATAGCAATTTACCCGTGGGTACGGGTACTTGTGGATACCCGACCCGATGGGCACAAGTGTGAGATTAATTTTGTGTCCGCGAGTTTGCAGGTTCAGGTACCCATTTATTTTCGCGTTAGATTTGGGTTTATAGTTAAACTCACTGCTACCCACTGTTTTACCTGATTATTTATATTTATACATATAGCCCAACCCATTACTCACTGACTTTTTGGCCCAGCCCACAGCACTCACCACTTGAACTAACCCTAAAATCCTAAATCCCCTACTGGCCTGCCTAATCTCCTCTTTCTTTCTCCCATCATGTTCTCTGATTTCCGTCAATCTCCATTCTCCAAGCAATCCAGGGGCGCCAACAATGGCAGGATAGGCTGGCCGGTTGGGCGCTAGCCTCATGCATGCACCTGCGATAAGTGGCCCAAGCTAGTCGCCCACGGCAACGCAGGCAACCAGCATGACGTGCAAGCCATGCTAGTGGCGCCAGCGTCAAGCAGCCAGCACGCCGTGCGAGCCGCAGTCGCATCGCCACCACACCCGCATCGCCACTGCACCATGAGCCTGGTTAGACACCAGTTGCATGCTCACAGTGGCCAGATCCGATTTTTACGTTCTACTCGAAAGTAGCTAGATATTTCGATGCTTTATTTTTCCTGTTGGTGGCAAGATCTGTTGTTTGAAATGTTAATCATTTATACCGGTCATTCATCAGTTGACTCATAAATTAGAAATCAGAACTATTTACATGAACTAGATCTGTTGTTATGTGTTGAGTGCTAAACGCATGGGTTATCCATCATGTTTCGGGTATCCGACAGGCTCGGGTATGGGTTTGATTTTAAACCCATGAGTTTCGTGGGTTCGGGTTTATATGGGTTTTACGGGTTTTCTTTGCAGATGGGTTTTATCAAAGTTATGGGTTTGAGACTCGTTTCCATCCCTAGGTGGCAGCACATCCTCGACCACCCTCGGTGTCACCAATGCAGACACTAACACACTCACCACGTCGGGGGTCAGCATACTAGTAGCCGGCGCTAGTGGCACGGTACTCCATGCATACTAAGTTGGTGTACCCACAGGTGATGTCTCCGCCACTAGACAACTCGTAGAGACTAACATCGTCATGTCGATGTTCATCACCATTGCTGCTGTAGTTGGAGGACCGGGTACCATTGCTTTGTCTGCAACATGAACCCAATGAACATCATTGGACGCCAAGACTATCAACACCTCGCCATTCCTGAGCAGTGGTACATGAGTGCTATCTAATAAAAGTTATGTTAAAATTCCATTTTAACTAATCAATTAAGTTGATGGCACAAAAAAAAAACTCACCACGCTAACTTCCAAAAGGCATACTTCTTCATTCACCAAGTGGATGTCAATGTTGCTCTAGTCGGTGCGCCTGACGACAGTGGCAAAGGAGATGTCCATGACTTCTAAGGCAGCGATCGAGGCAAGGGTAATGGCGACAGTCTAAGCATGGGTGTGATCGCAGCATTGCTAGGCCCAAGAATATGGAGAGATATCATTTTGCTCGATTTCTCAATGCTCCTTGGGCAATGGCATGAGAAGGCAGAACACTCATCGCCCCTGAAAAATTTTCTTTTCAAGTGTCAGTTCCAGGCGGGTGATATTATCGAAAATCAAAAAATAACCAAAGTTCAAAAGCATACTGATGGTCGGGAGAACAACAACTTGAATGAACATGGGTCGTCATCTCGGGGAGGTATCACATTTCTGGCAAGAAGATCCTTCACCCATGTCCAAAGTTATTTGATGAGCTGAATGAGTTTGTCCACCTAACCTTGGTCCTCTGACTTGCAATGGTCAGACCAAACCAGGACTGGCATTAGTATCCGATCAATCTCTGAAGAAAGGGTCGGCCTGTGATTCCCAATATAGAATCATTGGGAATATGTACCGGCCCTTCTTGAAGGTTGGAAGGGGCACCTTAAAACATAAGGAAGAAGATGAATAGTAAAGGCAAAGGCTTAAAGCACAAGGAGGAAGTTTTGCTGAAGGGATTGTTTATAAGCCAACCGCACGATTATTCGGATCCTTGGAATACAAGGATTGCTTGGAAACAAATATCAAGAATTGCAGTATTAATCTCAAATATGGTGCACGAGATATTCCAGAAGCGCCATGATTGCTCTAATGCCAAATTTAACAAATATTTTTGGCATTGATTCCGCTAATCAACACTTCCATCTAACCGATGACTCTAAACCCAGTGCCTATCAGGGGGAACGAATTTACGCTAGTTGCCTTAAAATGACATGTCCTTGTCCCATCAAACTGTCTAGTCTGACAAACGCCTATCTGTGTCAATAGACACCTTTTCGCTAAGGGTATCCCTGAAGAGCCATGTTGAAGATCATGGGTCTCATGGCTCCAGAAATGATGAGTGATTATCAATAGAAGTCAAAGGAAGAAGAGGAGAGGAGAAGAGAAGATCTATCATGTCTTGACCGCTTGTGACTCAGGTACACGGGCGGTGTGTGACTATCGGGCAGAGGGGCCGCAAAGTCAAGCCGGCCCAATCCGGACACATGGGCCAAGAATGGCATGGGATCCATTGGGCTGTCGATTGGGATTGACTAAAGTTAACGGGCATTGAATGATTGCCGGGCTGAATGAACTGCATAATCGAGGTAGCTCAATCTAGGTACCTGGTACGAAGATAGCGGACGCTTTGTCGGTTTTGGCGTAAAACCGATGCACCAATCTAGATCTTTGATAGAAGATCAAACCGCCCTGATGTGAAGTCATAGCTGCTATGAAAGATCCGCGTCAGGACAAGCTATCTCTAGATAGAATTTTACAATTTTGCCCGTTGGGCCTATAGGTTTATTTTTCCGTATGTGTGTATTTTACCCTAGGGGTAAATGGGTCTTTTCTAGTTTTTGAACTACATATAAAAGGCCTTGTATTCCTAGTGTTTCTACCAACTCTTTCAATTAAAAATATTCTGAGTTCACTTTACCAAAGAGGATTTTTGAGTCATCTTCTTCCTTGAGTTCACAGCCATTTTTGGTCACAAAATTCCACTCCAGTTTTCTTAGGGAAGCACTATTCCCATTTTTCTTCAAGGATTCCCTAGCGCGGCATTTCATACAGAAGTCTTGAGCTGGTGCGTGGCGCTCAGCGCCGCTGTTCCTCATGCTAGGTTGTTCAGCGCGTGAGGGCCAGACAATGCTCGACACGTGAGAGCTTTTCGGCACAGTCGCAGAGGCCACGCGAGGAGGCGCACTTGGCGTGTGGAGAACGCAGGCACGTAGGAGCGGTGCTTGGTGGGCGGATAACTCAAGGTTGTGTCATACCAAGGAACAAGAGCTGCATTGAAGAACAGTAATACTTTTCTTGATCTTCATGCACGCACAAATATTATTCCTGAATATCCTGTGATTAAATCATTTGCTCAGTACTTTAACTTCTGATTGCACTGAATATTCATAGATGTATTTGTGATCACTTTTTATTTACTACATTTACTTTGTCCAAGATTAAATGCATTAAATATTTTGCTTCCTCATATTTGTGAACTATCTGCGATTTGTTGAAGTTTTTATGGACATGTCATTTGTACTGTGAGTTATTTTTAGTCTTCCTTTAAGCACTATGGTGGTGTCTTTTCGATTAGGACACCTATTATTTTTAGGCTAGATTATTTTCAGTGCTGATGATCTCTCAAACTATCGCTTCATTTCACATCTGATAGGAGAGTGATAGCACTAGGCTTTCTTCTGTGATTTTGTGTATGAACCTGTTTGTTTCACATCATAAAATGCGGCAATAGCTAGGATGATCCGAATAGACTTAAACATAGCGATGGGCGAAAACGTTTCATCATAATCAACACCTTGCATCTGTCTGAAACCTTTTGCCACCAATCGAGCCTTATAGATGTGAACATTTCCATCAACGTCTATCTTTTTCTTGAAGATCCATTTAGACTCAATAGTTTTTACACCATCGGGTGGATCAACCAAGTTCCAAACTTGGATGACACGCATGGACTCCAACTCGGATCCAATGGCTCTAAGCCATTTTTAGAGTCTGGTCCCATCACTGCTTCCGCATAGGTCTTGGGCTCGTCATTGTCCAACAACAACACGTCGTGATGCCCAGTGGTCAAGAACATGTACATCTCTGGCGCATGACTAACCCTCTCATTCCTCCGTGGGGCTGGCGCACGTACAACATGCTCTACAACAACTTGCTCATCCTATTGTTGTTCAGTGGGATCTGAAACATTTTCCAATGGCTCTCGAACCTCTTCAAGATGCACCGTCCTCCCACTAACTCTTATTGAGATAAACTCTTTCTCAAGGAATACACCATTCCGAGCGACAAATATTTTGTCCTCTTCTCTGTTATAGAAATAGTATCATTTGGTTTCCCTAGGATACCCTACAAAGAAGCACTTGTCAGACTTAGAAGCACTTGTCAGACTTAGGATTGATCTTATCAGACGCCATATGTTTGACATACGCATGCCTCCTAGACCACATCTTATATGTCATCTTCTCTACTATGTTAGATGAAACTCTATTAATCGTGAAAGCTGCTATTTCTAGAGCGAGACCCCAAAAGGATAATAGAAGATCAGTGTGACTCATCATGGACTGCACCATGTCCAACATAGTGTGGTTTCTCCGCTCGGACACCGCATTCCATTAGGGCGTGCTGGGTGGAGTCAGTTGTGGAACAATTCCACACTACTTCAGAGGATCACTAAACTCATGGCTCAAATATTCACCCACACGATCTGATCGTAGAAATTTAATTGTCTTGCCCGTATGATTTTGTACTTCATTCTAGAACTCCTTGAACTTTTCGAAGGATTCCCACTTATGCCTCATCAAGTAGACATAGCCATATCTACTAAAGTTGTCAGTAAAATCAATAAAGTACTGAAAGCCTCTCCTAGCCGTGTGACTCATTGGTCCACACACATCAGTATGTACTATGGCCAATAGCTCAATCGCCCTCTCACTCTGCCTAGTGAAAGGCGTCTTTGTCATTTTGCCAAGTAAGCAAGACTCGCATGTGTAATATGATTCAAAATCAAATGACTCCAAAAGTCCATCACTATGGAGCTTCTGCACGTGCTTCTCATTTATATGACCCAAACGACAATGCCAGACGTAGGTAAGATTCAAATCATTGAGTCGTTGTTTCTTAGTACTAATGTTATAAACATGTGCATCGTCAAGACTCAGAATATAAAATCCATTCACTAATGGACAAACACCATAGAGCATGCCATTCGAAAATATTGAACAACTCGTGTTCTTTATTACGAATTCAAAACCATCTTCCTCTAAACATGAAGAAGAGATAATGTTTCTGCCTAAGGCGGGAATGAAATAACAATTATTTAACTCCAAAACTAGTCATGACGGTAGCGACAATGAATAAACCCTGACGGCCAACTCTGCAACCTTTACACCATTCCCGACGTGGATATCCAGCTCGCCACTTGCACACTTTCTTACTCTAGTCAGCCCCTGCAATGATTTACGAGTATGAATCATCGATCTGGTATCAAATACCCATGAATCATTTGGACGAGTAGCAAGATTAATTTTAATAACATTAATGCCTGAAGCAGAAGTCCCACTTCCCTTCTTGTTCTTCTGCTCTTCCAATTATACCTTGCAATTGCGTTTTCAATGCCCAGGCTTGTGGCAATGGTGGCACACAACATAGTTGGTAGGACCCGACCTAGACTTTCCAGTCGGTTTAGACTTCGTACTAGAGATCGAATTTGTAGTCTTAGCCTTTTTTCTCCTCCTCTTTTCGCCCTCCTTCTGAACCAACATCACTTGATTAGGAGATTTCTTGATACTCTCCTCAGCAGTTTTAAGCATCCCATGAAACTCAGCTAGTGTCTTCTCCAGTCCAACCATGTTATAATTCATGATGAACGGCTCAAAGCTCAGTGGGAGCGACTAGAGAATGACATCAATAGCTAGGTACGGATCCAGTGGAGTGCACAGTCTCTCTAGAGTCTCTACGCAACCAATCATCTTGATCACGTGAGGGCTCACTGGGCTCCCTTCAGCCAACCTGCTACCAAACAAGCATTTAGACACATTGTATCTTTCTGCCCTTGCCTGGTTCTGAAACATCCCCTTAAAACATACGATCATATCGTAAGCATCACATTACTCATATTATTTCTGAAACTCAGAGGACATGTAGGCAAGCATCAGATAGTTGACATCCATGGAATCACTAGCATGCTTCTCATAAGCATACTTGTCTGTTGTAGAAGCATCCTCTCCTGGTTCATCAGGGCGAGGTTCTTCCAGAACATAATCCTTTTTCTCTTGTTTAAAAACAATTCTCAAATTTCGATACCAATCCATAATGTTTGTTCCAGACAATTTATCTCATTTAATAATAGATTGCAAATTAAAAACTGGAGTGCTCTTAACAGTAGACATAGTAGGTGTCATGATCTACAAAAGATTAAATGCAAGCTTTAGCACTATGCAATGTCATGATCTTTAAAAGATGTTCCACTATTTTAAACCAAGTCACATTCCCTCTAATGACTAATAGTGGCACAAGATCCATGGTCACGCTATCTCCTAGAGAGCTTTGGCAAACACTACTAGAAGCTAGTTGACATAGGTAAGCAACTCCTTGCTAATCACAACGTATGTGACTCTTTTCTTTGGAGAAGCATCCAATGCTCAACCCCAACTTCTATGCTACAAGGCCCAAAACCATTTTGATAGCCTTGTCAAGTGAACCAATACTATGTGTGCAGAAGTCCGACTTCCACCCCAACTGGTCGAGATAAAAGATAGCACCCTACTTTGGCAGACCGACTATCGATGAGCACGAACCTTGGTGGGTGCATCTATTGGAAGAGCATTAACACTTAATTTTCTGAGAGAAAACTATTCTATCACCATAACGTCCCTAGCGCACACGAAACATGCAAGAATATAATAACAGGAACATAAGAAAGCATCACATGCAATCATATTAACTATGAAATAGAATATCCTTCTCCTCATGGCGATCCTCCATCTCTGTGGCTCCCGTCATTGAGTGCGTGCTTCCGGCCTCCATGAAAACTACTAGTACATCTCGCATAGTCTATACTAATTACATGGGCCAAAGCATTGCAGAAACGACATGCAAGCCGTAATAAATTTTACATCAGCCTTGGGTTGTAAATAACCATGACACACATGCCATATTTAATTTACATTCATTGCATTCATCTCATACATCACATTTATCCAAGTCCATGCCAGTCACATCATTCTCTACAAAACAAAGTTAGGCGAGCAATCTACAAGTGACTGGATTCTTGATCCGAAAAACCCGGGTCAAGAGGCTTGGTTTTTCAAATTCGTGTGGGTCAGAACTTCCGATCTGGTATCAGAACTTCCCATCCCCAGAACTTCCGATCAATATCAAAATCCCACACCACAACTATTGCTTTCTGTATCGAATCATTATTCGATATCAGAACTTCCGATCATTATCGAAACTTTTGATCTGTCGCGGACAGAAACAGATCTAATTTGTTTTTCCACCATGTATCTCCATACATGAGGGATCCAGATCGAACACTACGCATTTAGGTTCTAATACCACTATTGGGGAATAGGGGAGATATGCTAGACGACAAATTCAAAATTTACGCCCTAAGCCCAAGACTCATGCGCGTGCGAGATCATAGATCGGTACCTTCTAGCATGAGACACGCTAGGTGCAACGGAAGAAGATGTTGGAGTAGTGTGTCAAGCCTATCCTCTCTTTTTCCTTGCCGTCCTTCGCTGATCTGATCGATGAAGACGATGTAGTCATTCATATGTAGATGTCCACGAGCGTCGCTATTGGAGCAACGCCTCCACGGAGTCCACACGTACAGGAATGGAGAACCTCCCACGGCAGTGTGCTAGCACCACACATGAGAGACGGGGATCCTTGATCTCAACGATTGAGATCAAGAAAGGAAGTAGAGGAGTCTTTGGTGGCTAGGTCTAATCTAGGCTATTGCTTGGTTCCATGACGTCCTCCTCCTCTCCTTTTATAGGGCTGATAGCCCCTTGGTCATGTCTATCTCAAAGTCCTCATCAAAACCATAATAGATCTAATCTGTTTGCCCATGTCGGAACTTCTGATCCTGGATCGGAACTTCTGACAAGGTATTTTAGGTCTCCCGATATAATACGGCATGCAATAGATCCAATCTGTTATCGCCCGCCTCAGAACTTCCGAAACCATATAAGAACTTCCGATCAGTACAAAATTCCTCGATTCTGAATCAGAACTTCTGGCTCGTCGGAACTTCTGATATCATATCGGAACTTCTGAAGCAACATTCTCTCTGTATCAAGACTAGATAATAATCGGAACTTCTGATACTACCTATTGAAACTTCTGATCCACAAATTTTTCTTGGGCATATCCTTCACAAACTTGTTCTCTTTCTATGATTGATAAGTATGCTTTTGTTGCCACCTTTGAGCCTAGAGATGTTGCTCACGCTTTATCTGATGTAAATTTGATAAATGCCATGCAATAATAGCTTGGAAATTTTGTTCGCGGTCGAATTTGGACACTAGTTGAGCTGCCACCTGGATGCAACCCCATAGGTACCAAGTGGGTGTTTAAGAATAAACAAGGTGAAGATGGGGTTGTGGTGTGCAACAAAGCTCAATCAGTTGCTTAGGGTTTTGCCGGAAGGAGGGTATTAATTTTGAGGAGACTTTCTGTGACACCCCCGTCTCGTATAGACTTGGCTAATACGAGATGGGTTGCCACTAATTGAATTGCAACAACATCATTGAAGATATTTCACAATCCAACGGTAGCACATTGCGAATACATAAGTATTTCAAACCCAAGTTCATTACAAAAGCCGTAGGAGGCATACCTCGCGGCAATTCAAACATCACAAAGTCTTTTAGAGGAAGCAAAATAACTAAGTCTTAGCGGAAGCATCTCCATCTCCTAGTTGGGAACTAGGCTCGAGACCCTACGCTTGGTGATCCTCATCTTCATCTCCTTGGACGTCCTCTTCTCCTTCGGGAAACCATTCGTCTTCTCCTGCTTGGGCTTCATCTTCTAGGGGGGGGTAAAAAAAAGGGGTGAGTACAAACGTACTCAACAAGTCTCGGGAAATATTTATAAATGTAGGTCATCAAGGGCGGCTAGGGCTTATTGGTATAAAAAGACTTTTAAATTTCTAAGTGTCCCATCCCTGTTAGCAGAGGTCCCAACCTCCACTAACTGATAAGTAGTAATTTTTATTTATTTTTCAAAGTTCAATCTCAACCATTTCATCAACTCCACATCTTCTCATTTTCCACAACAATCCATCCATCTTCATGCTCTTATCTTTTCTTTGGTACTGGCCTACACCTCCATCGGGAAGGTTTTCCCATAACATCAAAACATATTTTTATCTCTCAACCCAGGGTTGAACCTTTCCCTCTCTCTATGAAGCCATTTCGACTTCCCGAACTACACAAGTTCGTTGCCGACCACGAAGGCTGGTCGTACACCCCTAGGGTGCACTCTGGTAACGCTTCCCAACCCTCAACTTATTTTCTTGATGAAAATCATAACCAAACACTACGCATGGGCAACTATCATGGCACGCGCCCATAACCGGGGGCACGGTTGTTCGAACAGTTCATACTTCTGCAGAAGGCGTACACTTTACCCTTACGTCGCGAACTACTCCTTGTTTGCAAGGCAAGGAGGCTCGCTACAAGGCATTTCTCCAGCCGACCTAGGATAGCTCATTGCCACATAGACGGGTCCAACCAAGGATCCATTGGCCCTCGGCCCCCTTCTCCTCTGAAATACCAAGGGTGCTCAAATCCCCTTTCACCTCTCCCTACCACCTTTCTTCATAACCATCACAATCTCATACGGCTCCTTGAGCCCAAAAACTAACCACGGAGTCACCCTGGGCATTTCACATCTACTGGCAATCAGGCGATCCTAAACCCACTAGGTACTCAACCAGGGACACCCCATAATGTCCGTAAGATTGCACTTTGGTGTGCATGACGTTTTTCCCAAGGAATCGGTCCTTATGCGCCACTTGAAGTCGAACCCCGAAAGGTGATGACGACTCATAGCAAGTTTTTACCCAAAACACCCTTCTTTTGTAACCATTTTCTTCTAACTCGGCACTCTGTACCGGTTTTCAAAACAATCTTTCAAATCCCATTTTCAACCCACACGCTTCGTTCATTTGCAATCATGTAATGTAATAAAAGTAAAGACGAGGTTTGATCACGGACAACCCACATCACGATACTAGGATGGGGTCATCGTAACCATCATGGCGACAAGGTCAATAGGGTTCTCAATTATCAAGGATATGCTAAGTGCAACAATTTTAGGTTTCATTGACGTTCTCGCGAAGGCAATCGTCATGAATTTCAAGTGTATGTGTGCGTGTGTCCTAAACATGCATCTTTATAAAATTAAGTTAACAAACATGGGATCAAGCATGATCAAAGGGAGACTTGCCTTGATCCGGATAATACTCAGGGTCTTCGGGATTGAATTCTTGCGGATCTTCGACGTCGGTAACTATGGTACAAATAGCATCACATAAGTAGAAGCTTACAAAAAGTTTTGTGAAAACATTTTTATTTCATCCTAAATTAAAGTTCAGAATTTTATGAATTTATAGAAATTTGAACGGAGCTATTCGGAGCTATAACGGATTTTATATGATTTTTTGAAGTTTAAACATTTTCTGAAATTGACAAGAGGTACTGTGTGCTATTGGGCTAAATGGGCTGACTGAAAATAATTTCGGAAAATGGGAAAATGTACTGTTTAAAGAGGCTGGGCCGGCCTGTTTACTGAATGGGCTGTGCTGGTATTAATTCCCGAAAATAGAAAATGCTACTATTCGAGATGGGCTGGCTGATTCGGCCCAGGGGGAAAATAGCACACTGGACGGGCCCGCTGGCAGTGGAACAAGGAGGGTGGCATGCTGCAGGCTAGTGGCTGACGTGTGGGGCCCAACTGGCAGTGGAACATGGGCCGAACAGTAGACGATGGCTGGAGGTTGAAGACGACCTTCAACGGCCGAAACTTCCGCGGGGCATAACTTCTTCATACTAACTCCGATTGATCCCAAATTTTAACCGTAGGTTCTACATACTATGATTAACATTATGTATGGTTGGATTTTCAATTAGAGCTACGGTTTGTCCATAATTAAAAAGGGGGTAAACTAACAGAGGGGTGGCGTCGAGAGCCATAGGGGTGCTCCGGCGACCAACGGAGGACATTTTCATGGGATTAGAGCTAGCAATAAACTATCCATGGTCTCTGATATACCTACATTGGCTCCTACGAAGCTACCCACGGTGAAGCCTAAAGGTTCCCATAGTTCAACGTTGTCGGCGAGTTCCGATGGCGTTCCACCAAGGCTATCCCATGGAACACGAATGGTAGGGCATAAGTAAGCTACTGCTACAAGGGATTAGGAGGAAGTTTTACCTATGGTCGAAACAAGGTGCGGCGGCGTCGACACGGGTCCCGGTGAAGGTGCGGTTCCGGCGTCGGCGGCTGCGGAAATGAAGACAACAGAGGGTGCTGGTCACGTTCCCGCTAATGGTACAAGGAATGGAGCAACGAGGAGGGAGATCTCGACGTACCCGAAAGTGGCGGTGAGGTGCTCGCGAAGAACGACGGTGAACTCTAGTGCTCCGAGGGGGTTGGCAGTGAACTAGGGATTGAATGAGCATGTGTGCAGGCCGCGGTCGAGCTCGGGGGACTCTTAAACACGCGCGGCGGCATGGGCGATGACGTGAGGTGATTAATGGAGGGGTACGGCGACGCACGTCGGAGCAGGGAGCGGAGCAGGTGAAGGGCGTGCCGGAGCTGACGTTCGGCCGAGCTAGGGTGGTTGGAGGTGACAAGCACGGGTACAAGGGCGACGAAGGGCCGGGCGACAAAGGGAGAAATCCGACGGTCTGAGCGGGGCGTCGGAGTGGCTGTGATGGCCGGGACTGTGCGTTGACGTGGGGCGTGCACATGCGTGCGGACGTCGGCTGGTGCAAGCGGTGAGTGCAGGGGCTGGCGTGGGCAGGGTTGGCAAGTCCACGGTGCACAGTGTGAGCAGCATGGGCGTCACACTTTCACCCCTGTTGCCCGTGTTCAGTCCATTCGCATACTTTTGGCATTCGTTGCTTCTAAATGTTTTAAGCTTTTTTCAAATAAATGTCAATAGTGCTTTTATGAACGTGTATATAGAGGACGTCTATGTTAGGAAGCCCCTAGTTTTGAAAACCCTAAGTTTTCTCGACATGTTTTAAAATTGCAAAAAGCTTTATATGGTCTGAAGCAAGCCCATATGGCTTGGTATGATCGATTAAAGCAGTTTTTGTTGGGGAATGAATTTGTGATGGGTTATGTGGACAAACTCTTTTCTTGCTTAGAAATGCCTCTAATTTCTTGATCGCTCAGATTTATGTGGACGACATTATTTTTGGTGATTCTACTAATGAGCTTGTGTCCAAGTTTTATGAGTAGATGCACAACGAGTTCTAGATGAGCCTCATGGTGAGCTCAAGTACTTTCTAGGACTCTAGATGAAGCAGACCAAGGATGACATCTTCATCCACTAGAGCAACTACACTCGAGACATGCTAAAGAAGTTCGACTTCGGTGGATACTTGAAGCCTCAGATGACCCCCATGGGCACATCTAGGGGTCTGGACAAGGATGAGAGCAACATCAAGGTCAATGAGAGAGAGTATCGAGGGATGATCGGATTGCTTCTGTATCTGATGGAAACAAGACAAGTCATTCAGTTTGTCGTGGGATTGTGTGTGCGCTTCCAGTCTTCACCACGCGGAATTGGGCCGGCCCAATCCGGGTACTCGGTACGAAGGCAGCAGACGCTTTGTCGGTTTTGGCATGAAACTAACACACCAATCCGGATCGTTGATTGAAGATTAAAATGTCCTAAAGCAAAGGCGTAGCTACTACGAAAGCTCCACATTAGGACATGCTATCTCTAGATAGAATTTTACTATTTTGCTCGTTGGTCTCGCAGGTTTATTTTTGCGTCGGTGTGTATTTTACCCTAGGGGTAAATGGGTCTTTTCTAATTTTTGAACTTCCTATAAAGGCATTGTATTCCTAGGGTTTCTACCAACTCTTCCAATTAGAAAAAATCTGAGTTCACTTTACCAAATGGGATTTTTGAGTCATCTTCTTCCCTGAGTTCACCACCATTTTTTTCTCAAAAATTCCACTCCGGTTTTCTTAGGGAAGCACTATTCCCGTTTTTTCTTCTGGGATTCCTTGGCGCAGCATTTCGTGCGGAAGTCTTGAGCTAGTGTGTGGTGCTCAGTGACATTGTTCCTCGTGCCAGACCGTTCAGCGCAAGAGGGCCAGATGGCACTCGGCGCGCGGGAGCTTTTGGCACAGTCGCAGAGGCGGCACGAGGAGGCGCGGTCAACGTGCGGAGAACGCAGGCGCGCAGGAGCGGTGCTCGGCGGGTGGATAGCTCAAGGCTGTGTAGGAACTGGAGCTGCACTGAAGAACCGTAATCCCTTTCTCGATCTTCGTGCACACATAGTTCTTATTCCTGGATATCCCGTGATTAAATCATTTGCTCGGTACTATAACTTTTGATTGCACTGAATATTCGTAGATGTATTTGTGAGCACTTTTTATTTACTGCATTTACTTTTTCCAAGATTAAATTCATTAAATATTGTGCTTCCTCATATTTGTGAACTATCTGTGATTTGGTGAAGTTTGTATGGAGATGTCATTTGTACTGTGAGTTATTTTTAGTATGTATTTAAACACTGTGGTGGTGTCTTTTCGATTAGGACACCAGTTGTTTTTAGGCTAGGTTATTTTTAGTGCTGATGATCTCTCAGACTGTCGCTTCATTTCACATCTGACAAGAGAATGATAGCACTAGGCTTTCTTCTATGATTTTGTGTGTGAACCTATTTGTTTCTGTTGCTTGTCTTTTGAGGAGCATTTGGTGTTAAAAGGAAAGGCCATCATTTCAAAAGAATTTATCAAGGCACCCATTGACCACCCTCTAGCCGCTACTCTCGGTCCTACAATCCCAAGCACTCCATTGCGCTAGTCTAATCCAACTTACACCTCTGCACCAAAATCATTTGAGGGGTCTATCCGTCCAATCACCAAATAGGAGGGATTTAAACCTCATATTCTTCGCCGGATGCCAACACACCGAGTATGTGGTATTTAAATCCCCCACTCTCGTTGTACGTCAACTACTCAGGGATTCAAACATCTCTGAATACTTGTTCGGCAGAAGACACATTGGGATAAATCCCATGTCTTTTACTCCGCCTAAATCTTTGATCCTGGAGCTTTGTTTTATCCAGGAAACTCAAGTTTTGGGGGCTGTTCCTAGTAGGTGCACCTAAGCGGTGCACTTACTGAGAACAATTCATCAAAATAAAACTCTGAAGCTCTTTCCAACTACTCTACTTCATCTGCATGCCGCAAAGAGCTCGAGGGTTGCTGTCAGAAATATGATCCCGGGCTACTTACTGAGTAGATTTTTGAATACCAAGTGGAGGATGGGTCAACCGATGTAGTATTAAAGACAACCAATAAACAGTCAACATCATCCAGCTTGCTAGCAGTCGGTAATCCAAAGGCTTCCTAAGTCTAGAACTCCGAAGGATTTCCTAGCTGAAGGTACTCGGATAGTCGTCATCAGGAGTCATGCCACCCATTAAAACTTCACAATACATACTTGTATGATTAATAAGGTCATTATCGTCTAGAGCTATTGACCACAATCTGACCGTTATCCATCATGATTGGTCAGGTCGTGGGGTGCTTTAATGATAATTTGTAACCCTTGATCTCTCTTATATATAAAGAGATCAGGGGAGCCTTTGAGGATAGATTTTATTTTTTGGAAATACACGACACTTCTTAAGACATAAGCGCTCATATGATGTCATATATAGACAAATCATACTCCAACACATAGGAGTAGGGTTATTATCCTCCGAAAGACCTGAATCTGTCTAAATCTATTGTCTCTCTTTATTTAATTTGTGACATAACCATCGAGACTTGTCCAGATACCCCCTTTGCCTAATCAAATCCTTACTATAAGTACCTAGAGTATATTGTTATTCCTTACACAATGATAGAAGTAACATAGTAAAGTGTTGTGTAAACGTCGTAAAGCATACGTAAAGTGTTGTGTAAACGTCGTAAAGCATATGTAGAGCAATTGAAGCTCTTGATTTTGGTCCTTAGTCTTGAGTGGTTTCTGAGAAACACGCGTGATTCTCCCGTGGTGTCAACCCGAGGGGACATGACTCTACCGGTCACCATCGCCTGCTCTGCTTTTTCTACTTTCGTCCTTTGGTGGTAATCAATCAAATTGTTTCCCCTTGTTTCATGTTTTAACGTTTAGATGACGTACGATAATAGGATATTTTCTTTTCGTAGATGGATGTGTCGATAGTCGATAAAGAGTTGGTCAACGCTAATTAAAATCGTGGGTAGATATCTTCGGTTCTTGAATATTAATGGCAATCTACGTTCTTTGTAGTTGTCAATATATATGCATTTGAACAAGCACTTAAAGGTGAATGGAACGAGAGTACGAGTAATAATGTACACATGCACCTAAACATAATACAAGGATCTTGCAATATATTGTAAACCTACATCGACAATAGGTAGTCTGTCTTAATTTCATTCACGAAAAACTTGACGTTCCCCTGCGCCAAGGACCCTCGCCTCGGCCGTCACGACTCTCTCCCTCAGCTCCTTCATCTTCTCCGATAGACGCGTCCCTTCTGCGCCATCCATGACCCTCTCGATGCAGTCCCTGACGTCGTCCTGGCTCACACTGCCGAGCTTGAGACCTATCTCCCAAACCCTGGTGATGTAGGCACAGTTGATGAACTGGTCACCGGAGACAGGGTAGCACAGCATGCGAATGCCGTGATGTATGGCCTCGACGGTGGAGGTTCCAGCCGCAGTGCGTGAGGTAGCACCCGATGGCGCCGTGCCTGAGCACGTCCTCCTGAGGCGCCCACTCCACCAGCTTGCTGCGGCTGGCGACCCGCTCGACGTAGCGCCTCGGGAGGCCGGCGCGCCACAACGGGTCGTTCTTGAGCACCCACAGGAACGGTCGGCCGGTGGCCTCCAGCCCGAGGGCGAGCTCGCGGATCTTCTCATGTCCGATTGGCCCAACCCAGCTGCCGAAGGAGACGTACACCACCGACGCGGTGGGTTGCGCGTCCAGCCACCCGATGCACGTCGAGTCTGCATGCCACATGCTGGGGTTCTTTCTGCAAGGTTGTTGCGGTAGCGGTGGTGGGTTGTTCATCGCCGCGACGACGACGCTATCGCATTTTGTGCGATCGACGATGTTGCCGACGGTTAGCAAAGGGCCGACAAGAAGTACACGGGGGCCCCGACGTGGTAGATGCCATTCGTCGTCATCATCGGCTGCGGCGGGTACTGCTACCTTCGCCGGGGAAGGAGTTGATGAGGACCGAGCGGAAACCCCAGGCGCGTTGCAACGTCTGTATCCAGAAGGCGAACCTTGATTTCTGGGTAGCTGAGTCGCCCACAAACCATGGCAGCTCGTTGGTGCTCAACTCGAGCTGCGGCGGGAGGATGCGTAGCCCTCGAATCACCAGCTCCTGACCATCGTTGTAGGCCTGATTAGACAGGACAGGGGTACCTTCACGTCAGAAATCAAACAGGCAGTTAAGTGACAGTGAAAACCACGACGAACACTCACGACTAACACGACACAAAAATCATAGGGTTTCGATCTCCAGTACGTGCTAGCTAGCTCTCGTAGGGCATACGTACGTAAGATGCGGGGCACACGCACGTGAAGCTACAAGTCTTGTCGACACTGCAGTCATGACAAGGCCCTCGAGCCGTAGACGCTTGCATTGGTGCAGGTAAAGAAAGGCAACGCAACTCTGAGCCCAGTGCACCACTGCCGCATTATGCCATGCATTGGATCGATCGACTCGACGTGCAGGTGATCGAGTGGGCTGAATGCCAAATTGCCGTCACCTCACACGGTCGTACTACCTATCTAAGTAACTCATATTTGTCGTCTTGTGCATTCCAATCGAATGTTTGTATCCTGTGTTGCACACGGCTATCTAGCCAGCGAGCTACCATCTAGAGGATATTATGTTGAGCTGATCCTTGTACGGTAAAAATGTGGCGCTAGGCCATATATATATGCTTTATAAAAAAGCTCGTTGGACTATATGGCCACCAGCGAAGAAAAGTGCTCCAGATAAGCCAGGCGAGAATCCGAGAAGATATTCTCGAGTTCTACATGCCGACGTTTGGATAGTCGATGTCTATGCACGCAGGCACGCAGGCACGCCGTCCAATATTATATTCAACACGTGCTTGACTACATACGGATCAAAGTGCATTGCTTTCCTTCTTTCTCTCTTAAATTATTAACCCTGTCAATCTCCACACTCCCCTGCATATATAGGTATATTGGCATATATGAGATCTATGTGTTCTTCTCAAGATTTATTTAAGAGCAATTGACGTGCGATTATATTGGTAATGGTCGGTGAGTGTCATGACTTGCAAGTTATGGTTTGGAACCTTAATTATCTGAGATTGGTTTTAGAGTGAAACAAAGCAGCTAGAGTGGTGTGTTGGCCTGGTTATATTATAGGTGTTCTGGCCCAACCCAGCCTTTCAACCTAGCCCTAGAATTTTGGCCCGTAATTGGATTAAGCATATGGTCATACGACGATAATATTTAACCCGCACCGTATAACGAAATCAAAAAATTAGGAAATTTTAAATATTTAATAAATAAAAAATGTTTTTTATGATCCGTGTCAGTATTATTCTTAACCAAAGATTTGAACAGATCAAAGCCCATGGATCACTAGTGCTAGGGATGAAGGCCACTCAAACGAGGAAGAAGACGACAACATCGACCGCTGACAAAATAAAAGACGGAGTGGTGGGGATTTTATTTATGTCAAGATGAGATAGAGTTCTTGATTCTCTATGAAAAAAATATATTGAAATTTGAATTTTAGAACATAATTTAAAAAATATATTAAAGTCTTTTTGCTGTTAACCTGATTTTTTTGTTGCAAAAAACAAACACTTCTTTTTTACTTTAAGCATTATTAAACAAGCAGATCCATAAGTCTTAATTGTTCGTTATTGTCATGTATGGATGTTTGGAAGTGTACTGCGTGATAGAGGGAAGAGGAACCAATCACGTACGTGTGGCCTGATCACCGAGGGGCGAGGGGACTGGGGAGAGATCTACAAGTCAACTTTCGTGTGTGATCCAGTACTGATCCCCTGCTAGTCCAAAACTGATCATCTATAAACAACACCACACGAGACACATAGAAAAACAGTAAAAAGAATGTGGAGCGGGCCAAGCCAGGCCAGATGGATCGATCAGATCCAGAGCAGAGAGCACTTAATTGGCTGGACAACGAAATCACGCGGGTCCACGGCTGTTCCATCGTGAAGGTGAAGTTAACATATTATGGTATTATTGCAAACTATTCATCTATCAATCATCCATGTGTGCCGAGTCTGAGCTACAGTACCATAAGATATGCAAAGGTATTTATATTTTAAAACTATAAATACTATGTTTTTATCATTTATACATTATCATTATATTTATTAGTATTACAGTACGTACCTCCCACTTGTTTTTCTTAGCTCTAGTACTGGCCTGCATGTCTGAGCATGACTATCAAAACGCACTATTAATTTGATCCAATTTACTAGCCTGCCGTAATTACCTGCAAGGATCATGTTAAGCGTGGCCGTTCGCTTGCCATGCATCAGCTAGCGGCCGGGTACAGTGGCACGCTATTGAGTAATTAATTGAAGTAGATGCACCTGGCAGAGAAAACTGCAACGTGCAACTTGAACGTAGTACTGCAGCCAATCATGCATGTGCCTCAAAGACTAAAATGCCCTCACGTGGTGCTTAGCTCGTATAATGGCAAATGCATATATGCATGTTCACGATCAGGGCTACCACGCAACAACTTGAAACTGATATGCCTATGCTGTGTGTGATCGCGTTTAGTTAGTTAATTACTGGCAGAAAAGCTAGCAAATGAGCATGAATAGAGCTTAGTTACACAGATAATGTGTTTTTCATGTTTTCCCTCTCAATTTTTTCAATTTTGTGTGGTGAATGAAATACCGTGCCTAAATTTAAGTGTGTAGAAATTAAGGCATGCGTATGCATGCTAGCTTAATTAAACTACACTTTTAGTTGTCTCTCTAAGTAAGATAATGCATGCATGTCAGTATGATAGTGTCGCTAGAAATAATTAAAGACTACTTTTGCGTAGCATCGTTTGCTTCGTAGTTTTTCTATTTCTTCGTCACTGGTATATATATAACTATAAATATATTAGATAATAATCAAACTTAGATCAAGTCTCAAGAAGACATCGCATCTAATTTAACACTAGAGCGATCGATCGGAGCCTACGATTAAGCATCGTGCCTTCTCCTCACGATACAAGTTAAAAAAAAACTCAAATTAAACATAGTACCATACTACTACCATGTACCCGGCAGATGCCAACTTCGCCGCAGCGCCTAAAATTAAAACGCATGTGATCGATGAGCGCGCCGGTCGGTCGGCAGCTGGCTGGCTGCTGGCCACGCGCATGCATGCAAATATACGCCTCTTCGCGCGCGCTGCAAGCTTGCTATGCGCGACTGTAGCATATGCGAGATGAAGGGTTACGATAGATTAATTAAACATTTTGTTTCCGAAGTCAACTACTCAACTCGGCTGTAATCGTACGTGTTACGACGTGTGCCGGCCTGGCCGCCCGTGACCGTTGCCGTAACATGGTAGGACGAAATGAAAAACTATATTAAACGAGCGTGAGTGCTGTGTATAGCTAGTACGAACAGTATGGTGGTGTTGATAGAGCGTACCAGAGTCTGAGATGATGCCCTTGCCGATGAGCTCCGGGATGGCGGCGACGACGCGGTAGCTGGCGAGCATGGCCGGCCAGAACCCGACAGCCGGCACGCCGCACCGCTCCGCCACGGGGGACTGCCCAGGACGCCAGCACGTCGACGACGAGGCACGCGACACGGCCACCGCAGCCCGTCGTCGTTGTCAGCAGCATGCGCTCCAGTTGCGCGGGCATGTGGTGCTCCATGGCGTGCAAGATAGCAGCGAACCCCGGTGGGTCGGCGGCGGCGCCATCCTCCGGGGGAAGGATTCCGCTCGGGATGGACGCGAGCACAACTCCACGGTCCTCGTCCGCGTCGACATGCGTCGTGCCCCCCACACGGCTACTGGCGGAGGCGATGCGGCGGTGGATGAAGTCCGGCACGGCGACTGTGGCCGCGACGCCGTTCGCGACGAGCGCGCGCGCCAGGTGCAGCATGGGCGTGACGTGTCCCTGTGCCGGGAACGGCACAAGGAGCACGGCCGGCTGGATAGCCTCAGCTCCCATGCTCACGTCTCGATCGGTGTACGTGTCTCTGCGAACGCTGCCGCTGCTAAGTTTTTCTCCTCATTGGTTTGGGCATATCAGGCGAGCCAAAGGACGCGTCATGTGCGGGGATTTTTATAGCTGTCGCGGTTTTGTCGTCTAACTTTGATGTACCATCTCCACGCTGGCGCCTGTCACTTTTTCTCCATTTCTTTAGGCTGCACGTTTTCTTTTCCCCACCATGGACGGAGTTTTCACGCTTCACTTGCCCACTTGGGGAACAAGTTCATTGTCAGGCAGCAAGTGTGTGTGCGAGTACAGTGCGTGTCAATCCAGCGTTCATTGCTAGAGAACTATTACTCTTTATTCTATTGTTAATACGATAATTCTAATCTTTAACCTTGATATGCTTCCATTAAATGATTGAAAATAATATCAACAGTAAATAATTATAGTATAAATTAAAAAAACAAAATAATTTAAAAATGAGTAGTGCGAAAGGATACAATTATAAATATGTACATAAGTGTGATAGCGAGGAGGCAGCATATCACGGAAGACAACTAAATAGTTGGATCAATGCAAATTCGTTAATTATAATTATATATGAAATATGATATTAATTTAATTTTAAAATCGATCACTGGAAGCAATTTTAGTGGTAATATAAACCTATCAATAAAGTATATGTGTTCTAAGTTTATCGGTTTAGGGGTGAAAAAAAGGATCGGAGACATGGTAAAGGACTTATAAAGGCCGGTCGGTGCCTCTCGAGATGGCGTTTTCATGTTGTGGTACTGGTCGCTTTTTCGTAATGGAATTATGTTTCATGGTGTGGTGATTCATGTGGTGGTTTCCATGTCGATCGACTTGTGTGCACAGTACTGGCCGGAGTTTTATTAGTTTTCCCATCAAGAAATTTATATTCATTTTGCCTTGTTTGTGACTTCGTGCTGCTTTATGATGATATTTCAATCACTACAACAATCCGGTAAATTATGTCGACCAAAGCCGACGGATTTTCGTTAGGAAAGGACTAACTTCCGTCGACTTTTGGCCGATGGAAGCGCGTAGACGGAAGTTAGCTAACTTCCGTCGGCTTCATGTGGCTGACGGAAGTTAGCGCCGAACTCTGCCACGTCAGCAGATGCGCGCTAACTTCCGTCGGCCAGCTTGGCCGACGGAAGTTAGGTGGTCCTAACTTCCATCGGCTTTGGCCCTAACCGACGGAAGATCACCTTTCTGCCCACGTGGCCGAAAACAGATAACTTCCGTCGGCTATAGTGAAAGCTGACGGAAGTTAGCTGGTATTTTTTTTGTTTTTCCTGGTTCCCCTACTCACACTCACATCCAACCACAATTTATATCACATTCACATATAACATCCAAAATCACATTCAAACTTCACATATAACATCCAAAATCACATTCAAACTTCACATATAACATCTAAAATCACATCTCACATCCAAACTTCACACATCACATCCAAAATCACATAACACAATTAAATTCACATCCAAAGTCACAGTACACATCCAAATTCACATATACCATCCAATTCACATACAAAGTCACATAACACATCGAGATTCACATAACACATTCAAGTTCACACACATATGTCCATACTCACTGATCACCCACATTTGGGTCGTGGGCGCCGTTGCTGCCTCCCGCTTCATCCCATTTTCCTCGGAGGCTCCATCCTTACCAGGCGTATGGAAACTCTGAAGAAATAGACAAAATTAGAGAACAAACTCAACTAACCTTCTAAACGCTAACTTAAGTATCTCAAGTAACGATATGTCAAGAGGTACCTCATGTGTAGGAGGAACAAATGGAAGTGGTGGTGGCGGGGTAGGTAGTGGTTGGAACAAGGACATGTCAAATCCACCATGTTGCTGGGCTAGTTGCTACACATGTTGTAATGCAATCAGTTAGTTCTAAACCTTTTGCTGAATACTTTATAACTGCAACACTGCAAACTAAACTTACTTGGATCATCACCTGCTATTGTGCTAAGCAGGTGGTATAGTACTCTTGTTGTTGCCTGCTGTGCTCATTGTGCCGCCTCATTTCCTCCCTCAGCTGAACCACCTTCGGATTTGCTTCTGAGCGAAGACGGCTGGAGCCAACTCCGACGGAGCTCTACGATGATTGAGCTGACTTCTGAGCTCTCACCGCTCTCGAGTCAATAACTCCATTAAACATGGAGTACCTGCAACATTGAATGAGTTAGTTACCATTACAATACCATACACAAAACATTGATAAAAACATCGTCTCACCGTCAATGGCTTTTCCACCTCCGCTGGAGTACACGGCCATTTGGTCGACAAGTTCTCTCCGCCAATCATAGTCCTCTCCATGGAGTTGAACCATGTGTTCACCATACTGCGCCTGCAAAAAGCAACATGTACGATTAGACGGAGAAAAATGAAACGACGCAAACTCTTAACATTGCTAACATATCTCACCAAATGGTCCGTGGCTAACTGGCTACGCAAGACATCTGGCTGTGTAGGATCTCTTCCTTTGTGACCAGAAGTATATACCTCGATGTCACTTGGCACATTGCCAGATTTAGCTTCCTATACAGTAGATATGAGTTAGTTGCATTACAATGTATCTATAAATAGAGTGACAGAAGGAGGTCTTACCATGCATTTAGCGTGGCGAATATGTCCATTGGCACCATATCTGTGCTTCAGATCCGTCCCACGGTATTGTCTTTTCTGCTCCGAAGTCTTCTTGAATGCAGCTGAAGACCAAATCTTGTAGAATTCAAAATATGCATCCTCGCGGTTTGCAAACCACGGAATCCTCACCTGAACAGAGATGCTATTTGTATTATATGAAAATAAATCTCAACAATCGAAGATTAAAAAAGTTAGAATTGTTTACCGAATGGTATTGTTCTTCATCAAGTATATTATGGATGCACCCATCGCCTTGCTCATTCGTTGCCTTAGCTTCTCCTTGTAGTACGTATTGTTCGCTTAAATGCGGGCATACGAAATAGCGTCCTTCACCACCTTGTGTGCATTATTGTTGAAGACTTGAAGGGCATGATTATGGTTATTGCCTGATTCTAGCAAGCAAAAGCGTAACTGCAAAAGTCATGATTAGTAAAGTGCTGTAACTCAAAAAGCTTTGTGTTAAAACTAAAAGAAGATTGAAAAAAACACATACCTAGAAGTCATGAGACACCGCCCCTAAGTAGCTCCGTGGAGCCCGTCAGGAGAAAACCGGCACTTGTCCCATGTCTGGCATAGAACCCGCTCACCGATCAGCATTGTCAGCACCCCTGTGTAGTGCAGACGACACAGGTTACCCAATATCTGGTTAACCTGCCTGACCCTCGAAGTGTCGTCAAACAGAGAGTCAATCCAAGATCTAGAAATACATAATAAATAAAGTCAGTTTACTAAAAGAAATTTTTTGAAAAAAAGAAAAACAATAGAGTATTAGACTTACCTGTCACCTACTAGCGTAATCTCGATCTTGGCTCCACCGGAAGAGACTACTGGTGGGGCGACCAGGTGGCTCGTCCTGAAAGTTTGTGAGGACCCTGAAGCCTCAGCCCCCTCCTCCTGGCCCGCACCCTGTGGGTCATCCCCTGCTCCGCACCCTCCGGGTCATCCTCTTGCCCTGCACCCTCCGGGTCATCCCCCTCCTGCCCCGCACCTACCGGGTCATCCTCATGACCCGCACTCTCCAAATGTTCTTCCTCTTGCAAAATAGTATTAAAACAATTAGTAATAGTTTATAACTGGCATAAAAATCAATTTGAAAGTTACCTCATCATCCATTTGAAATGCAATAGACCGACCAATTAATGTCGATCTATGCATCTCAAGAGCTGCTCTTGACGACGTCTGTTTGAAGAAGAGGAACTACCCTGGAATAGGGTGTCCTCCTGAGTCGTCGGTGTACTCACTAGAGTACTCGCCGATGTACTCGCCAAGTGGAAGATCTTCCTCGTGACACTCTTCACCTTTTTCGACATCCTGTTCAAAACAAGCACAAACGAGCATTTATTAGTACAGAAGGTTTGAACATATGAAAAAAACATGTAATATGAAGTATATTACATATGCATGTATGAAAACAATTACTTGTCAATTATCATCAAAATCAGGATTAATTTGTCCTTTTCTCCCCAAAGCACGACATGTTAATTTTTTCTTCTTATGTTGGTGTTTCCTTTTCTCGGGAACTACTACATCATTATAATCGCCAAGAAAAGAATCTGCTGGCGATTCTGGCTCTACATTAAACGAAGTCGGCAATTCATCATCTTGGTAAACCTCATCAACTTCTTCAACCTCTAATTGATAAGCGCCATCACTAGGGGTGTGTAGACGTTCCAGAGGATTCACTTTGTAGACTACCCACCAAGCACTTAGTTTTTCACATGGGTACGACATATAATACACCTGCTCGACTTGGTGAGCAAGGACAAAATTATCGCAACCACATAATCGTTCCGCGTGTTTGACATCAACCATCCCAAATTGGTTTTCTCGAGTACCATGTTTAGGGTCAAACCAATCACAATCGAAGAAGACTACTTTAATCTCCTTATTCCTGGCAAAATTATACTCGATTATATTTTTGATGATTCCATAATACATAGTTTCGTGTCCTTGTCCATCAACGACCCTTGTAACAACTTCAGTATTAGTTGTTGCCGCCAGAGGTCGACATGCTTCAAAAATAGTTGAACGGAAGCGGAAACCATTAACATCATAGCGACCGTAACTTTTGGCACTAATACTTCCGTAAGAGAGCTGTCACAAGTCTATATGTACATTGTCAGCGAGCACGCACTGCAAATCATACGAGATTATAAGATAATTAACCAAATAGAGTAAAACAATACATGTCACAAAAGGGAAGGATTTACATGTTCTCTGAACCAAGTGAGGAAACTAGGCCCGCCATTTACTCCTTCTCGACGCAATTTATCTAATTGCTTCTTCCGTTGGTTGATGACCAGACGTCAAGTATTTCGAATCAAACATGTTGTCATTGTAACGAATAGGTAAACAAACGGGTATAAAATTTGGAGGTAAAATATGAAACTAAAAAGAATTTACTTACGCAAAATATTGTTCCATCTCTTCCATATTTGAGTACATGTAGAGCAAGGCATATGTCTGTTCTTCCTGAGTTATATAATATGTCATGGAGACACCAATAGTTATGCCCTTCTACCCAAAAATCTGGAGATCACTACAAGGATGGTCTTCATCCATATGGTACCGTGTAGCAGGTGTGTTGACATTGTGATGCTCAACGAAGTATACACTAGTGAAGTATGCTATCTCTTTCAATTTAAATTCTTCTGCAATACAACCTTCAACTCTGGCCTTATTACCAACCATCGCTCTAAGCTTCTTTAGGTACCTTTCAATGTGATACATCCACCTATATTGCACAGGGCCACCTACCTTAGCTTCATATGGCAGATGAACCAGTAAATGTTGTATTGAATTGAAGAAACTTGGAGGGAATATTTTTTCCAATTTACATAAAAGCATCGGGATCTCTTTCTCTAGCATCTCCGTCATATCTTTCTTAATTTCTTTCGCACAAAGTTGTCTATAAAATGGCTCAGCTCAGCTAACGCCTTCCACACATCATCATTCATGTACCCACGAAACATTACAAGAAAGAGTCTTTCCATTATTATGTGGTAATCGTGACTTTTCAATCCATTTAATTTCCCTGTCTTCAAATTCACAGCTCTTCTAAATCCCATGGCGTAACCATCTAGGAATTTCAAATTTTTCAACCACCTCATTACTTGTTTTTTCCTTTAGGTTTTAAACAAAATGGGGCACATGGATTGCCACCACTATTCGTCAACTCAAGGGTTGGTCGATTACAAATCTCAGCTAAATCTCTTCTCGCCTTTCCATTATCTTTTGTCCTGTCTGCAAAATCCATACATGTACTTATAATAATTTCACCAACATTATGTTCCTAATGCATAACGCCAATGTTGTGTATCAGAATTAGTGATTTGACATACGACAGTTCCCATAAGCCACATATGTGGGTCCAATTATGTTCGGTTCCGAATCCTACAAATAATCCTCATTTTCATTAAGGACCAACTCATTCAGCATATCAGCGATTTCTCTACCATTTAAATACCTTGGTGGTCTCTTTACAACAACATTGTCCTTCTTGAAATTGTTCCTCTGTAACCTAAATGGGTGATTCATGGGCAAAAAGCATCTATGACAATCAAAGTAACAAATCTTTCCACCGAAGTTCAGACAGAAACAATCTGTGTCCTTCGCACATATCAAACATGTCAACCTTCCATGAAACTCCAACAAAAAAATACCGTATGCCGGAAAATTGTGGACCGACCACAGATACGCAACTCAAAGATTGAATTTTTGCTTCCAGTCATAGTCATATGCTTCAACTCCTTTCCACAATTGTTTCAACTCTTCAATTAGGGGCTTCAGCATCATGTTCAGGCGTGTTCTCGGATGCTCTGGACCGGGTATAATGAGACATAGGAACATAAATTCATATTTCATGCAAAACGAAGGTGGAAGGTTGTATTGAATAGCAAATACAGGCCAACAAGAGTACCACGATGTGGTTACATTGAAAGGCGTGAACCCATCTGTTGCCAACCCGATGCGAACATTCCTTGCATCACTAGCAAAGTCCGCATCAAAATCATCTAGAGCCTTCTATGCCTCATCATCAGATGGGTGCACCATTACTTGATTATTCTCATGTACACCTTCTTTATGCAATCCGCATATGTATAGCGGTTTTCTTTGAGAGAAACAATCGTTTCACCTGAGGTGTAAGAGGCATGTAACGAAGTTGCTTATGAGCAACCTATGTCGTCACCTTTCTCCATCTTCATTTACGACCTCTACGAATCTTGGTTTACCACATTTTAAGCATTTCACCTCATTCCTATGTTCTTTCCAGAAAAGCATACAATTATCTCGGCACACATCAATATTCTCATACTCCATACCGAGAGCAGAAAGCATTTTCTTTGACTAGTACATGTTTTTCGGCACCTTATGGTTCATAGGAAGGATATAGCTGATCAGATTCAAGAGCCCCTTATAACAATTGTTGGAGAATGCAAAATTTGACTTAATGGCCATAAGATGGGTCACGAAAGCGAGAATGCTTACAGTGGTGTGCTCATGCAATGGCTCTTCTGAATCTCGAAGGATATCGAAAAACTTTTGAACCTCCAGTGTTGGAGGATCCTCAGGGTTTGATTCAAACTCCGGCAGTATAGCATCAAGCATCTCATCCATCCTATCGTCAGCAACGCTATCATCTTCTTCTTCCACTACTAATACCGTTTTTTTCACGACCTGTCTCTCCGTGAAAAGTCCAAACTTCATAACCTGGCACGAAACCATATTTGCAAATATGGAATGACAACGTCCTCTTGTCTTGCCAACGAGAATTTCTGCACTTCATGCATGGGCACCTCGCACTAGTGTTTGTTGTCAAAGTGAATGCACAATCAACAAATTTCTCAGCATTGATTACCCACTCCCTCGTGTGAGCTCCACTTTTCATCCAACCACTATACATCCACCGTCGGTCGTTCTCAGTCATTCTATAGGCAAAACATTCATTCAATCGAGAATGCATCATAAGTACCACGAGCCTATGTCTATAGGAAAAAATAGGTCCTAAACGCACCCAAGAGTGATCGACAGAACGTGGTATTTATGATGAGTCATGAGTCCGAATGAAATTTTGGCAGCATAACCCCGCTGTTCTCCAATTGCACGCCTGATAGTGGTGCAATGGAGAACAACAAAGTTATGTCAATGAAATCTCATTTGGACTAATGACTCATCATAAAGACCACGCTCTGTCGCCCACTCCGAGGCTATCCAAAAAGGACAATTCCGGACCTAGAGATCTCACACGCATGACACGTGTGAGATATGTTGGTCCGAAATAGGTGACGCATAGGTTTCGTTACACTATTTATGTTGTTGTCAAATAAAAAATTGCATACGAAAAGAATATATATAAGGAAGTATATATATATATATAATACTAATCACCTAATGAAATCATAAAAAACTATAAATTAATACAATAATATAATTAGAATCATATATACATAATATCACAACATATATTGCATATGAAAAAAGAACATCGCATATGAAACATATTTAAAAGCGCGAAACATATGTAAAATCACAATATTAATACATGACAAAATTCACAAAATTCATATATGTAGCAAAAAAATACCAAGAAGCAAATCATACTGAAAAACATCTAAGAAACCTTTATAAAGCAAGATGCATACTACTATCATTCCACATTTCAATATATTGCAATCCAATACAATGACAAAATTCAAAAATAAGTTAACTTTCAACTACACTGACAATATCATATCACGCACAAATAAAAAGCGAAAAAAAATTAAAGCCAAAAAAATTACTTGATCGTCTGGCGGCGACGGGTGGTAGCGATGGGCGATGGGTGATGGTGTCCGGACGCCGGCGGATGGTGGCGCTGGCCGGCGACGATCACGGTGGCACTGGGCAACGGATGACGATGGCCGGATCAGGGGCGGTGGCCGGGAGTGGGCGGTGGCCGCGGCCGATGGCGGCAGGCAGCGTGGGCCGGCGGCGGCGGGCGGTGGGGGCGTGCGGCCCGCTCGGGACCGGTGGGGCACTGACGACGGGCGGCGGCCTGCGACGGCGGGCGGCGGCGTCGGTGGGAGTTAGCGCACGTGTGTACATGGATTAGGTTCCCTGTACGCGCACACCGGTTGGGGATTATATCCCTTAACTTCCATCGGCCGCATTAAAGCCGTCGGCTTTAATGGTGGCCAACGGAAGTTAAGTGATATAATCCCAAACCAGTCTCTACCCACTTAACTTCTGTCGGCCATAGTCAAAAGCCGATGGAAGTTAAATTGGCCAACGAAAATGTTCTATTGTCTTGTAGTGAATGTCACCGATGTTGTCATGATCTAGATGTTTACGTCCTCATTATTAATTGATAATGTTGGACCGGAAACGGCGACCAGAGGGGGCTTTTAAATTTCAGACTAAAATAGCCTTCTGTTTAATTCTGTCTCTCTGCGGAACAG
>JAAALK010000285.1:61275796-61619739 GCA_019279435.1 Zizania palustris | reverse complement strand
GGCTCCAACAACGGAGCAGGAGGAAGCCGTGATGCGCCCGAGGGTGTTGTACCCAACTGGGGTGCAACGGGCCCGCGTCAATCCGGGTCGCCTTCCGCCAATCCACCCCACCTTGGCGGAGATGATGGCGAATCAGAACCATCTGATCACCGCCCTCCTCACCAAAATGCAGCACCAAAAAGCTCAGTTGGACCGTCTACAGAACGGGGAGCCCGCCCCTCGTGCACCAGCACCGCGCCCGCTCCGCAACTCTCTGAGTTCCTGCGCGTGCGCCCGCCCATCTTTTCGAGCACCACCAACCCAATGGAGGCCGGAGATTGGCTTCGCACCATCGGAAAGAAGCTCGACCTCCTCCCCTGCACCGACCGGGAGCGAGTGGCCTTCGCCACTCACCAGCTCCAGGGTCCCGCCGCCGAATGGTGGGACAACTACCGTGAGTCCCAGCCAGAGGGCCACGTGGTGACTTGGGCGGAGTTCACCATCGCCTTTCGTGCCGCCCACGTCCCCGCCGGCATCATCGCGGTGAAACAGCAGGAGTTTCCGCGACCTGCAGCAAGGCAATAGGACCGTCATGGAGTACCTCCATGAGTTCAACCACCTCGCCCGCTACGCGCCGGAGGAAGTGCGCACCGACGCCCTCCGCCAAGCCAAGTTCCTCAGGGGACTTAAGGATGAGCTGTCCATCCAGCTCGTCGCCGCCGACTTCGCCGACTTCCAGCGGCTGGTCAACAAAGTGCTCATCCAAGAGACTGAGCAGAACAAGCTGGACCTCAAGAAGAGGAAGATGATCGCCTTCAAGCATCAGCAGGCGAACTCTCAGAGGCCCCGCTTCGTCCCTCCGCCACCAGCGCCCGCCTACCATCCTCGGCCCGCCTACATGCCACCTCGCGCAGCCGGTGGATTCAACGCCGGGCATCCTCGCCCCGCTCCACCAGCTCCGGCCGCTCAGCCGACACCAGCCGCCAAGGCCCCGATCTTGAAGGATCGCCAAGGAAGGCCGGTCGTCTGCTTCAACTGCCGCAAGGAAGGGCACTATTCGCACCAGTGTCCTCACCCCAAGCAGACCCAAGGCGCAGCACCCAACCAGGCGGTTCGCGCCCGCGTCAACCACATCAGCGCGGAGGAAGCTCAGGAGGCTCCTGAAGTCGTGCTCGGTACGTTTACTGTGAATTTCGTACCGGCCGTCATATTATTTGACTCTGGAGCAACCCACTCCTTCATCTCGGAAAAATTTGTGAAACGAACAAACTGGACGTGCTCCCTCTACCCATTCCATGGTGATTGCCACCCCCGGCAATAGGACCTCAGCCCGCTTATACAGCCCTAAGGTTCAACTTGACATCCAAGGAGTGCTGTTTCGGGCCGAGCCTGTCCTCATCCAATGCACCGGACTCGACCTTATCCTAGGGATGGATTGGTTGATGAAGCACAAGGGAGTGATCGACTGTGCCAACAGTCCGTCATGGTGACCAATCCTGAAGGCGTGACCGTCACCTTTCGGATGACCAGTCGCAAACCACTCGGAGCATCCCTTCGCTCGATAGCTCTTGAAGAGGTGCCTATAGTCAAGGGGTTTGCGGATGTCTTCCCTGAAGATCTACCCGGAATGCCTCCCAAGCGGGACATCGAATTCAGAATCGAACTTGTCCCCGGGACCACTCCAATCTCCAAGCGCCCGTACCGGATGGCCGCCAATGAACTAGCCGAAGTCAAGAGCAACATCGAAGACCTAGAGCAGAAAGGTTACATCCGACCGAGTACCTCACCCTGGGGTGCACCGGTTATTTTTGCCATGAAGAAGGACAAGACCAAGAGGATGTGCGTGGACTATAGAGCCTTGAACGACGTAACCATCAAGAACAAATACCCATTGCCTCGGATCGACGACCTGTTCGATCAGCTGAAAGGATCCTCGGTGTTTTCCAAGATTGACCTCAGGTCAGGTTATCACCAGTTGAGGATCAGGGAAGAAGATATACCCAAGACTGCCTTCACCTCCCGCTATGGACTCTACGAGTACACCGTGATGTCGTTCGGACTCACGAATGCCCCGGCCTTTTTCATGAACATGATGAACAATGTATTCATGGAGTTCTTGGACAAGTTCATCGTGGTATTTATCGACGATATCCTCGTTTACCTCCAAGACCAAGGAAGAACACGAGACTCACCTCCGTCTGACCCTCGGAAAGCTAAGGGAGCAACAACTGTACGCCAAATACAGCAAATGCGAATTTTGGTCGTCTGAGGTGAAGTTCCTCGGCCATGTTATATCTGCCGGAGGAATAGCAGTGGACCCAACCACCGTGGAAGCGGTAACCAACTGGCTACAGCCAACGACCGTGACCGAGATCCGGAGTTTTCCTCGGATTGGCCGGATACTACCGCCGGTTCATCGAGAACTTTTCCAAGATCGCCAAGCCTATGACCAGACTTCTGCAGAAGGAAGTGAAGTTTGAATGGACCCCCGACTGTGAAGAAAGCTTCCAGACCCTCAAGAAGAAGCTAGTGTCAGCTCCCATTCTGACTCTTCCAGACATCCGGAAAGACTTCCACGTCTACTGTGATGCCTCTCGTCAAGGATTGGGATGCGTCTTAATGCAAGAAGGGAAGGTGATATCCTATGCCTCCCGACAATTGAGACCGCATGAGCTGAACTACCCAACCCACGACCTGGAACTAGCAGCCGTGGTTCATGCCTTGAAGATATGGAGACATTACCTTGTGGGAAACCGGTGTGAGGTCTTCACCGACCACAAGAGCCTCAAGTACATATTCACCCAACCAGATCTGAACCTCAGGCAAAGGAGATGGTTGGAACTGATCAAGGATTACGACTTGGGCATCCATTACCATCCGGGCAAAGCAAATGTGGTGGCAGACGCCCTTAGTCGAAAAGGGTACTGCAATGCCATCATGATTCAGGACCAAGCTCCTTTACTTTACAAGGAGATGGAAAGGCTAAACCTAGGGATCACCACTCGAGAGTACCTCGCTGCCTTGGAGTCCCGGCCCGACTTAATAGACCAGATCCGAGAAGGGCAGAAGGAAGATCAGGACATACTGGAGATCCAGCAGAACATGAGAAAGGGTAAAGCCCCCGGATTTTCCGAGGATGAGCATGGTACCATCTGGTTCGGAAATCCGGATCTGTGTACCCGACAAATCAGAGTTGAAGACCCTCATCCTTCAAGAAGCCCATGATACATTATACTCCATTCATCCCGGGAGTACAAAGATGTATCAAGACCTGAAGGAAAAATATTGGTGGGTCAGCATGAAGAGGGAAATAGCTGAGTATGTGGCCAAGTGCGACACATGCCGGCGAGTCAAGGCAGAACACCAGAGACCTGCCGGACTGCTTCAACCTCTCAAGGTCCCTGAATGGAAGTGGGAAGAAATAGGAATGGACTTCATCACGGGACTGCCCAAGACCCAAGCTGGTCATGATTCTATCTGGGTGATCGTCGATCGACTCACCAAGGTAGCTCACTTCGTCCCGGTCAAGACAACTTACACCGTCGCCAAGTTGGCTGAGTTGTATATGACCCGGATCGTGTGCCTTCACGGAGTTCCTAAGAAGATTGTATCTGACCGCGAGAGTCAGTTTACCTCCAAGTTTTGGAAGAACCTTCAAGAGGAACTAGGCACCTGGCTGAACTTTAGCACCGCCTATCATCCACAGACCGACAGTCAAACCGAAAGGGTCAACCAGATATTGGAGGATATGCTTAGAGCTTGTGCTCTAGACTTTGGCGGAATGTGGGACAAGAACTTACCATATGCAGAGTTCTCCTACAACAACAGCTATCAAGCCAGCCTGCAAATGTCCCCGTTCGAAGCACTCTATGGACGTAAGTGCAGAACGCCGTTGCTCTGGGATCAAACCGGAGAGTCACAACTGTTTGGGACTGATTTATTAAGAGAAGCTGAAGAGAAAGTTAAGATCATAAGAGACCGATTGAAGGCAGCCCAATCCAGGCAAAAGAGCTATGCCGACAACCGTCGAAGGGACCTAGCCTTTGAGGAGGGCGATTATGTCTACCTCCGAGTCACCCCCCTCCGTGGCACTCAAAGGTTCAACATGAAAGGCAAACTAGCACCCCGCTACGTCGGACCTTTCCAGATCCTCCGACGACAAGGAGAAGTGGCATATCAACTCGAACTGCCCCCATCCTTGGCAGGCGTTCATGATGTGTTCCATGTCTCTCAGCTGAAGAAGTGCCTCCGTGTTCCCACCGAGCAAGCCGACCTTCAGCAGCTTAATGTCCAAGAAGACTTGACCTACATAGAGAGACCCATCAAGATCTTGGAAACCAAGGAGAGAGTAACCAGAAGTCGAGTTGTCCGCTTCTGCAAAGTCCAATGGAACAACCATCCCGCCGAGGAAGCCACTTGGGAAAAGGAAGACGAACTGAAAGCCCAATACCCCGAGTTATTCGAGTAACGTTCCAATCTCGAGGACGAGATTCTTGTAAGGGGGATAGGTTTGTAACACCCCAAATTTTCAAAACAATAAAAATATTATTAAATTCAATTTCTTGGAATTACTATTTCTGAAAATACTTTTAATTCCCTTTTATACCCTTTTGAACTACAACATAGAGTAGATGGCCAAACTAGGAGGTGAAAATTTTTGTACAAGATCCCAAGACCAAACTATATTTTTGAGAATTTCTATAAATTTTTACCAACCTTGGAAGTAGCCCTAATATTTTAATCTATTTTCTGGAATTATTTTTATTCAGAAATGTATTAGAACAGTATTGGGCTCCCCTCCCTCCCTTCTCTCTCTCCCGGCCGGCCCAGCCCACTCCACCCGCGCGCTCAGACCGATAACTCGGTCCCACCTGTCGGCACCGAATCCCTCCCCTCGCGCGCGAACCCGACACTCCGGCCCCACCCGTCAGTCGCCACCCTCGCCCGCTCGCGCCCGCTGGCCAGTGGCCCCCGCCTGTCAGACCCGTCGTCTACCTCCCGCCTCCGCCCCCAAATCCCGCCGGCCGACGACCCCGCCTCGGATCCGCCTCGCTGGCCCCTCCCGCTTTAAATTGGCGCCATTAAACAGCCCCCCCGCGCTCGGCCGACCGTTTCCCCCGCTTAAATCCTCGCGTTTACGCCACGGGATCGCCGCTACGCGTGCATGGCCGAGCCATCACCGGCGAGTAAAAGCTCTCCCCCGGTTTCCTTGCATGCGAGCCCCCTCCGACGCCTTATTTAAACCCCCTGCCTCCGCCGCGTTCGGTTCACGCACCCATTCGCACTTAGACCCAACAGAACGCCCGCACATCGCCTGTTAGCGCCATCCCTCTGGTTCGTCTCCGGCCACCGCCCGCCGTCGCACCGGATGTAACACCCCAGAAATTAAAAAGGAATAAAATAAAAAGAAAATATTATTTAATCATTTCTGAATTTCTTATTAAAGGAAAAATCCCAAAAGAACCCAAATAAAGCCAAACAGGGAGAAATACTTAAAATTTGGACTTGAAAATTTTATGAGATGAACTAGAGGCCAAGATATAATTTTAGGAATTTTTACAAATTTTTACCAACAGTGGTTCAACCCCTAATCAAAAATATAAATTACTGGATTAATTTTAAATCAGAAAAGAATTGAAAATACTTAATGGGCCTCAACCCCGAATCCACCCTCAGCCCAGCCCAACCCAACCGTAAGCCACTGACATGTGGGACCCCGGTGTCGGCGCCGTTTTCCCCTCTCTCTCCCGCCCGCGCCTGCCTCGGCCCCACATGGCAGCCTCCCACCTACGCTCTCCTCTCTCTGGCAGACATGGCCCGCCCTGTCGGCCCTTCTATTTTGTTTCGACCACTGACAGGTGGGGGCCACCTGTCAGCATCGTCTTCTCCATGGAAGGGGATCCCCCCTTCCCTCTTCCCGGCGATCCCCTTACCATTTCTCGCCACCGGCCGCCTTGATTCGCCCGATCCGGCCCCTGATCGCCTTCCTCGACCGCCCCGACCTCCTTCCATCAAGAATCGACGCGTTTCGTGCTTTTGGAAGCCAACCCGAGGAGAATGGAAACCTCGCCGGAGAGATTTGGAATCCCCTCGGATCTCCACGTTTCCCTTCCGTTTAAACGACGGCGAAGCCCCTATTTAAACCCCTCCGGCCACCGCGCATCGCTCACACCACGTTAGCCTGAACCAGAGCAAGAACTGAGCGCCCCGCCCCCATTTCGGGTTTTCTCTCTGTTTCGACTCCGGCAAACCCTCGCCGGCGATCCAGGCCACCGCGCCCCTCGCCGTCGCCACCTACGTGACCACCAAGGCCCGCCCGTCCTCGGCCACGCCTCCGCTGGTCGGAAGGACCGCCGGATCGCCTCGCCGCCGACAAACCCGAACGGTTCCACCGCCCCTTGTCGTCGCCGGTCGCCGTCAGCTCGCCGTCGCCATCCTCACCGGTATCTTCATGTTCCCCGTCTTCCCCTCTCTCCATTTTCGCCATCGCCTAGGGCCTTAGGCCTCGCCGTCGCCGGCAATCGCTCGCCGGAGCTCCACCGGAGTCGGGGGAGAAGGGGTGAATTACCCCTTCGCCGCGTGCCGTGCCGGACAGGACCTCGGCCGCACGATCCGCAGCGCACGGCCACGATTAGAACCCGAGATCGAGGGCCCGGATTGCTTTGACCGATGTTGACCGGTATCGGGCAATCTGAGCCCTCCAATCTAATTTAAGCACCCCGCGCGCGTTCTGGCCGTTAGATCTTGATCCTACGGTCCTGATCACCCCGGCTCACGCGCGTAGTCGTCGGTTCACGGTGAACCCAGTTCACCGTGGACCAGAGACTGTTTTCTGGTTTAAAAATAATTCAGAAAATAGTTTAAACTTCAAAAATTCATATCTTGCTCATTTTAACTCCAAATTTCACCATTCAAATTTTGTTAAGACCAGAATAATATTCTCTACACATTAATACAATAAAAACAGTATGTTACTGTTACCCAAAATATTTTTATTAAATAAATGAATAAAAACCCTTTAGGGTTAAAATTTGAAATACAGGAAATAAATTAGGAAAAATCCTAAAAAGATAAGTTTTACTGTTTTATACCAAACTTTAGAATATTAAAATAGTACTTCACATAAAAACACCCACAAATATGAATATTGCTTATTTGGTGGATTTTATCTGTTTATTAAATGTATTGTTTACTTTTCCGTATCAAGAAGACTACGAGTTCGTCGAGGAGCAGGAGTTCTACCCCGAGGTTCCTCCATCCCCATTTGCTGAGCAAGGCAAGTCATCGACCATCTCTGTGGAAACAGTTGATCATATTGAGCCCATGTTTTAATAACTTATCGCTATAACCCATAGGTTAATATTGCATTAGTCAAATATTCAAACCTTACACTTATATTTATTAGATCCCTGTCCTTGTGTGCAAACCCAAGCCATGCTTATTGAGCCTTAACTCCTTGTCACTCTACTATTAAAATATTAGCTAGTGCCCAATGTACCGGCACAACTGCTATAGGTTAAAAAGAACGAGTCGTAGATAGCTGGATTCTGTATATGTATTTCCCTGTTATTCTCGTCTCTGGACTCTGTTGGAGTTGGCTAGGTTATAAGTATGGTGGGTTCCGGGTGCAAGCTCGGGCACTGGTTTGTCGCACCCGGGGCACTATAAGGACCGGTCTGCGGGATCTGTTGCAAAGCACTTCCGTACCAACCACAAGTCTAATGGGTAAGTCCTAACTGGAAGTGTGGAACTCTCCGGCTCTATGCACCATAGTGGAGGGGTACAAGGGGCTAGCCTGCGGGCGACTTGTACCAAAGGAGGCTCAAGGGGGGGTATGGTGAGCACTCGACACGTCGAGACACGATACGAAACCCATAAGAGGGTGTTGTGGAGTCGGAGGGAACCATATGGAAGGTTTTGGCACGAGTTCCCATGTGATGGGTCATCTCGTTACACTTCGGTGTAGGTGATGAGTGCGTGCCTTGTGGGTACAGTGGTACATCTCTGATCAGAGTAATTTAATCTTTTCGAAAAGCCGAGCCCACGGTCAAGGGCGGGTTGTGTGACTACTCGCAGTTAGTTTACAATTGTGTGAATGTTCGGATTACTCATGGCACGTAAGGACTGTTGAGCGAGGTGGGGTGACCTGTACCCCTCGAGTTAGAAGATGATGATACTCATGCACATGTTTACTTTTCCGTACTAATAAATTGCTCTCATTTAAAGCTTTACAATTATGCTGCTTCCGCAAAAATTAGCCACTATCTCCCTTGTTATTACCTTGCATTATATTTGCATTCGGTGGCTTGCTGAGTACATCTGTACTCACCCCGTTGACTTACAACATCAGAGCCCGTCTACTACGAGGAGGATGAAGGTCTGGAGTAGCGACCCAGTCAAGGCGAGACTGGACGGAGGCGTTCATCTAGGACCCTTGTTTTATTAGTTTCTCTTCATCTTTATTCACTTTTGTATTAATGCGGTCTACGAACCGTGAATGATTGCCCGTATTGTACGTGGTCGTGTGATGAACGTCTTGTTTTATTGATTTTCTATGGAATTTCAATAAAGTCCTGATTTATTAAATCGGGGCGCGACAAGATGGTATCAGAGCCGACTTGACTGTAGGAAGCCAAACAGACCTGACCTTAGGACTTATATATATTCACTATATTTTACAAAAGATTACTTATCCTCTCATCTTCTGAGATTTTCACAAAAATTTTCTCTCTTTTGTAGATGTCGGTCCGTACCATGAATGGAAACCTTCGTGACGAGGCCGGATTCATCCGCGAGCTACGCATGCTCGTCAGTTTCCTCGGATTCGAGCATGAGCCGATGTACCATGGAGTCTTCCCCGACGAGGAAGAGAGCTTCTGCGAGGTCACCGTCGTCGTCCAGCCCTCCCCTCAGACAGCTCACACCTATCGCGGAGGAGGACCTACCTTCTTGGTTGCCAGTCAGCGCACCGCCCTCCAGGCACTCACAGAGCTCCGGATGAGATACGACAGTGAGCTCTATGACACGGACTTCCGTTTCGTGCCTCTTCGCACTCCAGGGAGTCCCCACAGCGTCTTCGTCAGCACCCTCTCCCAGCGTCATTCCGCGATTGGACATACCATGCGCTTATTGGAGGCCATGGATGATCTTCATTACGAGGCACTGCAGGACGCCAATGGACAGCGCGACACGATCAGTTTTTACCGACAGTCTTCTGAGGATCTGAACCGTGAGAACGGAGATCTTCGTCGCCGCATCCAGCAGGGACATCGTTTGGCTGCAGAGGCAGAGGAATTACGGCGTCAAAATGAGCTCCTTCGGCAGCGTGTCGCCACCAACCCACATCTCCGCTACCAGATCGAGGAATTGAAGAAGGACATAGAGGAGATCGCACCTCTTCCGCCTCGCAGGAAGAAACCCCTTCGGATCCCCACTGTGAGGCCCAAGAGGATCTCCCGCAGCGCACCACCCACCGGACCGTCCAGCTCCTCGACCCCGACCATCTCCCACGAGCCCGAGATCGAGCCGTCCCCCGAGCTACCGTAGACGTAGTTTTTCGGTTGAGTGTTTTTCATTTTTTCTTGATTGTATTAGCATTCATGTCAAAACATAAGGCATGAATGAAGTAATAAATAAATGTAACCGCAAGAACGGCATTTTTTTTTGGAATAAAATTTAATAAAAGTATCCACTAAAAGAATGTTGTCTAATTTTGGAAACCTCAGGATGTCGAACAACCAAGGCTCCGACGCTCCCCAGAACGGAGGAGAGAACGGCAACTTGCCACAGTGGGGAGCGACCGGGCAAAGGCAAGCCCCAGTCGTCAACCACCCCACACTGGCTGAGATGATGGCCACTCAGAACCAGTTGGTTGCTGCCCTATTAAACCAGATGCAACAACAGCAGCAGCAGATGCAAGAGCAGCAGGCTCAGTTTTTCCGCCATCACCAACAGCCCGAGCTGCATCATCACGCCGCCCCAGCTCCCGCGTCCCAGCTCTCGGAGTTCCTCCGAGTTCGCCCACCCACCTTCTCAAGCACCACCAACCCCATGGAGGCTGGGGATTGGTTAAGGACCATTGAGAAGAAGCTAGATCTGCTGACCTGCACTGAGCAGGAGAAGGTGGCCTTCGCCACCCATCAACTCCATGGTCCCGCCGCAGAATGGTGGGACAACCTGCGAGAGACTCTGCCCGTAGGACATGTTCACACTTGGGCAGAATTTTCCGAAGCTTTCCGTGCCGCTCATATCCCAGAAGGCATCATCGCACAGAAGCAGCAGGAGTTCAGGGACCTGCAGCAGGGGAGCAGGTCCGTCACGGAGTATTTACATGAGTTCAACCGGCTGGCTCGATACGCGCCGGAAGAAGTCCGTACTGACGCGGCCAGGCAGTCTAAGTTCCTTCGAGGCCTTAAGGATGAGTTGTCCCTTCAACTCGTTTCCGGAGATTATGCCAACTTCCAAAAGTTGGTTAATAAGGCTATTATTCAGGAGACTCAGCAAAATAAGGTCGACCTGAAGAGGAAGAGAATGATTGCCTTCAGGCAGAATCAAGGCATGGCGCAGAGGCCTCGTTTCACCCCTCCTCCTCCGACGCCACAATACCACCCCCGCCCAGTACCTCGTCCGGCACCACCTGCCGCCAACACCGGAACCGGACAGCCTCGCCCTGCTCCTGCCGCGCCAGCTGCACCACCCGCCCCGGCAAAGAAGGCAGAGATTCTGCGCGACAAGCACGGCAAGCCCGTGGTATGTTTTAACTGCCGCCAGGAGGGGCATTTCGCCTATCAGTGCCCCCACCCCAAGCGCACACAGGGAGTCACGACGAACCCCGCCATCCGTGCTCGCGTCAACCATGTCACCGCTGAGGAAGCCCAGGCTGCGCCCGAGATCGTGATGGGTAAGTTCATGGTAAATTCAGCAATTGCAATAGTTTTGTTTGACACCGGAGCTACGCACTCCTTCATCTCAACTGAATTTGTGGAAAAGAACAATCTAAGCACAGAAGAACTACCCAGAGCCGTACAAATAGTCACCCCGGGTAAACAAACTCTAGCCCTAACCTATAGCCCAAAGGTATGGATAGATATCCACGGCACCGTATTTTGGGCCGACCCCATCCTAATAGAATGCCAAGGCCTGGATCTCATTCTAGGAATGGATTGGTTAAATAAACACCAAGGAGTGATAGAATGTGCCCAAAGAAAAGTGACTGTAACCAGCAAAGAAGGGACTGCCGTCACATTTCAGATGCCAAGACTAAAGATCAGAAGACCAAGACTGCACCAGATTACCTTGGAAGAAATACCAATAGTCTGTGAGTACCCGGACGTGTTTCCAGAGGATTTACCAGGAATGCCACCCAAGAGGGACATCGAGTTCAGGATTGACTTGGTGCCAGGAACCACCCCTATCTACAAGCGACCATACCGGATGGCCGCCAACGAATTAGCGGAGATGAAGCAACAATTGGAGGATCTTGAAAGGAAAGGTTATATCATACCAAGTACGTCGCCATGGGGTGCTCCCGTCATCTTCGTCGAGAAGAAAGAAGACAAGGCAAAGCGTATGTGTGTGGATTATCGCGCCTTGAATGAGGTAACCATCAAGAATAAGTACCTGTTGCCTCGGATCGACGATCTCTTCGACCAGCTCAAGGGAGCTACGGTATTCTCGAAGATCGACCTGCGGTCGGGTTACCATCAGTTGAGGATTCGAGAAGAGGATATACCCAAGACGGCCTTCACTACCCGTTATGGACTATACGAGTGCACGGTTATGTCCTTTGGATTGACCAACGCCCCTGCATTTTTCATGAATATGATGAATAAAGTGTTCATGGAATATTTGGACAAGTTCATCGTGGTCTTCATAGACGACATCCTCATTTATTCCAAGGACCAGAAGGAGCACGAGACTCACCTCCGGTTAACCCTAGGAAAGCTAAGGGAACACCAATTGTATGCCAAGTACAGCAAATGCAAGTTTTGGACGGCAGAAGTAAAGTTCCTTGGACATATCATCTCTGCGCAAGGAATCGCAGTAGACCCTGCCACCGTAGAAGCAGTTACGGATTGGTTGCCACCCACGAACGTATCTGAGATACGAAGTTTTCTGGGATTGGCCGGATATTACCGAAGATTCATCGAGAATTTTTCTAAGATAGCCAAGCCAATGACCAAGTTGTTGCAGAAAGGAGAAAAGTTTGAATGGACTCCTGAATGCGAGGAAAGTTTCCGCACCCTCAAGACTCGTTTGGTGTCTGCACCTATACTGACCCTACCGGATATCCGCAAAGACTTCCATGTCTATTGCGACGCATCTCGCCAAGGATTGGGATGTGTTCTTATGCAAGATGGGAAGGTTATCTCTTATGCCTCCCGTCAATTAAGACCTCATGAGTTGAATTATCCTACTCACGATCTGGAATTAGCCGCCGTAGTGCACGCCCTTAAGATTTGGAGACACTATCTAGTTGGAAATCGCTGTGAGATCTTTACGGATCACAAGAGCTTAAAGTATATCTTCACACAGCCAGATCTGAACTTGAGGCAAAGACGATGGCTGGAATTGATCAAGGACTATGACCTAGGTATTCACTACCACCCCGGAAAAGCAAATGTGGTAGCTGATGCATTAAGTCGCAAGGGATATTGCACCGCCATGATGATTCAGGAGCACGCACCCTTGTTATGTAGAGAGATGGAAAAGTTGAATCTTGGATTGACTACCGGAGCATATCTAGCCACCTTGGAAACTCAACCTGTCCTGTTTGAGCAAATCCGTGAAGCCCAGTTAGAAGACCCGGACATAGCAGCCATTAGGAAGAACATGAGACAAGGAAAAGCCCCCGGATTTTCAGAGGACGAGAGTGGCACCATATGGTTTGGAACTCGGATATGTGTGCCGGATAAACCTGAAATAAAGACTCTTATCCTAAGAGAAGCCCATGAGACATTGTACTCTATTCATCCCGGCAGTACCAAGATGTACCAGGATCTGAAGGAACGCTATTGGTGGGTTAGCATGAAGAGAGAGATTGCCCAGTTTGTCGCCGAGTGTGACACCTGCAGAAGAGTAAAAGCTGAACACCAGAGACCTGCAGGATTGTTACAGCCACTCAAAGTGCCTGAATGGAAGTGGGAAGAGATCGGTATGGATTTCATCACCGGACTACCTAAGACCCAACTTGGGTATGATTCTATTTGGGTGATCATCGATCGGCTTACGAAAGTAGCTCATTTCATAGCCGTCAAGACGACCTTCAGTGGCCCTAAGCTAGCAGAGCTATATATGGCCCGGATAGTATGTCTTCATGGAGTACCCAAGAAGATAGTGTCTGACCGAGGAAGTCAGTTTACCTCTCGCTTCTGGAAGAACCTCCAAGAGGAGATGGGCACGAGATTGAATTTCAGTACCGCCTACCATCCTCAGACAGATGGGCAAACAGAAAGGGTAAATCAGATACTAGAGGATATGCTGCGAGCATGTGTTTTGGATTTTGGAGCCACTTGGGACAAGAGCTTGCCATATGCAGAATTTTCATACAACAATAGCTATCAAGCCAGTCTTCAGATGTCTCCTTTTGAGGCCCTATATGGACGTAAGTGCAGAACGCCTCTACTTTGGGACCAAACGGGTGAATCCCAAGTATTCGGAACCGACATTCTTCGTGAAGCTGAAGAGAAGGTACGGATCATCAGAGACCGACTCAAGACAGCCCAATCGCGACAGAAGAGCTACGCCGACAATCGCCGTCGAGACCTAGCCTTTGAAGAAGGAGATCATGTCTACCTTCGGGTTACACCTCTTCGTGGGACTCAACGATTTAACATGAGAGGAAAGTTGGCCCCTCGATATGTTGGACCATTTCCCGTTGTTCGACGCCAAGGCGAAGTAGCTTATCAGTTGGAACTACCACCTTCGTTGACTGGAGTGCATGATGTGTTCCATGTATCTCAACTCAAGAAGTGTCTTCGCGTCCCCACGGAGCAAGTGGATCTTCAGCAGTTGGATGTCCAAGAGGATCTGACCTATGTGGAAAAACCGGTCAAGATATTGGAAGTCAAAGAAAGAACCACCAGGAGTCGAGTCATCCGCTTCTGCAAAGTGCAGTGGAGCAATCATCCAGTAGAGGAGGCTACATGGGAAAAAGAAGATGAACTCAAGGCACAGCATCCTGAGCTATTCGAGGATTGATCCGAATCTCGAGGACGAGATTCTCTGTAAGGGGGATAGGATTGTAACACCCCAGAAATTAAAAAGGAATAAAATAAAAAGAAAATATTATTTAAATCATTTCTGAATTTCTTATTAAAGGAAAAATCCCAAAAGAACCCAAATAAAGCCAAACAGGGAGAAATACTTAAAATTTGGACTTGAAAATTTTATGAGATGAACTAGAGGCCAAGATATAATTTTAGGAATTTTTACAAATTTTTACCAACAGTGGTTCAACCCCTAATCAAAAATATAAATTACTGGATTTATTTTAAATCAGAAAAGAATTGAAAATACTTAATGGGCCTCAACCCCGAATCCACCCTCAGCCCAGCCCAACCCAATCCGTAAGCCACTGACATGTGGGACCCCGGTGTCGGCGCCGTTTTCCCCTCTCTCTCCCGCCCGCGCCTGCCTCGGCCCCACATGGCAGCCTCCCGCCTACGCTCTCCTCTCTCTGGCAGACATGGCCCGCCTGTCGGCCCTTCTATTTTTGTTTCGACCACTGACAGGTGGGGGCCACCTGTCAGCATCGTCTTCTCCATGGAAGGGGATCCCCCCTTCCCTCTTCCCGGCGATCCCCTTACCATTTCTCGCCGCCGGCCGCCTTGATTCGCCCGATCCGGCCCCTGATCGCCTTCCTCGACCGCCCCGACCTCCTTCCATCAAGAATCGACGCGTTTTCGTGCTTTTGGAAGCCAACCCGAGGAGAATGGAAACCTCGCCGGAGAGATTTGGAATCCCCTCGGATCTCCACGTTTCCCTTCCGTTTAAACGACGGCGAAGCCCCTATTTAAACCCCTCCGGCCACCGCGCATCGCTCACACCACGTTAGCCTGAACCAGAGCAAGAACTGAGCGCCCCGCCCCCATTTCGGGTTTTCTCTCTGTTTCGACTCCGGCAAACCCTCGCCGGCGATCCAGGCCACCGCGCCCCTCGCCGTCGCCACCTACGTGACCACCAAGGCCCGCCCGTCCTCGGCCACGCCTCCGCTGGTCGGAAGGACCGCCGGATCGCCTCGCCGCCGACAAACCCGAACGGTTCCACCGCCCCTTGTCGTCGCCGGTCGCCGTCAGCTCGACCGTCGCCATCCTCACCGGTATCTTCATGTTCCCCGTCTTCCCCTCTCTCCATTTTCGCCATCGCCTAGGGCCTTAGGCCTCGCCGTCGCCGGCAATCGCTCGCCGGAGCTCCACCGGAGTCGGGGGAGAAGGGGTGAATTACCCCTTCGCCGCGTGCCATGCCAGACAGGACCTCGGCCGCACGATCCGCAGCGCACGGCCACGATTAGAACCCGAGATCGAGGGCCCGGATTGCTTTGACCGATGTTGACCGGTATCGGGCAATCTGAGCCCTCCAATCTCATTTAAGCACCCCGCGCGCGTTCTGGCCGTTAGATCTTGATCCTACGGTCCTGATCACCCCGGCTCACGCGCGTAGTCGTCGGTTCACGGTGAACCCAGTTCACCGTGGACCAGAGACTGTTTTCTGGTTTAAAAATAATTCAGAAAATAGTTTAAACTTCAAAAATTCATATCTTGCTCATTTTAACTCCAAATTTCACCATTCAAATTTTGTTAAGACCAGAATAATATTCTCTACACATTAATACAATAAAAACAGTATGTTACTGTTACCCAAAATATTTTTATTAAATAAATGAATAAAAACCCTTTAGGGTTAAAATTTGAAATACAGGAAATAAATTAGGAAAAATCCTAAAAAGATAAGTTTTACTGTTTTATACCAAACTTTAGAATATTAAAATAGTACTTCACATAAAAACACCCACAAATATGAATATTGCTTATTTGGTGGATTTTATCTGTTTATTAAATGTATTGTTTACTTTTCCGTATCAAGAAGACTACGAGTTCGTCGAGGAGCAGGAGTTCTACCCCGAGGTTCCTCCATCCCCATTTGCTGAGCAAGGCAAGTCATCGACCATCTCTGTGGAAACAGTTGATCATATTGAGCCCATGTTTTAATAACTTATCGCTATAACCCATAGGTTAATATTGCATTAGTCAAATATTCAAACCTTACACTTATATTTATTAGATCCCTGTCCTTGTGTGCAAACCCAAGCCATGCTTATTGAGCCTTAACTCCTTGTCACTCTACTATTAAAATATTAGCTAGTGCCCAATGTACCGGCACAACTGCTATAGGTTAAAAAGAACGAGTCGTAGATAGCTGGATTCTGTATATGTATTTCCCTGTTATTCTCGTCTCTGGACTCTGTTGGAGTTGGCTAGGTTATAAGTATGGTGGGTTCCGGGTGCAAGCTCGGGCACTGGTTTGTCGCACCCGGGGCACTATAAGGACCGGTCTGCGGGATCTGTTGCAAAGCACTTCCGTACCAACCACAAGTCTAATGGGTAAGTCCTAACTGGAAGTGTGGAACTCTCCGGCTCTATGCACCATAGTGGAGGGGTACAAGGGGCTAGCCTGCGGGCGACTTGTACCAAAGGAGGCTCAATGGGGGGTATGGTGAGCACTCGACACGTCGAGACACGATACGAAACCCATAAGAGGGTGTTGTGGAGTCGGAGGGAACCATATGGAAGGTTTTGGCACGAGTTCCCGTGTGATGGGTCATCTCGTTACACTTCGGTGTAGGTGATGAGTGCGTGCCTTGTGGGTACAGTGGTACATCTCTGATCAGAGTAATTTAATCTTTTCGAAAAGCCGAGCCCACGGTCAAGGGCGGGTTGTGTGACTACTCGCAGTTAGTTTACAATTGTGTGAATGTTCGGATTACTCATGGCACGTAAGGACTGTTGAGCGAGGTGGGGTGACTGTACCCCTCGAGTTAGAAGATGATGATACTCATGCACATGTTTACTTTTCCGTACTAATAAATTGCTCTCATTTAAAGCTTTACAATTATGCTGCTTCCGCAAAAATTAGCCACTATCTCCCTTGTTATTACCTTGCATTATATTTGCATTCGGTGGCTTGCTGAGTACATCTGTACTCACCCCGTTGACTTACAACATCAGAGCCCGTCTACTACGAGGAGGATGAAGGTCTGGAGTAGCGACCCAGTCAAGGCGAGACTGGACGGAGGCGTTCATCTAGGACCCTTGTTTTATTAGTTTCTCTTCATCTTTATTCACTTTTGTATTAATGCGGTCTACGAACCGTGAATGATTGCCCGTATTGTACGTGGTCGTGTGATGAACGTCTTGTTTTATTGATTTTCTATGGAATTTCAATAAAGTCCTGATTTATTAAATCGGGGCGCGACACCGGACCACCTCCGCCCGTGCCTCCGCCACCAACGTGACCGCAAGAACGACCCCGACCTCGGCCACCCCTCCGCCGACGTCGAACCCCGCCGGAACACCATCGCCGACGAGAAGCCCGAACCACTCCGACGTCTACCCTCGCCGCCGACCGCGCTCCGTCGACCCCTCGTCTCGCCTAAGGTACCGTCGTGACCACCGTAGTGCCCTCTTTCCATTTCTAGGTTCAGCTAGGGTCTCCGTCGCTCGCCGTGGCCGCTGGCCCGCTCGCCGTCGTCGGAGAAGACGACCGGCACGGGTCGAGTACCCGTGCCGTGTCGGATTCGATCCACGCCGTGCGATCTGGATCCGACGGTGACGATTAATCCCCGCGTGCGGTTTAATCTGATCCGTCAGATCTCGGCGAAGGGGTACGTTTTAATCTCGTGCGTCCGTTAGTTTTAAAACCCCGCGTTTAATCTCACGCGTCCACGTGGTACCCCTTCGAACGTTTTAATCCTGGCCGTCCGTAGTCACTTACGCGCCCCGCCTCGCCCTCGCGCGTCGGATCTGGATCCGACGGTCCAGATCAACCCGGCGCACGCGCACAGTGCGCGGGTTCACCGTGGGCCTGGCTCACCGTGGACCCGAGGGTTTTAAAATTTGAAAATGAATTTCAGAAATACCTTTAAACTTGTAAAATTCATATCTGGCGCATTTGGACTCTAAAAATTACCATTCCAATTTCAGAAAATTCATAAAATTATTCTCTACATGTTTATGCAATAAAAACAGTAGGTTTACTTTGACTTTTTCATGTTTATTCAAATAATTATTCAAATGCCCTTAGGATTAAAATATGGATTCAAATATTTAAACTTCAGAAAAATTTATATTAATTCCTTTCTGTCCATTCACTGAAAACCACCAAATTGACATGAACTTTTCATTTCACACTTATTTGAGGATTTAATATGGCAATAATCACATTTAAACCTCCTTTCTAAAGAAAAGACAACTATTTAATTCCTTTAGAATTTATTTATAAAATAAACCACAGAACCTTAACCATTGGATTTATTTTATTTATAACCCAACTAATTTTAGCTTATGTGTTCATAATGTAATGTTATATTGTTTGATCGAATGTGTTCTTTTTATTTTACTTTTTATTAAAAAGACTACGACGTCGCCGAGGAGCCGGAGTACTTCCCCGAAGTCCCTCCCTCTCCCTTTGCTGAACAAGGCAAGTCACCAAACCATTCTTTTGAACATATTGAACCCATGTTTGAATTGACTATCGCTAAAACACATAGGTTATATATGCATTAGTCAAATGAACCCTTACATTATATTTATTTAGGATCCCCTGACCTTGATGTGCAACCCAAGCCATGCTATCTCGCCTAACCTCCTTGTCACCATATGATCAATGATATTAGCTAGTGTCCAATGTATTGACATGGCCGCTATAGGATAAAAATGAGTCGTAGCAAAATGGTTCCATTATATGATCCCCGTACTTCTTATCCTTGGAAATTCTGTTGGTGATGAGTCATGGTTGTGAGTGTATGCATGGTGGGTTCCGGGTGCAAGCTAGGGCATTGGTCGGTAGCACCCGGGGCACTATAAGGACCGGTCTGAGGGATCCGTTGCAATACACTTACGTACTAACCACAAGTCTAGTGGGTAAGTCCTAACTAAGGTATGGGTTGTTCCAAACCGAGGCCACCAATTGGAGATGGGTCAAGTTGCACCTGCGGGTGACTTGTACCAATGTGGCGCAAAAGGGGGTGCGACGTTAGCCGGCATGCGGCCCGGCGCACCGGCGAAACCTAGAGCGGGTGGTTATCGCTTGGAACATCTCATATTGAGGTTTTGGCACGAGTTCCCGTGAAATGGGTCATCTCGTTGGGATGAGTGCGTGCCTTGTGGGTACAGTAGTACATCTCTGATCAGAGTCTTAAATCTTTTCGAAAAGCCGAGCCCACGGTCAAGGGCGGGTTGCGTGACATCCCCCAGTTAGTTTACTTTGAATATGAATGTGCATGATGGATTGACATGTAAGGACCGTTGTGCGAGGAGGTAAAACGTACTCCTCGAGTTAGTTGATGTTGATGATGCTCATGTTTACTTTCCGCATGCTTAAAATATGATTACACTAAATGCCATAACTGCAACTGCATTATTCTGCAATATTAGCCATTATCCTTCCTTGTTTATTATCCTGCATTACTATTTGCATTTGCGGTGGCTTGTTGAGTACTTTTTGTACTCATACCCGTTGGACCCCACAGAGGATGCCTACCACGAAGACGGTCTGGAGTAGCAACCCAGTCGAGAAGAAAAATCCTGAAGAAGAAGTTCGTCATGCCGTTTTCTAATTATTTTCCTTTACTGTTTTATTAAAACAATGATGTAATAAATATGGTCTGCGTACCATGGATATTGTCGTATGTACGATTGTCGCATGATGAACCTCTTGTATTATTGTTTTTCTTATGAAATTCAATAATGTCTCGATTTGCTAAATCGGGGCGCAACAAGATGGTATCAGAGCCGACTCGACTGTAGGAAGCCAAACAGACCCGCCTAGCCATTAGCCATAGGAAATTATTTCTCGAAAATCTACTTCATAAACTTTGTTCCTCTCCTCACTTTTATTCAACTTGCTGTTTTGTAGATGCCTGTCTACCAAGTCCACAGCTACTGCCGCCACTACGAGGGCTTCGTCCGGGAGCTCCGCATGATGCTCACCTTCCTCGGGTTCCTCTTCGAACCCGAATTCCAAGGAGTGTACCCCGACGAGTTCGCCGGGCCTTGTGACGTCTCCATCACCGTCCACGGCTCCGGAGAACACCTGCCGCCCTACACCACCGCACTTGGAGGCCCGACTTTCGACGTCGCGTGCCAACGAGTCGCCCTCCAGGCCCTCATGGAGCTGAGGATGATCTACGATGATCGTCTTCAGAACTCGTCCTTCCGGCTCGTGCCGAAGCGTACTCCCGGAGCCCACCGTAGCATCTACCTCGGAGTTCACTCCGTGCGTGATCCGGTCATGGCCCGGCAGTCGCGTCTTCTACAGGCCATGGACGATCTCCACACCGAGGCGGTGCTCGACGCCGACGAGCACCATGAGGCGGTTGAGTTCCTTCGTGAAGAAACGAAGAACTTGATCCAGCAGAACGGCGAGTTGCAGCGCAAGATCATGCAGCTGCAGAAGGATATCGCGGAGATGGTTCCTCTTCTTCCAAGGAAGAAGAAGCCCATCCGTGAGCCCCTCCCTCGCCCCAAGAGGATCCCGCCACGACCCTCCCCCGCCAGGCCCTCTACCAGCGCCCCTTCTCCACTGCCCCGGCCTCGTCTCCGACTCCATCATCGAGAATTTTCTCGAGCCCACCATCTCTCTGGAGCCGCGCACTCGTGGTTCCGAGAGCACGGAGACCGCCTCCGGTGGCGAGTAGGCGTTAGGAGACGCAAATTTAAATAAAAATCATGATTTTGTATGTGGTGCCGTCTGCAACGAGTTGGGTTGTAGATGGAATAAGAGCTTGATGTAATGAACAATTTATACCACTTGATATATTTACGTGCTTGAATCCTATATGTTATTTTTGGTTCGTTATCTTTTGCTTTATCACTTTGTATATTCAGAAGATGGCCGATCACCAGAACACCGGCTCCAACAACGGAGCAGGAGGAAGCCGTGATGCGCCCGAGGGTGTTGTACCCAACTGGGGTGCAACGGGCCCGCGTCAATCCGGGTCGCCTTCCGCCAACCACCCCACCTTGGCGGAGATGATGGCGAATTAGAACCATCTGATCACCGCCCTCCTCACCCAAATGCAGCACCAAAAAGCTCAGTTGGACCGTCTACAGAACGGGGAGCCCGCCCCTCGTGCACCAGCACCCGCGCCCGCTCCGCAACTCTCTGAGTTCCTGCGCGTGCGCCCGCCCATCTTTTCGAGCACCACCAACCCGATGGATGCCGGAGATTGGCTTCGCACCATCGGAAAGAAGCTCGACCTCCTCCCCTGCACCGACCGGGAGCGAGTGGCCTTCGCCACTCACCAGCTCCAGGGTCCCGCCGCCGAATGGTAGGACAACTACCGTGAGTCCCAGCCAGAGGGCCACGTGGTGACTTGGGCGGAGTTCACCATCGCCTTTCGTGCCGCCCACGTCCCCGCCGGCGTCATCGCGGTGAAACAGCAGGAGTTCCGCGACCTGCAGCAAGGCAATAGGACCGTCATGGAGTACCTCCATGAGTTCAACCGCCTCGCCCGCTACGCGCCGGAGGAAGTGCGCACCGACGCCCTCCGCCAAGCCAAGTTCCTCAGGGGACTTAAGGATGAGCTGTCCATCCAGCTCGTCGCCGCCGACTTCGCCGACTTCCAGCGGCTGGTCAACAAAGCGCTCATCCAAGAGACTGAGCAGAACAAGCTGGACCTCAAGAAGAGGAAGATGATCGCCTTCAAGCATCAGCAGGCGAACTCTCACAGGCCCCGCTTCGTCCCTCCGCCACCAGCGCCCGCCTACCATCCTCGGCCCGCCTACATGCCACCTCGCGCAGCCGGTGGATTCAACGCCGGGCATCCTCGCCCCGCTCCACCAGCTCCGGCCGCTCAGCCGACACCAGCCGCCAAGGCCCCGATCTTGAAGGATCGCCAAGGAAGGCCAGTCGTCTGCTTCAACTGCCGCAAGGAAGGGCACTATTCGCACCAGTGTCCTCACCCCAAGCAGACCCAAGGCGCAGCACCCAACCAGGCGGTTCGCGCCCGCGTCAACCACATCAGCGCGGAGGAAGCTCAGGAGGCTCCTGAAGTCGTGCTCGGTACGTTTACTGTGAATTCCGTACCGGCCGTCATATTATTTGACTCTGGAGCAACCCACTCCTTCATCTCGGAAAAATTTGTGAAAACGAACAAACTGGACGTGCTCCCTCTACCCATTCCCATGGTGATTGCCACCCCCGGCAATAGGACCTCAGCCTGCTTATACAGCCCTAAGGTTCAACTTGACATCCAAGGAGTGCTGTTTCGGGCCGAGCCTGTCCTCATCCAATGCACCGGACTCGACCTTATCCTAGGGATGGATTGGTTGATGAAGCACAAGGGAGTGATCGACTGTGCCAACAAGTCCGTCATGGTGACCAATCCTGAAGGCGTGACCGTCACCTTTCGGATGACCAGTCGCAAACCACTCGGAGCATCCCTTCGCTCGATAGCTCTTGAAGAGGTGCCTATAGTCAAGGGGTTTGCGGATGTCTTCCCTGAAGATCTACCCGGAATGCCTCCCAAGCGGGACATCTAATTCAGAATCGAATTCAGAATCGAATTCAGAATTGAAAAATTGAAACGCATCTGCATGCATGCAGAGAGCATGCAGTTGTATCATGGCAAAAAGGTGCTTCGTACTCTGTGTTGTCATGCGCAGTGCACGATGCATTAGAACCCAACGGAAAGGCTACTACAAGTCTTGTGCATGCATGTACGGTGTACTTTTTGCCTTTTCACTTGACATGAGATTAATTATCTCAACACTCCCCCTTAATCGAACCTAACACTATATGAATGCTATCGTGTATCTTGAAAACTTCCGTAGAAATCTTGTGAAACAAAACTTCAGGATATTTTTTTAAAAGAAGACGTTTAATTAAAATGATCTGATGATCATAATTAGAATATATTTTATAATATTACTCTCCCTGAATTTTGCAAATCACCAAATGTTCGCATACCAATTCCTTTAATATGATTTTGTTTGCAAAATTGTTATTTATCCATTCTTTTGTAATTCACGTGGAAAAAACAATTTAGGGGCGATGTGCTTAGTTATATTATTCTTAATATAACAGGTTTGCATTTGAGCGATACATGCCACATTATCTTTATAGATAATTGTGGGTGATTCTGATGAACCAACATCACATGATCTTTGTATGTGATTAATCATTCTTTGAAGCCATATGCATTCACGTGAGACTTCATATAAGACTATAATTTCAGAATGATTAGTGGAGGTAGCAAAAAGAGTTTGTTTCGATGATTTTCATGAAATGGCAGTACCTTCATATAAGAAAACAAAACCTGTTTGTTATCTAGCATTATGTGGATCAGACATATAACCAACGTCAATATATCCTATCATGGATAAATCTTGATTTTTCTAATAAAATAAACCAAGATCTTTTGTACCATTCATATATCGTAGGATTTGTTTTGCCCCAACTAAATGCCTTTTAGTTGGAGTTGCACTATGCTAGCAAGCAAATTTACTGCAAATGCAATGTCGGTCTCGTACAATTTACAAGATACATAAGTGCTCCTATGATACTTAGATAAGGAACATCAGGTCCCAATAATTCTTCACCTTCTTCCCTAGGTCGGAATGGATCTTTGTCCATTTCTAGAGATCGAATGACCATAGGAGTTTTTGATGGATATGATTTATCCATATTAAACTTTTGCAATACTTTATCAATATATGCAGATTGGTGAATTAATATTCCTGATGGCAGATGCTCAAGTTGTAAACCCAAATAGAATTTAGTTTTACCTAAATCTTTTATTTCAAATTCCATCTTGAGATGATTGCTAGCTTCCATAATATCTTGTGTAGTTCCAATGATGTTGAGATCATCAATATATACTGAAATAATACAGAATCTAGTGATGAATCTTTTAATAAATATATAAGAACAATCAGTGTTGTTAGAGTAACCTTTTTGAAGAAGAAATTCATTTAGTCGGTTGTACCACATTCTACCTGACTATTTTAAGCCATAGAGTGACTTCTATATTTTTACACAAAATTTGTTGTGATTTATATTTGGATTCGAAACAGTAAGTCCTTCAGAAACTTTCATGTAAATATCCGAATCTAATAACCCATATAAATATGCAGTCACTACATCGATTAACTGCATAGATAAATTCATTTGTACTGTCAATGATATTAAATATCGGAATGTTATTCCACTCATAACAGGAGAATATGTTTCATCATAATTGATGTCGAATCTCTGCGTGAACCCTTGTGTTACAAGTCTCGCTTTGTATCTCAGCACTTCATTGTTTTCATTTCTTTTACGAACAAAGACCCATTTCAATCCAAAGGGGAAAATATTTTGAGGAGTAGGTATTACTGATGTGAATACCACTCTTTTTTTAGCGAGCTTAATTCTGTCTCAATAGCTTTTTTCATTCGATCCATTTTTAGCGCTTGAGGCACTCTTCCATAGTCTTAGGTTCTAGATCATCTTCGAGGTCTTTAGCTATATTTGAGGAAAAATATATGTCGACAATTATATTCTTTCTATTATAAGATTCTCTTGAATTAATATAATTTGTGGATATTTCTTCTAACTTTTGAGTATTTCCCATATTTATAAAGTTTGATATTTATGATGTTTTAGCATTTATATCGGTGCACCCATCTATGCTATACTTAGGATGAGAATCATTCAGTCTGGTGTCGTTCAACACAAGGTTGAGTTTTATTTACTGTTTTAGAAGATATTTTTTTAGATTATTTTTGAGAAGTATTTTCTGTAATTAGATCTCTCCTCTCATTTTAGGATTTAGGAGAGCTACTTTACTAAGTATTTCAACTATTTCGGTACATTAACTTGTCACTGGTAGCCTCACGCATCCGGGGCATTTAATTATTTGCCATTCTTAACATGTGAGTGGCAACAAAAATGCCACTCTGAGTCGCTGACATGTGAAGTCATCTAAGTTACTGACATGTGGTCCATTAATTGACACATGTTAAGAATGACAAATAGTTAAATTATCCCACGCATCCACACCACCGCCGGTCGCCTCCCTTTGCCGCGCCACCGTCAGTCGCCTCCTATCTCCGTCCCACGAGGGGTTCTCCCCGGTGGGAAACCTCTCCCCTCAGATCAGGAGCACGGTGGGTTGGGTTCCATTTATGTGCTTCCTGGCCTCCGTTGCCATCCCCTCCTCCTTCGTTTGGTTGGTTTTTGCTTTGATGGAGTTGTTGATTCTTGTGCAATTCATTGCTATTTTTTTTGCTTGCAGCCAGTATCTGGCCGAGTTGCTCGCCGAGCACCAGAAACTAAGGCCTTTCATGCAGGTGCTGCCCATTTGCAGCAAGCTGTTAAGCCAAGGTGATATCTTTTCACGATTTCATCTCCCCTCTTATTATTTCTTGCTGCGCAACGATATTTTCCTTTGGTTTTGAGAGACACGTTCCCTTGCAATCGATGAACTGGGAGGCACATGGCTCTGATGCTTGGATGAATGCTCACTTAGGATGGTAAAGGAATTAATCTTCAAGAATTTCATGGCAATAGAATATTCAACAATTGATTATTTTATTTTATATGTGCCATTTGTTCATAGCAGATTGCCTTCCAGTTCCTAGACTAATTTTCTTGTTTACTCCTATATATGACCCTTCTTTTATATTTCAGGTCTTCTCGGCTTTTGGATTTGTTCACAAAATAGCCACTTTGAGAAGGCCGTAGGTTTTCAGGTTAGTTAAAATTTTAGTTCTATTAATAATTGATTTATTACAAACACAATATTCCCATCTTAATTTCTTGCACATGAATTGATCAAGTACACAGATGCAGCCACTGCTTCTGCAGCAAGAGAAGCCTTGGACGGAAGAAGCATCCCAAGGTGACATCCATATATTTTTTATAACCCATCGTTTACTATTGTTTGCACTTTATTGTGCCCTTTATGAACTGAATTCATAATGTAATGTAATGATCTCTTGTAGGTATGCAATGATCTGTGATTGCTAAAAAATTAAAAAAGATTCCACAATGAATTATCTTATTGATGTATGCATTAGGTGCCTAAACATATGAAGAGCCCAATCCATATATATATTACTAGATCAACGGCTTCTATCAAAATTATTGAAGGTATTCTTGAATCACGTGTTTCAGTAAACAAAAATATTTATTATGATTTGAGCTCTAATAACAACTACGTTGTACGGACTATTTTTTCTAGTTATTCTGATCGTGCCATCCACTTTATGGAATTCAAAAATGGCATTTGATTGTTAAATTGTTAAATGTGGTTACAGAATTGAGTTTACTGTCTGTAGTTTACTATGACCTCCGTATGATTCCATATATTTCCCGCTTATTTTTGCAGGTAATCAAGTATTTGCACAATAACATAGAGGTGTAGTCTCGGTCTTAATCTTGTTACTATTTCAATGCATCAAACTATGATGGGTGCTTTATTTTAGACTAGATTAAATTCATGTGATTACTGATTTGTTATATGTTCGTTTTCATCAAATGGCTGCCCTTTACAAATGGTGGCAAACACTCTAACTAGGAGGTGGTGCAATAGCAGGGATTGTAATATGTTTGGTCGTTGTGGGTGCAATAGTTGCATTCTTTGTGATGAAGAGGAAATTTTGGACATTGCCATGAGGAAGAGATCCTGAATAGAATGAACTTCCCAGCCCTATTGCTCCGGGACTTAAAAAGGACAGTCTTAAACGTAAGTTTCATGCCAACTACCAATTTTTTGTTTAGAAATGAACATTATTCTGTCTATTGCAAACAATTGTGCAGTACTATAGTTATTTTTCTGTGCTCATCACTTCACTTTTGCGTTGGATCAGATGGTCGATTCGGCACTCCAGGGACTTTACTCCCCTAAATCCCTTCTCCCGCTTCGCCGACGCGATCACACACTCTGCATTCAGGTTTGATGCCATGATCATCTCCACATCAGTTTATTTCTTTTGCTTCCAAAATCTACATTTTTTTCTTTTCACACTGCTAATCCTGCATGCTCTACAACCTTGACAGCCTGAACCGGAGTTCAGGCCGCCGATGTGCATCACTGTATCTGCATCCAAATGTCACAAACTACTCATCATACCTTCAACTTGATAACCATTTTCTTGTAGAGCTTCAAAGTGTGGTCAATCTGTCATCTTGTATTTCAGCTCATAAAAGCTTGTCCCTTGCAAACAAGGAGACAAGGTTAGCTTCAGCTAATGGAAAGCTGTGTCAACTATGTGAGAAGTACTCGAATGAAGCATTGTTCTACCTCCAGCAAAATAAAACTCAAACTGAGATTCTTAGCATCCTCCACCATGGATGCACAAACCTTGCCCCTCTAAAACAATAGGTCTAAATAAATTGTGATGCCTACCTTGGATAGCACATGCTTAGTTTTATCAGCCTATTTTTCCCTCCAATGGTTTGTCCTGTTGTAGTGCATCACTCTGGTTGACGACTACATTACCCTTCTCTTTGTGGAAGTTTCAGTGGTTGAATCTAAAGAGCTCGGTGAGTCAGTGCATCGATGCAGAAAGGGAACAATGCTTCGCCTACCCACTCAAATAGATACATGTGGACTATGCCATCCTGTTGTTGTTGAAGTTCTTATCATGCTAAGAGATCTTGACACGCAGGTAACCGCCACATTTTCAATTGTTATCATCGATCAATCCAGTGGATTTTGCTTAACTACTTATTGACTTTGTTATTTTGCAGCTAGTGATAGTTGAACTGCTTCTCAAAACATACAGCAAGGCTGAGAATTATGCACAACAGGTAAATCAGTTAGATTAATCGAAATTTGCATGTACTGACACAAGGGTTTTCCTGGTGAAATGCCATTTCGACAGTTTGCGAGGTCGAGTTCTAGCTTCTTTCTGCTCATGACAGTCTTGTTCTTAATTTTTTTCAGTGTAAGAAGATGGTCCTTGAATTCATCCCTTTGATTGTGGTGAAATCCCAGAAGTTCCTTGAGATGATTGATGTCTGTTCTGCAATACATGCATGCAAACTGGGCACACAAGCATCTGCTAAAACCATGCTTCTAACTGCCACATTGTGAAGACAATGCAAATCAATAAATTGCTTATTTCACATGAGATTGAATAGGTAAATGAATTGAAGATCAGATGCCTGTGAGAAGTCTTTCCTCTATTGCTGAAATAGTGTTGAGATGAAAAATTGTGTATGCAGATATTTCTAATGTACATTTTGAGCCATATATACTGATCTCTGAACTCTGAAGTTTGAAATGGAGCCGCTATACCACCATTGATTGAGCACACAACCATTCGATACTATACTAGCCATTCTGGTCCAAGAATTTATAGGAACCAAATGAGAATTTGCTAGCATGTCTGTAGCTGCTACACTAAATTTCACGGATGTTATTATTACTTATTAGGCTTTAGAATATTTTGTCTGTTGTATCAGGGATATCTGTTGACAGGACAAATAATTTAATTCGTAGTTAACCTCTTTTGACATCAATCTTAATTTATTTTGTTATTCATTTCAAGTCAAAACATTTGATGTTTTAATTTTTATTGTAACGTTAGAATGTGCACACTTTTCAATGTGTGTGATAAGCTTTTAGGAAATTAAAGTTTTTTTGCTAGATATAGTTGAACATTGAGTTCATAGATCTGAATAATCATATGAAGGAGCGTGCATATAGTCATGTTATTTCTCTAAAGTGAGAACTCTAAAATATCAAACTCCCACACAGTTGCATAATGTAGCAATGTGGCATACATGGTGGTTTATAGAGTGTATCTAAATGCTACCAGCACATGGCCAACTCAACCATGATTGATTCTACAAAAACTCAAATTTAAGGAGTTGAATGCAGGAGAAAACATACTAAAGATTGAACATCACGCATTAAAGGAAATATTCATCAGTTCAATGTTTTTCTATGGACGATAACTGCTTTGCCATGTTCTTATTTAGTTGCCTTGAATTTTGAGGAGCCTATGGTGGAGACCGTGGGCCTCATGGCTCAGATGATGAGTGATTGTCAACTGAGAAGAGATGATGAAGGAAACACTTCGAGGGAAGGTATTTTGAAGGAGCACTTCAAAGGAAGAGGCCTTGCCATAACATTGGCCGGTGTGACTCTGGTAGACGAACGGGCGATCACCGAGTTGAAGGAGCGGTAGAATCGTGGTGGTCCAATCCGGGTACACGATGCAAGGGCAACAAGTGAGTTGTCGTAGCGTTGGTCGTGTGACTCTGGTACATGGATAGACGATTGCTGGCCTAAGAGAACTGCGGGGTCGTGGTGGTCTAATTCGGGTACACGGTGCAAGGTCAACAAGCGCTTTGGTAGTTTTAGCGTAAAATTGTCAACCACATCAACCATAGACGTGAAGATCGACGTACCTGATGCGAAGCTGTGGAATCCATGCAAGCGAAGCATTGAGAAAAATATCTAGAAATAGTATTTTTACCTTTTTGTCCTTTGGGCCTTTAATCTGTAAAAAAAATTCTTAAGGATATTTATGTCTTTTCCTGTTTTTAAGTGGGCTATAAATAGCCTTATACCCTAGGGTTAGGGTTAACACTTTGGAAATTAATCTTTTCGCTTTCTGAAATTTGGTGAAGTGTTCCATGGCTGGTTTTTCCTTCTCCGCCGCCATGCTTCGAAAAATGCTGCCGGCGTGTTTGAGCCATCGTCGCTAGCTTTGTTTCTTCTGTGCTAGTTTTTCCATCTACTGTTTTTGGTTTTCTGTGGTTTCGTGCTTCTGTCGACTGTGTTCCTTGCCGTCTATTTGCACGCTTTTCTTACCGCCATGCCGAAGCAGCCACTCAGGCGCATTCGTCCATTACTAGAGGCACCCAATTCAATTTGTAGTTTTCTCCGCTGTTTTGGTAGCCTACGCGCGTGCTACAAACCTGACACCATCTGATATTTTCTTCAACTAGTTTTCTTGTGCCGATATTTTTGATTGGATTACTAGTTTGTTCTTGGGGGTCATGTTACCTTGATTCACACGCGTCTGATTTGTACTGTGTTTGTCCAAACTCATCCCGCTGCCAATCTAGTAATTGCCTGCAGACTTGTTTTTGATTAGTTTCTCACACTACAAAACACATTTTATTCACTATTGCATTCACGCTGCCTCACACAATTTCCCTGGCCAGCACCGAGTGCATCACCTGGACTGTTGTTTTGACTCAGCAACCAAAGCCCTATGCTATACACTGCCTGAATCACTGCATCGGAGACAGTACATTGCGGAAAAGAGAACTTAAGGGGTGTTTGGATTGAGTGCTAGAGTATTAAATATAGATTATTTATAAAATCTATTTATAATCGGGGGATTATTCGCGAGACAAATCTGATGAACCTAATTACGCTATGATTTGATAATGTGATGCTACAGTAAACATTTGCTAATTATGTATTAATTAGGCTTAATAAATTCGTCTCGTGAATTATCCTCCGATTCTGCAATTTTTTTATAATTAGTCCACATTTAGTCCTTCAAATTGATGTTCAAATATTCAATGTGCCACGGGGTAAAATTTAATTCCACGACCCAAACACCCCGTAAATCGCAGCGCTCTGTCAGAGCACCGTCGGTACACATCGCAAGCCACGGTTGTGCTCACCTGCGCGTGGCCCTGAACTCAGATCTTCTGCAGCTCTTACTACCGATTGTGATTTCTGCTTTGGGACTATAGTCGCTGCGTTTTGGCATGCATGGATATAATCGCTAAATCTCCTTGCTACGCGCAAGATTACCTTGTCTAAGGAAAAACAATCCGCTGTTGGATTTTCTTCTTTTGTCTGGTTACTCTGGTTTTATTGTGATCTATCTTGCACGAGGGTGCTTTACACTTGTATATTAAATGATTTGATTGATTTGTGAATATGTTCATGCATGAACATTAAACGTTTTATACAATGATCTAGAGTGTTAGTGCATATCTTTGTTAATAGAATGCTTCTGTCATTTTTAAGGGCAAACTTATTTGATCTCATCTAAATGCTTGTGATCTCTCTTACTATCTCTTCACATTTCAATTGATAGGAGAGTGATAGCATTTGTTAGATTCAAGATTTGCAAATTTGTTTGCTTCTGCTAATTTTCTTTCGAGGAGCGTTGGGTGAAAGAAATAAGCCATTTTTTCTAAAGAATTTGTTCAGGCGCCTATTCACCCCCTCTAGTCGCATATTTCGGTCCTACAATTGGTATCAAAGCCAATTTGATCACTAGTTGACCTTAATCGGTTTTGTGATCCATAGGCGATATGGATAGACATAGCAAAATACCTTTGTTCGATGGGCATGATTTTGCTTATTGGAAGGTGTGCATTGAGGCTTATCTTAAAAGCCAAGGAAGTGCAATTTGGGATATTGTTCATTCTCAATATATGATTCTTGAGACTCGCACCACTCAGACAGAGAAAGAGCAGTATGATTGTAATGGCAAGCAAGAAACATACTGTTCACTAGTCTGAGTCGGAATGAGTTTAATAGGGTCCAACACCTATGTACTGGTCGTGAGATTTGGACCACTCTTGCGGTTTTTCATGAGGGCTGTACACAGATCAAGGCCAGGCACCAAAGCACATATAACCAAGAATATCAACTATTTGTGCAAGGCCCTAGTGAATCGGTAGATGCCATGTTTGCGCGCTGAGGAGTCATGCTGAATAGCGTGGCCCTCATGGCTCCAGATGTGATGAGTCATTGTGAACGATAGTCAAAGAGGACTGAAAAGAGAGAGAAGATCTGCTGCGTCTGGGCCGCGTGTGACTGAGGTACACGGGCAGCGAGCGACTGTCAGGCAGAGGGGCCGCGAAGTCGGGCTAGCCCAATCCGGGTACATGGGCTAGGAGCAGCAGAGGATTCACTGGGCTGTTGACCGGGATTGACTCAAGTACACGGGCGGCGAGCGATTGGCGAGCTGAGGGAGCTGCGGAATCGAGCCGTCCCAATCTGGGTACCCGGTGCGAAGACGGTGGATGCTTTGTCAGTTTCGGCGCTAAACTGACGACAGCTGATCTCGGATCTGACCGTTTTGAGGCGAAGCCGTAGCTGCTACGAAAGCTCCGCATCAGGACAAGTTACCTTTATTTAGGTTTTTACTATTTTGCCTTTAGGCCCACAGTCTGTTAGTCGAGTCTGTAAAAAATCCTAAGGGCATTTCGATCTTTTCCATTTTTATTCAGAGTCTGTAGAAAAACCCTAGGGGTATTTTTGCATTTTTCCATTTAATGGGCTCCTTATAAATAGGCCCCAATATCCTAGGGTTAGGACACCCCCTTTTCAGAATACACTTTCCTAATTCCAAAAATCGGGTCAATTTCTCTGTTGTGTTCTTCCTGTTGTTTCTCCACCGCCGCCATTGTTTTTCTTTGTCCTTTGGATCATAACGCCATCGTTATTTCTTTTCTTCACGCATGGCCGGCTGTTAGCAGCACAAGGCATGACGCGTTGGGAGCCGTGTGTCTAGGCAGCGTGGCACTCGACGCATCCGGCGGCAGAGGCAAGCGGCGGGCGTGATTTTTGGCGTGGGAGCGCGTTCACGAGCGGTGAGCTCACGTGTGTAGGCTGCTGCCTATACTGCATTTGCAGCCAGCAGCATCCAGGCTACGGGTGTCCAGAAGCCTGCAAACGTGGTCAGACGAACGGCGCGAGGGCTCTCGGAGAAAAGTCATGCACGCCAATCGAGGCTTCGTCTTGAGTCCAGGCGGAGGAAGCTGATACTCCATCGCACTGTGCAAGGCTTCCAGCAGATCGGCTGAAGCTATCTCATAGCAAGTAGTATATTTTGTTCATCGATTTCCATGCAAACTGATTAAACTGGTGTTGTGTTTGCTTTTGGTCGTGGTCGGTATTATTTTCACAGTTCTTTGCTTGCATGGTATATTTGTTATGTGCGGGTGCGTGTAGCAGTTTTTATTTTGACATCTCTGTCGCCACAGAAGATCTGTTGCCAAAATAAATCACCTGGAACACGTATAGATCATACTAGTGGTTCTCTCATTTCCTGTAAATTGTTGCAACTTTTGGTGAACTGTGCTACTGTTGAATATTATTCTAAGGCATCTACTTTAGACTACAGCTGTTCTGTCATGTTTTTCAGTACTATTTTGATATCTTTCGCAGTGTCTAATTGTTTGTGATGGAATACTACTAAGAAATGCTTTCATGGATATGTCTCAATATATCAATGCACCTCATCTGCTGTTTTGATTAAATAGATGATATTGAATCTGGTGTCTTTAATCTGTTCACTGTTTTATTTCTGTTAGAACATCATAGTTTATCATCTTCATGTGTGTTGGTCTAATTAAATGCCTGTGAGTTGATTAATCTGTTAAATCTTCCTTTAAGCACTGTGGTGGTGCCTTTTCGATTAGGACACTGGTTGTTTTTTAGGCCAGATTATTTTAAGTACCTGTGATCAGTTTGCTTCGGTGTTTTTTTGTTTGTCGAGGTGCGTTGGGTATTGGGAGAAGGCCATTGATTCGAAATAATTTTTTAGGCGCCCATTCACCCCCTCTGGTCGCTACTTTCGGTCCTACAAGTGGTATCAGAGCCTGGTTAGGGTTTTTCCATACCTTAACCGGTTGTAAGCCCCAGTAGTGATCATGACATCTCCTGGCAAGGTCCCGTCCTTGGAAGCTTATGGCTATAATTATTGGAAGACTCGCATGCGAGCCTATCTCATGAGCCAAAGCTCGGACATCTGGGACATTTGCGTTCACGCTACGTTTGTCATATTGCCAGTTGCTGAGCGTGATTCTCCTGGTATCATCGCTCAACATGTGAACAATAGCAAAGCTGTGAACATCCTGTTTTCTGGTTTAGGTCCCACTGAATTTGAGCGTGTGAGCCATCTCTCCACTGCGAGAGAGATCTGGGCTACCCTCCAGGCACACCATGAGGGGACAACCCAGGTCAAGGCTCGGCTCTATCAGACCTACCGGCGTGAATATGAGAACTTCACACAAAAGCCGGGTGAATATGTTGAAGCGTTGTTTGGTCGTTTTCAGTCGATCATAAACAAGCTTCGGGACAACAAAGCTGAGGGTGTTCAGTTAGTCTCAGATCACGAACAGGCGCTCAAGGTTCTCCATACCTTGGACCCAAAGATCTGAGAGATCAAGGTATCCTCTATCAATGAGAGCACTTCTTATGATACCTTGACCATTTCTGATTTGTTTAGCAAGCTGAAGGCCACCGAGGTTGATACCCAGTTGAGATCAAATCTCACTGGCTTTGGATCAAAGTCTCTGGCCCTTGCTACACCTGTTGATCCCTCTTCTGTGAGCTGTGTTGGGTTCTCTTTGATGTCTATCACTGAGGACCAACTTGAGTCTTTGGGAGATGATGATTTGTGTCTGTTTAACAACCGGGTGCGTCGTGTTTATGACAAAGGATGTTCAAAAGACACGGCACAAAGACCGGATGCTTTGAGTGTGGTGACCCAGGACACTTCATCACCGACTGCCCCAAGCGCAATGGACACAAGAAGGGCACCGGTGGTGTCTTCCACGACTCCGGCAAGCACGACAACTCCTCCTTCAACAAGGGCAAGCCAAAGACCAGATTCTTCAGAAAGGCCCTGAAGGACTACCGGCGAGAGAACAAGAAGCGCGACAAGGCCTTCTTCGCTGAGATGGAGAAGAGCTACTCCAAGCGGTCTACGTCTTCTTCCTCTTCATTGAGCTCAAGCGATGAGGAGATCATCATCAGGAAGGGGAAGGACAAGGATGATCCAGCGGGCCTTTGCTTCATGGCCTTCGGGGATAGACCGAAGAGCCGCTCACATCAGCGTCGAAGATCCCGCAAGAGCTTCTGCTCAATGGCTCTTGGGGATAAGGAAGATAAGGGCTCCTCCGATGACTCCGACGACGATGACAACAAAAAGGTATCATCTTATAAACGCGAAATCATTGATTTACTTGAAAGCAATCGTCAGGAGTTAAAATATCGGGAAAAACTGCTTAGAGGGGCTAAGAAGAGGATAGATGAGTTAGAGAGTGAGCATGTCATGGCCAACGACAGAATTGAGAGTCTATCTTCTTCCCCTTGCTTGGGTGATAGCAGTGAGTGCCCAAAGTGTGAGGTACTTCTGTGTGACCTGTCGACTCTGAAGTCCAGGTACATAGAAAGGGTTGATGAGAGGGACGCTTTGGCTACTGAGCTTGAAAGCACTCAGCTAGAGCTGAAAGATTCTCAAGCCACTATCGTCGTACCCTGTGCTGATTGCCCATCTCATCTTGCTAGTTTAGCTGAGCTGAAAGCCAAGGGCGATGAGCATCTGGGTGTTTTGGAGAGAGTGAGAGCTGAGCTGGCGCAGACTAGGCTAGAGCTTGAGACATTGTCAGTTCCACCCATTGTTTGTGAGAACTGTCTGTCTCTTAGACTTGAGTTGATTAAGCTGAAAGCCGAGAAGTCTGTCCAGGTAGATAGTGAATGTGAGACCTGCTTGTCTCAGGTGGAGGTACTAGCATCCTTGAGATAGGAGCTAGCTGATTCACATAATGAGAATTTTTACCTCTGTTCTATCCTGAGTTGGATCAGTGCCAGAGAGCCACAGCTCGACATGATGATCCAGCAGTTCAAGAGGCAAGATGGGTTTGGGGTAGGTTACACCTACACCAAGGCTGACTTTGAGAGTGCCATTAGCCGGGCAGTGGAGTGGAGCAAAATGACTCCTGAGCAGAGATATCCCAAGACTCACTCCACTGAGTCTTTCCAGGCTAGTTAGCCCAAGGATGGAGTTATCCAAGAACAGTCCAAAGCTCCACCCAAGAAGCCCATTTGGGTTGCAAAGCCCAAACATCTCCACACTGCTCTAAACTCTCTTTCTGGACCCTCTCAACCCAAGAAGACGACACCAAACACCACTAAACCCAAGAACCCCAAGCCTCAACCACATCCCAAGAAGCCCACCTACCATTGCGAGTATTGTCAGAGAGATGGGCATCTTGTGGAGTTTTGCTTCAGGAGGAAGCGGGTTGAGAAAGCAGAGAGAGCTCGTGGTGGTCAGGAGTAGTTCTACCAGCATGGTGGTAAACTGCGTGTTCCTCGACGCGGTGAGAGGCTGGAGGCCAGGCTGCGTCGTGTAGGTGGTGGTAGAGGAGACGACTTTCATGCCCGTGCTCCAGATGGTGGTGTTCGTTCCGGCAGAGCTCCAGGTCGTTTTGGCTACGGTCTTGGACCTCATGGCCGAGGCTTTAGGTAGAACTGAGGACCGCGCTTTGAGCCGCGTTTTGGTCCAAACTTTTCTGGTGATTACTGCTTTCCGTCTTTTGAGCAGATGGCTCGACACTGGTTTAGCTCTTTTACTAAACCTGGTGCCGGACCATTTGCTCCCACTTACAAACACTGATTGTGCAGGATCAGGGACTAGAGGACGTTTGGATCATGGACTTAGGATTCTCTCGCCACATGACGGGACATCACAGATGGTTCTCCGGTCTCATTCCACCGAGCTCCAAAGAGTACATCACCTTCGGGAACAGTGGTCAAGGAAAAGTAAGTGGCATTGGCTCAATTCGCATTTCAGACCATTTTTCTTTGAAGAACGTTGCTTTGGTTGGAAACTTGAACTTCAATTTGATTTCTGTTTCGCAACTTCTTGAGGATGGTTTGGAGGTGCGTTTTAAGAAGGGCAATTCTTCTGTGTTTGATTCTAGAGGGTCTTTGATTTGCCAGATCTTACCTTTCGGTAAAGTTTTTCGAATTGACTTCTCTAGTTCTTTTGGCCTTTCTCGCTGTTTGATTGCTGGATCTTCTTCTGAGCTCTGGAAGTGGCATAGGAGGTTAGGTCATTTGAGTTTTGATCTGCTAGTCAGGTTAAGCTCTATGGACCTCATCCAAGGATTGCCCAAGCTTAAAATAGAGAAAGATCTAGTTTGCCATCCCTGTCGTCACGGGAAAATGGTTGCCGCTTCTCACTCACCTGTGACTCAGGTGATGACTTCGTATCCGGGCGAGCTGTTACACATGGACACTGTTGGTCCAGCTCGGGTACGCTCAGTCGGTGGGAAGTGGTACACACTTGTGATTGTTGACGACTTTTCTCGATTCTCATGGGTTTTCTTTTTGGAGTCTAAGGATGAGACTTTTCATTTTGTTCGTGACCTGATTCTGAAGTTGAAGAATGAGAACAATGGTCGGATGCGAGCAATTCGCTCCGACAACGGCTCTGAGTTCAAGAACTCTCAGTTCGTCAGCTTCTGTAGTGATCAGGGTCCTGACCATCAGTTTTCTGCTCCTTACACTCCCCCACAGAACGGCGTTGTGGAACGAAAGAACCGCACGCTAGTCGAGATGGCCAGGACGATGCTCGATGAGCATAGGACTCCTAGGCGTTTTTGGGCTGAAGCCATGAACACGGCTTGCTATCTGGCTAACCGCATTTTTCTTAGAGCTTACCTAGGTAAGACCTCATACGAGTTGCGGTTTGGCAGACAGCCCAAGGTGAGCCACTTGCGAGCGTTTGGCTGCAAGTGCTTTGTGCTCAAGAAGGGAGGGCATTTGGACAAGTTTGAGTCTCGTTGCTGGGACGGAGTTTTTCTTGGTTATGCATTGCATTCTCGAGGTTTCCGTGTTTGGAACCTCGAATCCTAGCAGCTTATCGAGACTTGCGAGGTTTCTTTTGATGAGTCCTTGCCTTCTTTGACTCCTTTTGAGCTTTCTGGTGATGGTGAGCTCGGAGAGTCCATCTTCGAGGAAGATGAGGATACTCCAGCTGCTGATGAGGGTGGGCCTTCTGCACCTCCTGCAGAGCCCACACGTTCTGAGACTTCGACTGAGGACGAGGGCGGACCTCTGATCACTTCTTCCACTTCGATCGAGCCCGCTCAGTCGAGTCCAGAGGTGCCAGCTGCTGACTCCGGTGAGGTGACTTCAGATCACCAGGGATCCCGAGCAGTTCAGCGTGATCACCCCTCAGAGCTCATCATCGGTGATGTGTCTACAAGAACTTTGCGTTCGTCTGTTGACTCTCTTGCTGTGTTTGCTGAATCTGCTTTTGTTGCATCTTTTGAGCCCAGAGATGTTTCTCATGCTCTTTCTGATTCTAATTGGATTAATGCCATGCAAGAAGAGCTTGAGAATTTTGTCTGCAATCAGGTTTGGACACTGGTTGAGCTGCCACCCGGATGCAACCCCATAGGCACCAAGTGGGTGTTCAAGAACAAGCAAGGTGAAGATGGGGTTGTGGTGCGCAACAAAGCTCGACTAGTTGCCCAGGGTTTTTGCCAGAAGGAGCGTATTGATTTTGAAGAAACCTTCGCTCCTGTTGCCCGTCTTGAGTCCATTCGCATTCTTTTAGCTTTTGCCGCTTCGAAGGGTTTTAAGCTTTTTCAAATGGACGTCAAGAGTGCTTTTCTGAACGGGTACATAGAGGAGGAGGTTTATGTTAGGCAGCCCCCCGGTTTTGAGAACCCTAAGTTTCCTCGACATGTTTTTAAATTGCAAAAATATTTATACGGTTTGAAGCAAGCCCCTAGGGCTTGGTATGACCGGTTAAAGCAGTTGTTGGACCGGAAACGGCGACCAGAGGGGGGGGGGTGAATGGGAGCTTTTAAAATTTCGGGCTAAAAATTAGCCTTCGGTTTCAGTTCTGTCTTCTACGGAACAGGCTTCGAACACTACCTTCGGAGGTCTGGTTCGGAGGTCCCTTGACAACTCCGAACGCAGGCTTCGCAGGTCCAAAAGTTCGAAGCCAAGAAGACTTCTCTCCACTAACAACCCTCGAAAATCTACTCTGCTAAGTCAGTGCAGGCTCCGCACACAGGGTGCTTCGAGCAGGCTTCGCACTTCACCCTTCGCAAGAGTGGACACCCCACTGAGGACTTCGACCAAGTACTTGGCAGCAGCAACTGGTGCTGGGCTTCGTACACGAAGGTCTAAACGCACACTAATAGACTTCACTAGGGGCTTCGACACAAGAAGCAGAACGGACTTCGATCAGGGCTTCGCTAGTAAGCAGCGAGGTCTTGCCTCCTGTTACACAGAGCGACAGCACACTGAAAAACACACTTCGCACAAAACACCCTTCGCCTAAACAGGCTTCGGTGCACTACAACTAGCGAGGTATGTAAAACGAGCTCAAGCAAAAAGCACACAGAAGCAGGGCTTCACCGCTTGAACAAGGAACACAATAAAATTGAACTCTGGATGAATACAACGAATTGTGTAGCTAGTACAGGAGCTCAACAGTAAATGCTCAAAGTGTTAAATGTTACCTAACGAGCCCCCATATTTATAGCCCACAGTTCACCCAAAGGAATTCACTACTTTACCCCTAGGGTTTACATTGGTTTTGTCTCTACAGAACTGAGGGGTACAAAAGGTAGTCAACTTTATTGGAGGCTTTTCTGTCAGCCTTTGCAGAGGGGACATCGTCAGCTTTTTGCAGAGCAGACACTGTCAGACTTGCAGCCTTTGACCTTTCCAAAGCCCCCCTTCGCACGCGAGGGGTGCGGTAGCTTCGGTGAGAATCCTTGAGCCAGATGGCCTTCACTTTACCAAAGTCAGCCTTCGATACAGTGACGGTTTTGAGCCGAAGCCGTCAAAGCCCTTGGGCCTTCGCACCAACACCTTCGGAGTGGACCACCATGGCTTCACAGCTTCCGCCCAGCTCGAACTCCGTCAGTCCGTGTACCGGAGCCATGCAGGCCGAAGTACCACAAGACAACCACACTCCGAAGCCCCACCTTCGGAGTACCACCCTTCGAAGTCCCTCCTTCGTCCAAGGCCTCCGCATGAAGCATTCCATGAGCCCTTCGTCGCAGTGTCTCTCCCCGAGCACACTCCTCGACGAGCCTCACCCGGACCATGCCTTCGATGCGCCTCGACTTCTGAGACCTTCGTCGGGCACCTTCGAATGTCTCCCTCCGGAGCACACTTCGAACTCCTTGCCTCCGCAGAGGACTTGATCCATCCAACTGCGAAGTCACTCCATCCGGAGTACCTTCGAAGTGCCTCACCTCCGAGGACTTTGTCTCGGAGTACCTTCACCCGGAGCCACGCTCCGCACTCTCTGCCTTCACCTGGCACACCTTGACCCGAGGACCGACCCGGACCCCCTTCGCAGCCACCGTGACGGAGCTCCCCGCTCACCTGGCATCAAGCCTCCCGCTTGACCCAGGTTCACCTGCCGCGAACCTGTCCGTCGCCTCCGAAGTCCCTACGCACCACAGACAGGCAGACAAGTGTTTCCAGTACTCCGGAGACCTCTCCGGGTTAGCAACCTCCGGCACACACTCTGGTGTACCGCCCAAAGTACCGAAGCCTTCGGTACACACCCAGTCATCGTGTACTGTCGGACCCCTCCGACACGCACACTCCGCTGCAACAGCTGCAGCAACCAAACCACCGAACACCCTTCGGTGAAACAACCTCCGAACACCCTTCGGAGGTACCCCTTCGAACCTGAGGGTAAAAGCCTGTCAATCACTCATCACTAGCACTGAAACCAACACTTGGTTTCTCAATCTCCCCCTTGATGAGTGCATTGACAACCAACTTTAAATCCAAGAAAATTTAAAATTTTTCAGCACACAAGTGACCATAAAAACTCAGAAAATAGCCAAATCATGTCACCTGACAAAAGAATTTTCCTCCCCCTTTTCAAAAGAGTAAAAGCCCCTTCGGCAATAAAAACTCCCCCTGAGTTAAGTTTTCCCCCTTTGGCAACAAAGAACCTTCTCCCTCTTTATGTCAAATTTTCTCCGCAGAGAACGTAGCAAGTCTCTCCCCCTTTGGCAATGCAAACATCAAGGAGCATGAAAAAGATGCATAGCTGGGAAATGAGCAGAATTGCAAAGACATAAAAAGCAAAAATATGCCAACAATAACACCAATGATCATGTGCTCAGCTCAAATGAACATTCTCTAAAAACATGATGACAGCATGTGATTTGAACATTTTTGAAATAAAAGCATCACCACTTAGTCAAGGAAACTAGACAAGTAAAAGCAAGGACTGCGCAAAGCTAATCAATTTCTACTCTAGATATACAAGTCCAGTTCAAATGGAGCTTATGAAAGCAACCTTGATGAGCAATGAATTTTGTTGTTCTTTTCTTAGTGCCAGGGGTTATTTGTTTGTCCACCTTATACTTTCCAATCCAGCCAAGCCTAGGCATGAAAGCCATAAGAAGCTTAAGGCAATGATTTTGGCATACACTACACTATTCCAGTTCAGACCAAGGTGCAATGGTAAGCAGTCTAGAATAGGGTAGTGCGACAAACAGACCCACCTGGATCTTTTCACTTGAAGCATGCAAATCATGGAATTTTTTATTTTAACTAAGTGAACCAATTGTTGGGCACTTTATGAATATCCATGAAAATGTAGAACAATTTTTCAAGTTGCAATGTTTAGCATCCAATGAACAGTGTCTTGCTATCAAGCAGATAAAAGATAGCTAAAGCAGTCCTGCCAACACATGCTAGATTCAAGACTAAGCAGTGAGCACGATTTGATTTTGAAAAGAAAACATCATGCATATGAATGTTTCAGATAAATTAAAAAGAGCTGAGCTGTCATGATGTCATGGATTATAATCAGGCATATAAGTGCAAAAGATGTAAATGCAATTTCAACACACAATTAGCAAATGCACATTCATATAAAACTGCTCCCCCTCACAAAATGCCGTAAGGGTGACAAATACCAAGTTCCCCACGCAAGTAAGCAAATCGAGAAGCATCGAGGGGTTTTGTGAAAATGTCGGCAAGCTGGTGTTGGGTATCAACATATTGAAGTTCAATATCACCCTTCTCATTGTGATCTCTGAGAAAATGATATCGCACATCAATGTGTTTGGTTCTGGAGTGCTGAACCGGGTTGTTTGCAATACAAATAGCGCTAGTGTTACCACAGAAAAGTGGAACACTCTTATAATCTAACCCGAAATCCCGCAAAGTGGAAACCATTCACAAAATCTGAGAGCAACAGCTAGCTGCAGCAACATATTTGGCCTCAGTCGTCGATTGTGCAACACTAGACTGTTTGCGGGAAGACCAGCAAACCAAGGAAGTACCCAGAAAATGACAAGTACCAGAGGTACTCTTCCTATTAATTCTACACCCAGCAAAGTCCGCATCGGAATAACCTCGAAGACATAAAGATGAAGATGCTGAATACCATATGCCAAATTCAAGGGTATGTTTGAGATACCTTAGGATGCGCTTGACCGCTTGGCGGTGCGAAGCTCGTGGTGAAGCCTGAAAACGAGCGCACAGACACACCGCGAAGTGTATGTCCGGCCTCGTAGCAGTCAAGTAGAGGAGGGAGCCGATCATGCTTCGGAACTCCTTCTGATCTACGGCTTCTCCATCTTCGTCAGGATCCAATGCTACAGATGTAGCCATTGGAGTGGCGAGGGGCTTCACATCGGACATATCAAACTTCTTGAGCAGGTTCTTGGTGTACTTCGTCTGGTGCTTGAGAAGAGCCACCAAAGATGATATCATCCACATAAATCTGCACTAGGAGGAAATCTTTGCCATGCTTGAGAGTAAACAGTGTTTTATCAACAGAGCCCATCAAATACCCTCGCTCAAGCAGAAAAGACTTAAGTCTATCATACCATGCCCGAGGGGCCTGCTTGAGTCCATAAAGAGCCTTATGAAGTTTAAGGACTTTATGTGGGTACTTGGGGTTTTCAAAACCAGGGGGTTGTTTTACATAAACATCTTCACCTATGAAGCCATTAAGAAAAGCACTTTTGACATCCATTTGATAGAGTTTGAATCCCCGGGATGACGCAAAGGCAAGCAAAATCCTAATGGCCTCAAGGCGAGCAACAGGTGCAAAAGTTTCAGTAAAATCAATCCCTTCTAGTTGAGAAAAGCCCTGAGCTACAAGTCTAGCCTTGTTTCTAACTATAGTCCCATCCTCCCCTTGTTTATTTTTGAAAATCCATTTTGTTCCAATGAAATGAACATTTGGTGGAGGATCAACTAATGACCAGACTTGGTTTCTCTCAAAATTTTCAAGCTCTTCATGCATGGCATTGATCCAACTAGAATCAGAAAGTGCATGACTAACATCTAAGGGCTCGAAAGAAGCAACAAAAGCGGAATCAATGAAATGAGTATGAGAACGTGTTACCCTTTGATCAAGCTCACCAATGATCTGTTCGGGAGGGTGCATCCTTTGAACATGGGGTGGAGCCTCGCGGCGGGATGCAGTCTCCCCCTCAACTTGTGCGTTGGAGTGGTCCAAGATGACCGATGTTGAGGTAGTCGCTTCGGGACCTCGTGCCGAAGTAGTCGAAGCGGGGTCGGCTTCAGGGGTTGATGTCGAGGGTAGTAGGGGTTCATCCTCGAATTCTCCAGAATCTTCTTCTTCGAAGATGGTCTGTTCCATGTCGTGTTCATTTGCCTGTTCAAATGCAGAACTAACAAAGGGGGTTGATTCATCAAAAGTCACATCACATGACTCGATGACAGTGTTAGTCTCTAAATTATAAATACGATAAGAATGACCATGTGTTGTATAACCCAAAAAGATCCCGTCAGAAGATCGCGACTCAAATTTATCCAGGTTACCACGTTTTAGGATAAAGCAGCGACAGCCAAAAACTCGAAGATGAGTAACCTTGGGTTGTCTCCCAAAACGCAGCTCATAAGCTGTTAAGTTTAAAATTGAGCGCAAGAATATACGGTTTGAGATGTAACATGCAGTGTTCATGGCCTCAGCCCAGAATTTTCTAGGAGTCCTATGCTCATCAAGCATCGTCCTAGCCATCTCAACCAAAGTGCGGTTCTTCCTCTCAACAACACCGTTCTGTTGAGGAACCCGCGGAGCAGAGAATTGATGTTCTATGCCATGCTCCATGCAAAAGTCAACAAAGAGACTATTTTTGAACTTAGTGCCATTATCACTTCGAATGAATTTCAATGCACCAGGGAGTTCAGTAAAAAGTCTCAAAGCCAAGCTCCGAAAGTGTGAAAACACTTCATCCTTGCTGGCAAGAAAGAAGACCCAAGAGTAGCGAGAGAAATCGTCGACAATAACTAATACATACCACTTGCCGCCTAAAGAACTAACCCGAGAAGGACCTACAGTGTCCATGTGGAGAAGTTCTCCGGGTTGTTCAGTCATCACTGTGGTGACTGGCGAATGCGAAGCAGCAATCATTTTTCCATGTCGACAAGGAGCGCAAACTAAATTCTTCTCAAACTTGAGCTTGGGCAATCCTCGGATCAGACCTAGGGCGCTCAGACGAGCGAGCAACTCAAAGCTCATATGCCCTAGTCTCCTATGCCACTTCCAAAGCTCAGAAGTCGAATGTGCAACAAGGCAGTGAGAAGATCCAGAAGATTCAGAAAAATCAGCTCCAAAAACTCTCCCAACTCTAAAGATCTTACACACCACAACACCATCAGAATTGAGCACTTGCGAAGTATCGCGATGGAATCGCACTTCGAAGCCCTCATCAAGCAACTGAGATACAGACAGCAAATTGTATCCCAGATTTTCAACCAAAGCAACATCTTTGAGAGTGAAATTCGAGTTAATTCTTACCACACCTTTACCTTTCACTCTACTCCTTCGATTGTTTCCGAAGGTGATATGTTCCCTTTGCTTGGTTGTGGTGAGTCTGGAGAACCATGCTGCATCTCCGGTCATGTGGCGCGAACAACCGGAGTCCATGATCCACGTGCCCTCCAAGCCTCGATCTGTCACCTACACATGATAAGAATATCTCGATCGCTCAGTGCTGGGGTGAGTGAAAAAATGACGAGGCATCCAGCACTGAGTGACACGAGTAGTAGGCGTAGTAAAAGTAGACGGTCTACGCACATGATAATCTGAATGATGCAAAGTGCGAGGTCTACCTACATGCAGTGATCGAAAAGCATGACGAGGTCTCCTACTCTGACGAGGTACAAAGCTACTCGCCCGAGGTCTACCACCATATGGAACATGGTGAACACCTCGAGGAGCAAAACCTCTCCGAGAAGCACGAGGAGCCTCAAAAGCAGGACGATAGTAAAACTCAGACTCATGCATACCTAAAGATGGGTAATGCATGTCCTGGTAACTCATCGCCTGAGAACGTCGCTCATCCTTGATGCGACGAAAACAGAACCCAACCAAATGACCTGCCCGCTGACAGTAAGAACAGTGAAACACTCTCCTAGGGGCACTCTCATGGGTCACAGGAGCAACTCTCACAGGCTCCTTGGGTTTCTGTTGAGTGGTTTTCTTGGGAGGATTTTCTTGGCAGGAGGTGTGGTTTTCTTTGGTGGTCGGGTAGGTTTCTTGGCTGGTGGAGTGTCTAACAGAGCTCTCTCTTTCTCTAAGGTAGTGGGAGAGGTAAAAACAGTTTTGGTCTTACTATCTGAAGAGATCCTCTCAAAACCCAACCCTAGAGCTACCCCTGCTCTGTCAGCACACAACTTGGTCTTGTCCAAGAGCAAATTCATCCTACCCTTTCCGTCAGTGCATTTATTAACCACGGAAAGAAGGTATTCATTTTCTGACATGAGGTTCTCAGCTCGCTCTCTAACAGTGCCTAGCTGGTCCTTAAGGGTAATGCACGTGTCACAAACAGGCTGCACATCCTTAGAACTACCGGCTTTCTCCAATCTAGCCTCCAAATCATGAACATGTTTATCACGTAAATTAATGCTCTCGCGTAATAAAGAACAGTTCATGCATTCAATAATATCATGAGGTCTAGAATCCACCTCCAAAAGCTGCTTCTGTGCAGTCTCAAGCTCAAAAAGAGTTTGAGCATGTACAGAACGCAACTGAGCAAGCTCACCCATGACAGTGGTACAAGAATCACATTCAGCATCATTAACTTTAGACTTAAGCATGGCATAATTAGTAGAAACAGATTCTAGCCTAAGTCTAAGGTCTTTTCTTTCTCTAGTGGCTTGCACAAGCAATCTATCCTGACCAAGAACTACTTCATTCAGCTCATCTAGTTTTATTGAAAGCTGGTCATAGGATAGAGGTACCTCAGATGAGTCAAGCTCATCGCCGCTGTGATCGCTGTCGGCCATGAAGCAAAGGCCGGTGAAGTCTCGTCCCTTCTTGTCCTTCTTGTCCTCCTTCTTTGGGGACTCCTCCTCCTCAGAGCTCGACTCCTCAGTTGAGGAAGTGTCGATGTCGCTGAGAGCAGCAACAAAAGCTCTGGAAGCGGCTTTGGCTACTTTCTTAGCCACCTTGCCGCGCTTGCCCTTCACAAAAGGCTTCCTCTCCTTTTTGTGGTATTTGGGGCGCTCACTCTCATCTCTCTTCTTGAGCTTAGGGCAATTGGCCTTAATGTGAGAGGTGTCGCCACATTCAAAGCAACCACTAAAACCACTTCTCCTCTGATCCCGTCTCTCATGATGAAAATGGGTGAACCTCCGGGCAATGAGAGCAAGCTCATCATCATCCAGAGTGTCCACCTGCTCCTTTGTGACGGAGACCAGGGAGGACAAAGCAAAACCATCTGCAAGAACACAAGTGCCAGATGTGCTTGGTTCTGCAGTAGTGCCACGGCTAGTGCTAGAAACCAATGCCAATGGTTGTGGCAAAGAGCTTCTGTGCACAGCAAGAGATGCCTTGGCAATCTCTGTGGACTTTAGCTTGCTAAAGAGCTCATCACAGGTCAATGTGTCATAACCTGCAGACTCCTCAATGCTGGATATCTTCACTTCCCATATGCTACGGTCAAGAGCATAGAGAAGCTTGATAGCCCTATCATGATCATTGTAAGCAAGCGTCCCGTTGGATCACAAGTTACTCACTATCGCATCAAAGCGAGAAAACATGGCATCTATAGATTCACCAGGTGCCTGCACAAACAGCTGATACTGTTGATTGTATGTGCTTTGGCGCCTGGCCTTAATCTGTGTAGAGCCCTCATGAAAAATAGTGAGTGTTGTCCAAATCTCCCTAGCAGTCCTAAGGTGCTGCACCCTATCAAACTCACTCCGGCTCAAACCAATGAACAATATATTTCTTGCCTTGGAGTTGGCATTATACGGATCTTTTTCTGTTTGAGTGGTGCGAGTATCAGGGATGGAGTATTGTGAGTCCACAATCTCCCAGATTGCATTTCCTTGGCTTAACAAGTAAGCCTCCATGCGCACCTTCCAGTATGCAAAATCAGTCCCATCGAACAGAGGAATTTTACTGCCTCTATCCATGTCGCCAAAAGATCACAAAACCGGTTAAGGTCAACTGGTGATCTTAACCCGCTCTGATACCAATTGATGGACCGGAAATGGCGACCAGAGGGGGGTGAATGGGAGCTTTTAAAATTTCGGGCTAAAAACTAGCCTTCGGTTTCAGTTCTGTCTTCTGCGGAACAGGCTTCGAACACTACCTTCGGAGGTCTGGTTCGGAGGTCCCTTGACAACTCCGAACGTAGGCTTCGCAGGTCCAAAAGTTCGAAACCAAGAAGACTTCGCTCCACTAACAACCCTCGAAAATCTACTCTGCTAAGTCAGTGCAGGCTCCGCACACAGGGTGCTACGAGTAGGCTTCGCACTTCACCCTTCGCAAGAGTGGACACCCCACTGAGGACTTCGACCAAGTACTTGGCAGCAGCAACTGGTGCTGGGCTTCGTACACGAAGGTCTAAACGCACACTAATAGACTTCACTAGGGGCTTCGACACAAGAAGCAGAACGGGCTTCGATCAGGGTTTCGCTAGTAAGCAGCGAGGTCTTGCCTCCTGTTACACAGAGCGACAGCACACTGAAAAACACACTTCGCACAAAACACCCTTCGCCTAAACAGGCTTCGGTGCACTACAACTAGCGAGGTATGTAAAACGAGCTCAAGCAAAAAGCACACAGAAGCAGGGCTTCGCCGCTTGAACAAGGAACATAATAAAATTGAACTCTGGATGAATACAACGAAGTGTGTAGCTAGTACAGGAGCTCAACAGTAAATTCTCAAAGTGTTAAATGTTACCTACCGAGCCCCCATATTTATAGCCCATAGTTCACCCAAAGGAATTGACTACTTTACCCCTAGGGTTTACATTGGTTTTGTCTCTACAGAACTGAGGGGTACAAAAGGTAGTCAACTTTATTGGAGGCTTCTCTGTCAGCCTTTGCAGAGGGGACAGCGTCAGCTTTTTGCAGAGCAGACACTGTCAGACTTGCAGCCTTTGACCTTTCCGAAGCCCCCCTTCGCACGCGAGGGGTGCGGTAGCTTCGGTGAGAAGCCTTGAGCCAGATGGCCTTCGCTTTACCGAAGTCAGCCTTCGATACAGTGACGGTTTTGAGCCGAAGCCGTCAAAGCCCTTGGGCCTTCGCACCAACACCTCCGGAGTGGACCACCACGGCTTCGCAGCTTCCGCCCAGCTCGAACTCCGTCAGTCCGTGTACCGAAGCCATGCAGGCCGAAGTACCACAAGACAACCACACTCCGAAGCCCCACCTTCGGAGTACCACCCTTCGAAGTCCCTCCTTCGTCCAAGGCCTCCGCATGAAGCATTCCATGAGCCATTCGTCGCAGTGTCTCTCCTCGAGCACACTCCTCGACGAGCCTCACCCGGACCATGCCTTCGATGCGCCTCGACTTCTGAGACCTTCGTCGGGCATCTTCGAATGTCTCCCTCCGGAGCACACTTCGAACTCCTTGCCTCCGCAGAGGACTTGATCCATCCAACTCCGAAGTCACTCCATCCGGAGTACCTTCGAAGTGCCTCACCTCCAAGGACTTTGTCTCGGAGTACCTTCACCCGGAGCCACGCTCCGCACTCTCTGCCTTCACCTGGCACACCTCGACCCGAGGACCGACCCGGACCCCCTTCGCAGCCATCGTGACAGAGCTCCCCGCTCCCCTGGCATCAAGCCTCCCGCTTGACCCAGGTTCACCTGCCGTGAACCTGTCCATCGCCTCCGAAGTCCCTGCGCACCACACACAGGCAGACAAGTGTTTCCAGTACTCCGGAGACCTCTCCGGGTTAGCAACCTCCGGCACACACTCCGGTGTACCGCCCAAAGTACCGAAGCCTTCGGTACACTCCCAGTCATCGTGTACTGTCGGACCCCTCCGACACGCACACTCCGCTGCAACAGCTGCAGCAACCAAACCACCGAACACCCTTCGGTGAAACAACCTCCAAACACCCTTCGGAGGTACCCCTTCGAACCTGAGGGTAAAAGCCTGTCAATCACTCATCACTAGCACCGAAACCAACACTTGGTTTCTCAGCAGTTTTTGTTGGGGAAGGGTTTTGTGATGGGTTCTGTGGATAAAACTCTTTTCTTGCTCAGAGATGCTTCAGATTTCTTAGTCGCTCAGATTTACGTGGACGATATTATCTTTGGCGGTACTACTAATGATCTTGTGTCCAAGTTTTTTGAGCAGATGCACAGTGAGTTTGAGATGAGCCTCATGGGTGAGCTCAAGTACTTCTTAGGGCTCCAGATCAAGCAGACCAAGGACGGCACCTTCATCCACCAGGGTAAGTACACTCGGGACATGTTGAAGAAATTCGACTTTGGTGAAGAGGTGAAGCCTCAGATGACCCCAATGGGCACATCTGGGGGCCTGGACAAGGGCGAGAGCAGCGTCAAGGTCAATGAGAGAGAATTTCGAGGGATGATCGGTTTGCTGTTGTACTTGACGGCAACAAGGCCAGACATACAGTTCGCCGTTGGACTGTGCGCGCGCTTCCAGTCTTCACCACGCGCATCTCATCGGTAGGTTGTCAAGCACATCTTCAGGTATCTTACCTATGCGCCTGATCTTGGTCTTTATTATTCAGCATCATCATCTCTTGATTTATCTGGCTTTTCGGACGCTGACTTTGGTGGGTGCCGGTTGGATCGCAAGTCGACTTCCGGTACTTGCCAGTTTCTTGGTTCTTCTCTTGTCTCTTGGTCTTCTCGAAAGCAATCTGGAGTTGCTCTTTCGACCACTGAGGCTGAGTATGTAGCTGCTAGCTGCTGCTCACAGTTAGTTTGGATGATTTCCACTTTGCGAGACTTTGGGTTGTTCTTTCCTACCAGAGTTCCTTTGTTTTGCGACAGCACCAGTGCTATTAGTGTAGGGAAAAACCCTTGTCTCCATTCAAAAACCAAACACATTGATGTGCTCTTTCACTTTCTGCGGGATCAATATGAGAAAGGTGTCATTGACCTTGTTCATGTTGATACCCATCATCAGTTGGCTGACATTTTCACCAAACCCCTAGATCAGTCTACCTTTGAGCGTTTACGAGGGGATTTGGGTGTTGTGTATCCTTTCTAGGATATTTTTTTTGCGTCAGTTTTTCTTTCTTCTTACTCTTTTCTTGAGTCTTTTTGTGTGTGTTCATATCTTGCATATTCACATATCACACTTTGAGCCTGCTTCTGTTATATGATTGAACTGCTTTACTTATTTTAGCTGGTACATGCTTTTGATTACTTGTCAATGATCATGCTTTGGTTCAGTTAACTTGATATGTCTGATATCTGTCATATGCATGGCTTTTATGCTTTAAACTTGAAAAAAATGATCACCATTGCTTCTAGTAACTAGCATGTGTAGGCTGAATGCTTTTGCTATCTGTTACATGCCCTGTAGCTAGTTCCTCACATAGATGCAGATATGCAACTTGGACATCTTTATGCTTTAACATGGAAAATGTGCTATAAAAATGATAAAAATCAAAAATGAATGAAAATTCCATGCCTTTTTTATGCTTGAGTTGAAAAGATCCAAGTGGGTTTGCTGTGTCGCATTGCATTGTTCTGGACTGCTTACCATAGCACTTTGGTATGAACTAAGATAGTGTAGTGTATGCCAAGACCAATGTCTTAAGCTTCTGATGGTTCAGTTCTGGCCTAGGCTTGACTTAGTCGGTTAGCATAAGGTTTGACAGGCAAATAACCCTTGGCAAAAATGAAAAAGGAAAATGAAAAAGCCTGAAAATTAAAAAGACAACAAGTTTGCTGAAACACTTTGTTTTGGACAATGCTTATCTTGGTAGATATCAGTTAGCTTCTGCATCTCATGTTTTACCTTGCTTGTTAACTAGAAAATGTGGTGATGCCTTTGTTTGCAAAAACTGAAAAAATGCGTGCTAATGACTTTCTTTGGATATCATCTGTTGTACTGATCATGCCATGTGTCTTCGACAATATGACTTTTGCTACACTTGTTAGATGTTGTAATTGCAGTCAATCATATCTGAGAAGCGTGCTTTCTACACTCCACATGCCCCCCAGTTGCATTCATTGCATATTTTGAGGGGGAGTGTCATTTCAGGGGGAGTCTGTGTCTCTTTAGAGTGCATTTAGTCTTGCTTGATGAGTCCACTTGTCAACAAGGGGGAGAAATTTTGGGAGAAGAGTTTAAGGGGGAGTTTTTGCTGTCCTTGGGATTTGTTTCAGGGGGAGTTTTTTGTCTCGGTCCTTACTCTTTTGATATCCTTGTTGATGATTCTGAGATTGCACTCGTTTTTTTTAGCTTTACTTTTTGGTTAACCATAATGACCGCTTCTTGTTTTTGTTCGGCTTTTGGTCATTAGGGTTAAACTTTTACTTTATTTTCTTCTTTTTTGTTTTCTTGTGTTTTTGTTTTCGTGTTTCCATAGTTGCTTGCAGGTACTGAAAGCTGAAGAAGAGAAGTGTTGACAATGCACTCATCAAGGGGGAGATTGAGGAGTCATGCTGAATAGCGTGGGCCTCATGGCTCCAAATGTGATGATTCATTGTCAACGATATTCAAAGAGGACTGAAAAGAGAGAGAAGATCTGCTGCGTCTGGGTCGCGTGTGACTCAGGTAAACGGGTAGCGAGCGACTGTCGGGCAAAGGGGCCGCGAAGTCGGGCTGGCCCAATCCGGGTACATGGGCTAGGAGCAGCAGAGGATTCACTGGGCTGTTGACCGGGATTGACTCAGGTACACGGGTGACGAGTGATTGCCGAGCTGAGGGAGCTGTGGAATCGGGCCGGCCCAATCCGGGTACCCGGTGCGAAGACGGTGGATGCTTTGTCAGTTTCAGCGCTAAACTGACGACCGCTGATCTCGGATCTGACCGTTCTGAGGCGAAGCCGTAGCTGCTACGAAAGCTCCGCATCAGGACAAATTACCTTTATTTAGGTTTTTACTATTTTGCCTTTAGGCCCACAGTCTGTCTGTCGAGTCTGTAAAAAATCCTAAGGGCATTTCGGTCTTTTCCATTTTTATTCAGAGTCTGTAAAAAACCCTAGGGGTATTTTTGCATTTTTCCATTTAATGGGCTGCCTATAAATAGGCCCCAATATCCTAGGGTTAGGGCACCCCCTTTTCAGAATACACTTTCCTAATTCCAAAAAACGGGTCAATTTCTCCGTTGTGTTCTTCCTGTTGTTTCTCCACCGCCGCCATTGTTTTTCTTTGTCCTTTGGATCATAACGCCACCGTGATTTCTTTTCTTCACGCATGGCCGGTTGTTAGCAGCACGAGGCATGATGCGTTGGGAGCCGTGCGTCTAGGCGGCGTGGCACTCGACGCATCCGGCGGCAGAGGCAAGCGGCGGGCGTGATTTTTGGCGTGGGAGCGCGTTCACGAGCGGTGAGCTCATGTGTGTAGGCTGCTCCCTATACTGCATTTGTAGCCAGTAGCATCCAGGCTACGGGTGTCCAGAAGCCTGCAAACGTGGTCAGACAAACGGCGCGAGGGCTCTCGGAGAAAAGTCATGCACGCCAATCGAGGCTTCGTCTTGAGTCCAGGCGGAGGAAGCCGATACTCCATCGCATTGTGCAAGGCTTCCAGCAGATTGACTGAAGCTATCTCATGGCAAGTAGTATATTTTGTTCATCAATTTCCGTGCAAACTGATTAAACTGGTGTTGTGTTTGCTTTTGGTCGTGGTCGGTATTATTTTCACAGTTCTTTGCTCGCATGGTATATTTGTTATGTGTGGGTGCATGTAGCAGTTTTTGTTTTGACATCTCTGTCGCCACAGAAGATCTGTTGCCAAAATAAATCACCTAGAACACGTATAGATCATACAAGTGGTTCTCTCATTTCTTGTAAATTGCTGCAACTTTTGGTGAACTGTGCTACTATTGAATATTATTCTAAGGCATCTACTTTAGACTACAGCTGTTCTGTCATGTTTTTTAGTACTATTTTGATATCTTTCACAGTGTCTAATTGTTTGTGATGGAATACTGCTAAGAAATGCTTTCATGGATATGTCTCAATATATCAATGCACCTCATCTGCTGTTTTTATTAAATAGATGATATTGAATCTGGTGTCTTTAATCTGTTCACTGTTTTATTTCTGTTAGAACATCATAGTTTATCATCTTCATGTGTGTTGGTCTAATTAAATGCCTGTGAGTTGATTAATCTGTTAAATCTGCCTTTAAGCACTGTGGTGGTGTCTTTTCGATTAGGACACCGATTGTTTTTTAGGCTAAATTATTTTAAGTACCTATGATTAGTTTGCTTCGGTTTTTTTTTGGTTGTCGAGGTGCGTTGGGTATTGGGAGAAGACCATTGATTCGAAAGAATTTTTTAGGCGCCCATTCACCCCCCTCTGGTCGCTACTTTCGGTCCTACACTTTGACGGTATTGTTAGAAATTTGCGCTCCATTAAGACTTTAGCTTAGTCTAATCATGATAGAGCGATCAAACTTCTCTATGCTCTTGATCATAGAATATGGGAGGTGAAGATCTCTAGCATTAAGGAGTTGGCAAGTTACGACACGTTGACTTGCGACAAGCTCTTCAATAAGCTTAAGTCCACCAAGATTGTCAAGGCATCTCGTCTAAGATACGGGAATTCTTTGCCTCAGTCCATGGCACTAGTTTTTGGTTCTGGCAGTGTACCTTATTTGGAGGTAATTTATGTAGTTCTTCAGGCACTTATGCTTTTGTTGGAGGTTTTGCTTTGTCCTCTTTGGTATCTGTCATAAAAGAACATGTGGACACCTTGGACGATGATGAGCTTGTTCTTTTTGTTAATAAGTTCACCTAGTTCTATAATGATAGCTGAGATAAGAGGAGAGGAGGATCTTATGGGTGTTTTGAGTACGGTGATACTTATCATTTTAAGGCTAACTGCCCCAAGCTCAAAAAGAATGATGAGAGTGATCACACACACCACAAGAGAGACAAAAAACCCTTCCAGAAAAAGAACGGAGAAAAGATAGCTAAGAGAGCAGCTAAAGTAGCCTCAAGAGCTTTTATGGAAGCCCTTAGCGACATCAACATATCATCTAGTGAGGAGGATGATCCGCGAGAGAAGAAGGGAAATGACTTCATCGATCTTTGCTTCATGGCCAACAGCATCAACGACAGCAAGAACAAGCCAGATTCCACTGAGGTAATGCTATCCTATGATGAACTTTCAGTTAAAGTTGATAAATTGACTGATGCTTTGGTTGGTTAGGATATATTACTCATAAAAGTTGTGCGTGAAATAAAAAAACTTAGAACTACATATGAATTTGTTTCTACTAAACTTACCATGATTAGGTCTAAGTTGAATGATGTTGAATGTGAGTCATGTCTAGTTTTCATGAGTGAGCTTGTCGAGCTATATTTTGTGCATATAAGTTGAATGATGTTGAATGTGAGTCATGTCTAGTTTTCATGAGTGAGCTTGTCGAGCTATATTTTGTGCATGCTCAAGTCGTCGATCGGCTTGAGAGTGCGGAGAAACAACTCAATGTGGAGGAGTCTAGACCCTCTTCTTTCAATGCTTATTCGAACTGTCCTTTACTTATTTTGAGTATTGAGTTAAGGGACAAGCATGTTAAGGAGTTAGAGGCTAGATTGGAGAGTGTTGGGAGTTCGAGAGATGTGCAACCAAAATGTTCCACCTGCACTATCCTTTAGGACAAACTCAGATTTGCTAGAGGGCAAGTTTAGAAGCTCATGACAGAGAATGAATACCTTCTCGTTGTGGTTAACAAGTGCACTGAAGGCAAGGAAAGGATAGATTTACTCTTGGCCAAGACCAAGATGTGTGCCGACAAGGATGATTTAACTTTGGGTTTGGGTTTTGAGAGAGTTGAGTGTCGTGAGAAGGGCTAGACCATTTTTACCTCTCCCACTACCCTTGAGGAAGAGAAATCCAAGATGGATACACCACCAAGCCCATGAAACTAAACCCTCAACCACATCCCAAGAAAATGACATACCATTGTGAGTTCTGCAAGAAAGATGGTCATATTGAGGAGTTTTGCTTCAAGAGGAAGCGGGTCGAGAGGGTGAAGAAACCTAGGGTTGGTCAGGAGCTGTTCTACCAGAAGTGTGGTAGACAGAGGGTTCCTCGACATGGTGAGAGGCAACATGCCAGGGTGCATCATGCAGGTGGTGGTAGGGGAGACGACTTTCGTGCTCGTGCTCCGGAGGGTGGATACTGTTCCGGTAGAGCTCCAAGTTGTTCTCGATACATCTTTGGACCTCGTGGCCGTAGTTTGAGGCAGTTTGATGGATCACGCCTTGAGAGTGAGTCGCACTTTGCTCCTAACCATTCCACTGTCTTTGGTTACCCTACCTTTGAGCAGATGGCTCGACACTAGTTCGATTCTTTTGCTAACCTAGTGTCGGACCATTCGCTCGTCCTTTTTACCTTTGATTTTGCAGGATCGAGACTTGGAGGACATATGAAACATGGACTTGTAGATGGTTCTCCACTCTCAACCCCATGAGCTTCAACCAGTATATCACTTTTGGGGCAATGATCAAGGTAAGAGATTTTGTGTTTTGTTTATCCTTTTTGAGTTGGATATCTTGATATTTTACTTTCTCTTGCATTTTTATTTTGCTTTTGTGTGTGCTTTTCTCATGCTTTATCGCATTCACACACATGTACAAGTTTCTATTATATGATTAACTGTTTTTACATGCACTTGCTTGTATATGCTTTTGGATTATTCTATATGATCATGTTGTATAAGCTCTTTTGAATATACATTTGATATCTATCATGAGTTTGGCGTTTATGCTTTAAAAATATAAAACATGGTCACTACTCAGTCTGGTAACTAGCATGTGTAGCTTGATTGCTTTTGCTATCTTTTACATGCCTGATAGCTAATTCCTTTTAATTGGATGCAAACATGTAACTTGAACATCTATATGCTTTTATGGAAATCTTGTACTGAAAAATGATAAAAATCATAAAAATGATATCCTTGCCCTTTGTGCTAAAAATGAAAAGATCCATGCGGGTTTGCTTTTTCGCACTACTTTTATTATAGACTGCTTACCATAGCACTTTGGTATGAACTGGGACATTGTAGTATATGCCAAAATCAATGCTTTAAGCCTCTGATGGACTTTCCTTGACCTAGGCTTGGCTTGGTCGTTTAGCATAAGGTTGACAAACAAATAACCCTTGACACAAAATAAAAAAGGGGAATTAAAAAGCTTGAAAATATTGGATAACAAGTTTGCTGAAGCTCCATGTTTTTGATATGCTTACCTAGGTAGATATTTGCTAGCTTTTGCATTTCATGTCTTATCATGCCCAGTCTGCTAGTTTGAGTGGTGATGCTTTTATTTGCAAAACTTGAAACTATGTACTCATGATTTTCTTTGAATATTATTCATTTGAGCTTGTCATGCACTGTTTTAAAGACAATATCCTTGGCTATACTTGCTTGATCTTGTAATTTCTATTAATCATATCTGAGAAGCTTGCTTTTACACTTCTTTTGCACTCCACTTGCATTCATAGCACATGTTGAGGGGGAGTTGCATTTCATGGGGAGTGGATTTTTTGTCCCTTTGAGTGCTTTTAGTCTCGCTTGATGAGTCCGATTGTCAACAAGGAGGAGAAATTTGAGGACATAGGGGTAGAGATTGAGAGTTTAAAAGGGAGAATTTTGGCTTTTTCTGGGATTTTGCCTTGTTGATGATTCTGAAAAACGCACTCAGTTGAGATTTTCTTTGAAATCTTTGTTGATTTCTTTTCTGTTTGGCTTAATGACCTTTTCTGATTTTCGATTGTCTTTTGGTCATTAGGTTGAACTCTTTATTTTTTTATTTTCCTTGTTTTGTTTCTTTGTTTCTACATTTGGTTACTGGTGAATAAAATGAAGAATGAAGTGTTGACAATGCACTCATCAAGGGAGAGATTGAGGAGCCATGGTGGAGACAATGCACCTCATGGCTCTCAGATGATGATTGATTGTCAACGGAGAAGAGATGATGAAGGAAACCCTCTAAGGGGAGGCACATCGAAGGGGAACTTCAAAGGAAGAGGTCTTACCATGGCGTTGGCTGATGTGACTTCGATAGACGGATGGGTGTTCGCCGGGTTGAAGGATTTACATAATTATGGTGGTCCAATCCGGGTACACGACACAAGGGAAACAAGTGAGTTGTCGTATCATTGGTCATGTGACTCAGGTACATAGACATGCAATTGTCGGACTGAGAGAGTTGCGGGGTTATGGTGGTCCAATCCGTGTGCACAGTGCAAGGGAACCAAGTGCTTTGGCGATTTTGGCGTAAAACCGTCAACTACATCAACCGTACACATGAAGATCGACGTACTTGATGCAAAGACATGTAATCCACAAAAGCAAAGCATTAGGAAAAATATCTAGAAATAATATATTTAACTTTTTTCCCTTCAGGCTTTTAATCTATAAAAAACCCTTGAGTTTATTTATATCTTTTCCTGTTTTTAAGTGGGCAATAAATAACCTTAGTGCCCTAGGTTAGGGTTAACATTTTGGAAACTAATCTTTTCACTTTCTGAATTTCGGTCAAGTATTCCACGACTGGTTTTTCCTTCTCCGCCGCCGGGCTTTGAAAGACACTGCTAGCGTGTTTGAGCCATCGTCGCTTTGTTTCTTCTGTGCCAGTTATGCCATCTACTGTTTTTGGTTTTTTTTGTGGTTTCGTTCTTCTGTCGACCATGTTCCGTACCGTATGTCTGCACATTTTTCTTATCGGCATGCCGAAGCAGCCACTCAGGCGCATTTGGCTAGTGCCATAGTCAACCAAGTCAACCTTGTAGTTTTCGCCGCTGTTTTGGTAGCCTGTGCGGCTGTGCGTGTGCTTCAAACCTAACGCCATCTGAGATTTTTCTTCAACTGATTTTCTTGTGCCGATATTTTTGATTAGAGTACTAGTTTGTTCTTGGGGGTCGTGTTACCTTGATTCACGCGTGTCTGATTTGTACTGTGTGTATGTCCAAACTCATCCTGCTGCCAATCTAGTAATTGTCTGAATCAATAGGCCTACAAACTTGTTTTTATCAGTTTCTCTCAAACCGCAGAACACATTTTATTTGTTTTCTACACTTGCAATTTATTCACGCTGCCTTACGTGATTTCCCTAGACAACACCGAGTGCATCGCTTGGACTACTATTTTGACTCGGCAACCATAACCCTATGCTCTGCACTACTTGAATCGCTGCATCCGAGACAATACACTGTGGAAAAGAGAGCTTCAGTCGCACCCGCTCTGTCTTGGGAGCGCCGCCGGTGCACAGCACAAGCCACGGTTGTGCTCACCAACGCGTGGCCCTGAGCCCAGATCTTCTGTAGCTCTTATTACCGATTGTGATTTCTTCTTTGAGACTACAGTTGCTGCATTTAGGCGTGCGTGGAGATAATCTCCAGATCTCCTCCTTGCTACGCGCAAGATTACCTTGCCTAAGGAAAAACATTCCACTGCTGGATTTTCTGCTGTCGTCTGGTTTCTGTCTTGCACGAGGGTGCTTTGCGCTTGTATATTAAATGCTTTGATTGATTTGTGAATATGTTCATGCATGAACATTAAGCGTTCCATACAATGATCTAGAGTGTCAGTGTATATCTTTGTTAATAGAACGCTTGTACCATTTTTAAAGACAAACTTACCTGATCTCATCTGAATACTTGTGATCTCTCATACTGTCTCTTCACATTTCAACTTACAGGAGAGTGATACCATTTGTTAGATTCAAGATTTGTAAATTTGTTTGCTTCTTTTTCTTTTGAGGAGCATTGGGTGAAAGAAAGATACCATATTTTTTAAATAATTTATTCAGGTGCCTATTCACCCCCTCTAGTTTCTTGTTTTGGTCCTACAAATTTATCCACATGGGATGGCACATTGGCACTACATGTTATGTTAGAGGTAATTCCTGAGATGTGACCACCCTGTTAAGACCGTTGTTGCTATCAGTTTTCACGAGTTAGTTTTCAACTCTAGTAAGAACGGTATTTGACATATTAGGAATATATGTTGCACATGATACACTCTTTATTCATAATCAATCTCTTTTGATGTGAATCTTAATTTATCTCGTTATTCATTTCAAGTTGAACACATTTTTTAAATTTTTACTGTTGCGTTAGCTCGCGTACTGTACTAGTTAGTTCTAAGTTTATGTTTGATTTCATTTAGTTAAAACCCATCTAAGACACCATAGTGATGATTTGGAAAGTTTAGTCTGTAAATTTCATATGATTTTTCGTTAATTGATTAATTAGGGCTTAATCAATTTCCGTTACTGTTTTGTTCAGTAGTTTTGTTTTGTCAATATCTTTTGATACAGAAGTCTGATCGATGTGATTCAAGTTGGGTTAGTCCAAAAATTTTATATGCTTTATTCTATAAAAATTTCAGGTCGATTGGAGTTACATATTTTAATATATAACACTTTTAGCGACGAAAAATAGTTATGTCCAGAACTGAAAACATGATTAATTTTATGTTTTGTAATCAGAGGTAAGCGTTTATTTTTTCCATAGTTGTTACGGCGACGTGGCGAAGCGCGGTGACCTACCACCTTCACAACTTTACAACGTTTATGGCGCGCGGCGCGGTGTCACCATAGACACATCGGCGCGGCGAACAATATAGAAAAATAGCTTATAGGATTTAGAAAAATATATCAATATATAAGTACTAAAATACTAAATTGCAAATAACAAAATTAGTATGGTATGATAAACATAGCAATACAATATCAAGTTACAATATTGTCACTTTAGATATATTATAATATAAAAAATATAATTAAAATTGTAAAAACATATTTAAAATTATGTCTAATAATATATTTAAAGTACAGTAAATAATCTATTTATATAAATTTTACCACACAACTCATTTAAATTTCAGTCCATTTAAAGCCCATTTCTAAACCCTAACTTCTCCCCACTATCTCTCTCTCAGCCCTCTCTCCATCCGCCACACTTCCTCTCCTATCCCTCATATTCTCTTCCCCATCTTCTACCCTAGTGCACTGGGCGGCCAGATCTGACCTCGCCGCGCCCTCGTCGCACCCTTGCTGCGGCCCGCCGTGCCCTCGCCGTGGCCCCACCGTGCCCTCGCCACGCCCTCGCCGCGGCCCTGCCACACCCTGTCGCCCCTCGTCACGCTCCATCGAGCCCTCGCCGTGCTCCCGTCGTGCCCCCACCGCGCTTTTGTATGGCGGGCACCACATCCGCCACGGGCGCCACGCCATGCCACAGTGGCGCCACACACCTGTGGCGCCCGCCATAGACACTTGGGCGATATGGCGGTCCATAGCGAAGTGCAGATTTCCGCCACGGCGATATGGCGATGCTATGGTGACGAATGGCGACGCCATAACAACTATGATTTTTTTCTATCTTCCACAATCATTCACCCCTCTGATTTCCTATCTTAGTGTTAATCAATCCTATAGAGTGTGAGAAGGCTACTGTGTTGCCATAAAGTAAGAGGCATCCTTAATACCAAATTGTACTTGTATACTTGCAATCACTAGTGCATGTGTTAACAAGAGTGTAAGAAGGCTATAGTGTTGGCATTAAGTACGATGTATCCTTGACTCCAAATTGTTAAGTGTTAAGTATATATATATGTGTGTGTATTCAGATGTGACATGTGGGTCTCTCTATCTCTCTCTCTTTCCTCGTTGTATTTCTGATGTTTTGGACCTTGTACTACGTATATACTATGTGAATCCCATTTTCAATCTGAATGGGTCTAGGGTTTCATTGCCCACCACCATTTGCTGCCATTGGGGCCGTTGCGGTCGTCCACCACCGCTTATCGCCTGATGCAGTTGCGGATTTTCTCCTGTGCCTTCCGTACTTCCTTCGTGTGAAGTCACTATGCTAGATTCTCACCAATTGTTCCCACCATCGAGTGGTTGCTATTGCCTGTTGCACCTCCTCATGAGTTGCCACCCAAAGACACACTCTGTTGTTGGCCGTTGCACCTCCTCGCAAGTCGCCACCTGAAGCTATGCCCTTTACACACTACTACAAACCGTCACTGTAGTGGCGTTGGGCAAAACCACTGTAGTGGCGGGCCATTAGATGCTCGCCACTACAGTTGCTAGTGCTGATGGCAGCACCGGCGCCCGCCACTATTGTTGGTAAAGTAGTGGCGGTTGGTGCTGACGTCATCCCGGACCGCCACTATTGTACCAATAGCAGCGGCGGGCACTGGTGCTGCCCGCCGCTGCTAATATAGCCGCCACTAAAGTATTGATGACATCACTTGCGACCGCCACTACTATTCTAGCTATAAATGCGCAGCTTCTTCCTCCCCGAGCTCTACCGGAGTTCGCATTTAATTTTGTCCGTACAATGGCGACAAAAATCTAGATAAAGAGGGAGGATGCTTTGTTTTCGTTTCTTTTGAAGGATCTCATTCTAGGAGGTAAATCCATGCCGAATCTCACATTTATTTTGTATTTAATCATGTATACAATGAGTTATTAGCGTTTTACTAATTTAGGGTTTGTGAATAGAAATTTTCAAATAATCTTCCATTTACAGTGTTACCTTCTCCCAAATGAACAAATATGACCCTCCTCACAATTATTCATCTCTTGTATATTGATTTACGTTATTTTAATCTCTTTTTTAATTTGATTTATGATTATAGATCTAGAGTTATGTTGTTTGGAGAGAGAGAAACCAATATAGTTAATTTATTTAATAATTTTTTTTGCTTAATAAATAGTTTTAATTAAAGCATTGAGGATTTTTAATTAATGTTGTTATGAGCGATAATAAATCATTATATTTTCAATTTGTAAATTACTAAAATTAACAATAATGAATTTATTAATATTTTTCAAATAATATATGTTTTAGATGGAGCACAGGTCCTGGATGTACTCGCCCAACGATGGAGATGTGGTGGCATATTTTAACAGAGTAACTGAATTTACTGAAGCTGCCGCACAATATGCTTCCCGTCAGAGTGAAGAGGTAATATATTGTCCTTGTAAGGTTTGTAAAAACAAAACGATGTATCCGTGTTCTGATCGTGAAACCATACGATTTCACTTGTTGAAAAATGGTTTCGTGAAGAACTATTATATATGGACGAAACACGGTGAGATGGGCCAAAATCCTCCTGAAGATTCTGATGTGTCGCAAGATGCTCATCAACATAGAAGAGGTTGTGATCATACATCCGACATAACACATGATGATGTTGATCAACATGATGATGATGATGCCTTTGATGTGGAGGAACTGATGCGAAATGTTGCGCCTGAGGTGTTGTTGCAGAGAACTACAACCAAAGGATACGATAACTTTGAAGCACTTGACAAAGCATCAAAAAACCTTCTTTATGATGAACGCCACGGATGCGATAAGCAGTATACTGTGTTGTACACAATTCTTGAGCTTATGAAACTGAAGGCCAGCAATGGATGGTCTGACACTAGTTTTTCAGATCTTTTACAACTCCTAAAAAAGGTTTTGCCAAAACCCAATGGTTTACCATCTGATGCGTACCAAGCAAAGAAGATGATTTGTTCGTTGACTTTGGGCGTTCAGAAGATTCATGCATGCCCGAACCACTGTATCCTATATCGAAAAGAGTATGGATTGTTATAGAGATGTACGCAGTGCAATGCGAGTCGATACAAACGTCCAAATGACTGTGTGGAGGACTACAATGACCACCAGAAGAAGAATAATAAGAGGTTGCAGAAGAGGAATAAAAATGTTATTGAAGACCATACTGGAAAAAAGACGGAGAGGAAAGTTCCAGCCTTAGTAATGTGGTACCTACCAGTGATTGATCGCTTGAAACGTATGTTCTCTAATCCTAGAGATGCTGAACTATTAATCTGGCATTTCGCTGGGCGAAAGAAGGACGGAAAACTTCGGCACCCTGCAGATGCTAGGCAGTGGAAATCATTTGACCTGGCCCATCCAGATTTCTCGGACGATCCTAGAAATATCAGGATGGGACTTAGCACGGATGGAATGAATCCCTTCGGTGAGATGAGGAACCCACATAGTACGTGGCCAGTCTTTCTATGCTTGTTCAACATTCCATCATGGTTGTGCCATAAAAGAAAATACCTTATGCTCACTACTCTAATTTCTGGTCCAAAACAACCTGGCAATGACATTGATATCTTTCTAGAACCTTTGATGGAGGATATGAAACGTCTATGGGAACATGGTGTCTGTGTGTGGGATGAGCACAAGAAAGATCACTTCAATCTAAGAGCCATAATCTTTTGCACCATAGCTAACAACCCAGGACGCATGTCCCTAATAGGACAGGTTAAAGGAAAGACAACATGTGTAGTGTGTGTGGACCAGACAGAATCTATGCATCTTCCATCATTTGTTAAGATGATATATATGCGACACCGCAGATTTTTACCAAAAAACCACAAATATCGAAGAAATAGGAACCATTTCGACGGTACAATCGAGCTTGGACAGCCTCCACGAAATCGAGATGGCAAATTTCTATTCGAAATGGTAAAGAATATCAAAGTTGTTTTCGGAAAGAAGAGGAAGAAATCTCCATTTAAAAAGCAGTCGATCTTCTTTAGATATTTTCCCTATTGAAAGGAGTTGGAGATTGGTCATGCTATCGATACAATGCACATTGAGAAGAATGTCTTCGAAAGCACTATCGGTATTTTGTTAGACATACCGGGCAAATCAAAAGATGGACTCAAAGTACGAAGGGACCTTCAAACTCTCGGAATTAGACCCGAGCTTCACCCACAGGAAAGGGCCAATGGAAAATTTTTCCTTCCGGCTGCTAGCTATAACCTCACAATTGACGAGAAAAGATCAATCTGCAGGTGTCTACATGGAATCAGAGTTCTAACGGGATTCTCAACGAATATAAAGAATATTGTCTCCGTAGCATATTTGAGGATGAGCGGCTACAACACTCATGATTGTCATGTTATGCTTGGGCTATTCCTCGCCATCGCAGTAAGAGGAGTCAAACATTCATTTCTGAAGATGGTGATAACACACATGTGTCACTTCTACAATGTCATATCAAAGAAGGTGATCGACACTGAAGAGTTAAATGAATAACGTAAACAAATGAGGGAGACTATGTGTCAGCTTGAGATGTGCTTTCCTCCTTCATATTTTGATATTATGGAGCACTATATGATACATATAGTAGACCAAATCTTTGTTCTCGGTCCAACGTACCTGCACAATATGTATGCATACGAGCGTCTAATGGTTATCTTCAAGGGTTACGTACGAAATCGTGCTTATCCAGAGGGTTCCATGATAGAGGGCTACACGACTGAGGAAGTCATTGAGTGCTACGCAGATTACATAAGAGATGGAAGACCAATAGGAGTTCCCGTGTCCCGGCACCATGGAAGACTCACCGGTAAAGGAACTAAAGGCAGGAAAATCATACGAGACAATAATTACCAAATAATAAGAGAATCACATTACAGTGTAATGCATCAGTTGGCGATTATGAGACCATATGTTGAACAACACCTGCAAGAGCTTCGTGAAACGAATGAAGATCGCGATGAACAATGGATTATGAAAGAACACAAAATTTATTTCACATCATGCCTGAGGGATCTAAACCTTTCGATCGGAGAAACCGACGAAGAGATGATGATAAATAAATTGTCTTACGGTCCATTGAGCATGGTTAAAACATGGCAAGCGTATGACATCAATGGTTTCACATTCTATACCAAAGCAAAGGATCAAAAGAGTCAGCGCCAAAATAGTGGTGTCAGAGGAGAAGCAGAAGATAGCACTGGACAAAAGAATGCTTACTTTGGATACATCGAAGAAATATGAGAACTTAACTACGGGAACTCTATCGAAATCCCTGTATTTAAGTGTCAGTGGGTCAGACATCCAGAAGGTGTGGAGGTGGATGATTACGGGTTTACGATAGTTGACCTTAATAAGGTGGCTTATAAAGATGACCCTTGGATACTCGCTCAATCCGTGGCACAAGTATTTTACATACTTGATCCTAAAGATGAGAAAAATACATCGTTGCTCCAGGAAAACAAAGAATTGTTGGAGCTGATGGAGTCGAAGATGAAGAAGAATACAATCAGTTTGATGAGGTGCCGTTTTTCATTGACATATCAAGGATCAATGTGGTTGAAGCAAAACTATCATTTGGCAGTGTGATTCCTTATCTACGCACCAATGGCGATGGAAAATTAGTGCAAGGCTAGATCATTTATGTTTAGCGTGCGTATTTGTAAAATCAATTATGTCATTTATTGTTAAATCATTTTCAAGATCAAATGAGGATTTAATTAAACATCAATAGAAAATTTTTAAAAATATTTAATTTTTGGGGCCAACAGCAAGCTTAAAACCTCAAACCGCCTGCCGGTAGCGAGGTTCGAACCTCGAACCGCATGGCCCCAAGGAGACCCGGGCACCACTGCGCTACTAAGTGTTTCACGTCATTGTAAGAAGAGTATTATATGCTATATATATAATCCCTACCTCTATTAGTAGTGGCGGGCTGGATGACGTCATCATGCCCGCCACTACTAAGAGAAAATAGCAGTAACGGGCACAATGACGTCATCATGCCCGCCACTCCTAATACACCTATATATACTTTCCACTCCCGCCGTTCGAAAACCTAGTTTCATTTTCTAAACCCTAAACTCCCGTATCGCCCCCTCCTCCCGTCGCCGCCGTCGACGTCCCGGAGCACGTCGCCACTGCCCTCCGCCCGTCGCCGCCTTCCTCGGAGCCCATCGGCGCCGCCCGTCGCCGCCATCCAGTCGATCAGTAAATGATTATTAACCTATCTTTGGTCTTATTTTATTCGAGCTTAGGGTTAAAATGATGGAGGATTGTTATATTAATTTATGCGTGGTAATATAATTTAGTATAATATTACTAGTAGAATGCACTATAACAATAATGTTTTTTAATGTACTGTAAAAATTTCTGAGAAAAAAATTTCCAATATAACAATAATGTTTTTTAATGTACTATAATATTACTATCTTAGGGTTTTTTAATGTTATATCAATGTGACAAAAAAATGCAGATGGCTCCTCCTAAGATTGAACCAAACAGTGGATCCTTAGACTCTACATCAAGTGGCGTGTGTGAGGTTTGCAAATGCGGTAAACATAAGGTACATGATGGTATAGTTTGCAGTTGTTTGGCGAAGAAAGTGATTCTCATAATGGACTCCGACTCGGAGGACGACTCGCGATCGCTGCAACCAGATAGGGTAAGTGTTGGCAGACGGAAGAATGATGAGACAACCGGTGGTAGAGGGAAACATGCCGAGGCTAGCGGTGGAAAAGGGAAGCATGTAGAGCAATGCGGCAGCAAGAGGAGGAAGGAGGCAAGATCCTCTTTTTATGCAAATTTTATATTTTTATCATCCAATTCAATCATTGATAATAAGTTGTTCTCACTATCGCCGCCGCGTGTATTTTCTTGTTCAGGAACATGGAGAGCAGTTCAGACTGCCTGATGATTCCGAGTTGGTTGAGGATTGGCAAGTTGAGGCTTTTAATCTGTTTAACCAGAAATAGGTTGGGTTTGTGCCGAGGAAGAAGAAGAAGCTCCAAACCATATCTTTCTTTTGGGTTTGACCAGTAGTGCGTTTCGATGTGTAAGCTGGTTTCCCCAGGCTGAACTTGTGTTTGTTTACTTGCTGTCAAATAAACATGATATGTCAAGCGAGCCCCCGCACCACCGCGCTACAAAGTCTCGATCATATCGTAACAACATGTAATAAAAACACACTTAATGAAATAAAAACAGTAAACTAAGGGAGAAAAATACCAATTTTTGCAATTAGAATATTGGTGTTGTATTTTTATTGTACAAAAAGTTTCAATTTCAAAGGAAGAATAAACTATAGATTTTGCTTTCAAACCTCAGTCATTTCTTCTCTAAACCCTAATGCATCCCCGGAGAATATCATGTTTATTAATGAAATAAAAAAAAGTAAAGTGAGGCAGAAAAATACCAATTTTTTAAATTTGATAAGTTATGATGTATTTTTATTGTTAAAAAAATCAAGTTCAAACTAGAATTTAAACATGAATAAAAAAGTCATGAAATGTAAAAAAAAAGTTTGGACGCTAGCAGCAAGGTTCGAACCTCAAACCGCCTGCCGGCAGCAAGGTTCGAACCTCAAACCGCCTGCCGGCAGCAAGGTTCGAACCTCGAACCGCATGGCACCAAAGCAACCCCCGCACCACTGTGCTACTAAGTGTTTCTCGACATGAGTGGCAACAGTATGCTAGATAACCCCACCAGCGGCGGGCGGATTAGTAGTGGCGGGCATGATGACGTCACCAGCCCGCCACTGCTATCCTTTTAGTAGTGGCGGTCGCATGATGTCATCGGCCCGCCACCACTAAGTCGAGTGACGTACACTGAGGCAGAAAAATACCAACTTTTTAAATTTGATAAATTATGATGTATTTTTATTGTTAAAAAAATTCAAGTTCAACGAGGATTTAAACATCAATAAAAAAGTGCTGAAAATTTAAAAAAGTACAAAACTTGAAAAAAGTTGATTTGGCGCCAGCAGCAAGTTTCGAACCTCAAACCGCCTGTCGGCAGCAAGGTTCGAACCTCAAACCGCATGGCACCAAAGAAACCCCCGCACCACTGCGCTACAAAGTATTTCTCGGCTATTTGTGCAGTGTATGCTAGATAATCCCTACCTCTACGTTGACTTTTTTGCATTAAATACCAATTTCTGTTAATGAAAGATACCAATTTTTGCAATTAGAATATTGGTGTTGTATTTTTATTGTACAAAAAGTTTCAAGTTCAAAGGAAGAATCAACTATAGGTTTTGCTTTCAAACCTAGGTCATTTCATCTCTAAACCCTAATTCATCCCCGCAGAATCTTAGGTTTCTTAACGCCCTACATGATTATTTTCTCGAAACAATTTTATTTTTTATGACAACATCTATGGATCGATCATATCATAACAACATGACAAGTCTCATCTTTTTTAGACTTTATTTTATTTTTTGAGGATTAAAAAACTATAAAAATACAAGTTGTCGATCGAGTGTTGTGGAAACCTACATTTTTTATGATGGTTTTAAATTTACTGGATAATAATAACTAATTATAGAGTCAAAACATGAATATGGTTTTTCTATAAATTTTGGTGAATTATTTCATGTCTTGTAGTTCAAATTGAACTTATTTTGACTTTGATCATAAAAACACACTTAATGAAATAAAAACAGTAAACTAAGGGAGAAAAAGTAAAGTGAGGCAGAAAAATACCAATTTTTTAAATTTGATAAGTTATGATGTATTTTTATTGTTAAAAAAATCAAGTTCAAACTAGAATTTGCTTTCAAACCTCAGTCATTTCTTCTCTAAACCCTAATGCATCCCCGGAGAATCTCATGTTTCTTAATGAAATAAAAAAAGTAAAGTGAGGCAGAAAAATACCAATTTTTTAAATTTGATAAGTTATGATGTATTTTTATTGTTAAAAAAATCAAGTTCAAACTAGAATTTAAACATGAATAAAAAAGTCATGACATGTAAAAAAATGTTTGGACGCTAGCAGCAAGGTTCGAACCTCAAACCGCTTGCCGGCAGCAAGGTTCGAACCTCGAACCGCATGGCACCAAAGCAACCCCCGCACCACTGCGCTACAATGTGTTTCTCGAAATGTAACGCAACGTATGTTAGATAACCCCCACCTCTCATAGTAGTGGTGGTCGGGTATGCTGACATCACCAGTCCGCCACTGCTATTCCTTTTAGTAGTGGCATCGAGCACCAGCGGCGGGCGGATTAGTAGTGGCGGGCTGGTGACGTCAGCATGCCCGCCACTACTATGATAAAATAGCAGTGGCGGGTGGATGACGTCATCATGCCCGCCACTGCTAATCCGCCTATATAAATATTTCACTCCTGCTGTGTGAAAACCCTAAGCCCTAATCTTCTCCCGCCAGTTACTGTCGCTCCTAGTGCCCGCGCCGCCACCCTTGGAGCCCGTCATTGTCATCCCCGAAGTCCGTCGCCGCCATCTCGGATCCGTTGGTGTCCCCGAACCCCTCGCCGCCACCTCGGAGCCATCGCAGTCATCCTCGAAGCCCATCACCGGAGCCCGCGTCGGTGTACCCGGACCCCTCGTCGCTGCCATCCCCGTCCCCGACGCACGCCGCCATCTCCGTCCCGGAGCCCGCGCCGCCACCCTCGGAACCCATCACCGTCGTCGCCCCGAACTCCGCCGGAGCCCACGTCGCTGTCCCCGGACCCCGCGCCGCCGTCCCCGTCCCCGAGCGCACGCCGCCGTCCCCGTTCAGGTTGCTAAAAACTTCCCCTTTTCCAATTTTCTCTGAAATTAATGCCCTGATTCAGACGAACATGCATGTTCTCTTAGGTAGTGTTTGGTTGCTTGTATGAAGTTGAATATGTATGGGATGGTTCACTTGAATAAGATGGTACAAGTAGGGCGTTTGGTTGTTTGTATCGGATGATACATGATTTTGTTTGGTTACTTGCATAAAATGGTATGGGATGGTACATGTTCTTGTTTGGTTGGTTACTTGCATAAAATGGTATGGGATGGTCGGCTAGATCTGAAGAGGGGAGAGTTTGGCGACTGACGGGATCTAGAGAGGGGAAAGTGTAGGTGACCGATGAGATTTGCAGAGGGGAGAAGGCGGGCAGTCGACGGGCAGTGGTGTGAAGCACGGGCGACGGTGGTGAACAAATAAAAATAGAAAATGTTGATTGTGGAATGCAGTTTAGGCCTGTCTTTATTTTATTTTTTCTATTTTGGTTGAATGTGTTCTATTTTGATTCAGAAATTTCCCCTTGAATTCATTGCAAGGTGTTTAGATAATTAAGTTTGTTTAAATTCTGATTTCTTGATCAGACATAAAGATTAAATAGCAAGTTTGTGATATAGTCTTTAATTTGACTCATTGGAGCTAAATCTATGATTAAGTTTGGAGGAGCGTTGGGTGTTTTGAAAGGGCCATCTAATTCGAAAGAATTTTGTCGAGGCGCCTATTCACCCCCCTCTAGTTCTTGAGTGAAGTCTTCTATATCTAAGTTATGCCATGAGAAATATTGCATACCACATTACCACTTTTTTAGAACAACTTTTAGAGGCCTATGATGCAAATAGTAATTGAGTTCTCTCATGTATGTCATCAAGCCGTGGGACACATCCATTCCGGTCAACAACTTCTTCTTTCTCGTGTTGCTGACAGGGAATGGATGTGCTCACGGTTCCATGGCAGCCATGAACATATTTGAAAAACAACACAAAATATGCTGAGGCCTCAACAACACAAGAGATAGAGAACAACACAATCTCCTAACTTGAGGATTAATATAGTAGCTTCAGAAGTAATAGCTGACTACTGTAGCCAAGAAGAGTTTTCATACATTTCCCACCTTTGACACTGTGATCAGTTTACTACTGCTATTACTTCTGAGGCTACAGTAGTAAACTAATCACAGTGTCAAAGGTGGGAAATGTATGAAAACTCTTCTTGGATACAGTAGTCAGCTATTACTTCCGAAGCCACTATATTAATTCTCAAGTTAGGAGATTGTGTTGTTCTCTCTCTAGTTTTGTTGAGACCTCAGCATATTTTATGTTGTTTTTCCCTCTAATGTTCCATGGCAACAAAATATGCTGAGGCCTCAACAACATTGTGATCAGTTTACTACTGCTATTATTTCTAAGGCTACTATATACTAATCCTCAAGTTCATGCATCCGGTTGGAGACCAACATTAGATTCTACAATTACTTTTAGAGCCTATGATGCAAATTGTTATTGAGTTATCTCATGTATGTCATCAAGCCGTGTGACATGTCCATTCCTGTCAACAGCTTCTTCTTTCTCGTGTTGCTGACAGGGAATGGATGTGCACATGGTTCCATGGCAGCCATGAACATTTTGAAAGCTACACAAAATATGCTGAGGCCTAAACAACACTGTGATCAGTTTACTACTGCTATTATTTCTAAGGCTACTATATACTAATCCTCAAGTTCATCCGGCTGAAGGCCAACATTAGATTCTGCAATTACTTTTAGAGGCCTATGATGCAAATAGTAATTGAGTTATCTCATGTATGTCATCAAGCCGTGAGACACATCCATTCCTGTCAACAACTTCTTCTTTCTCGTGTTGCTGACAGGGAATGGATGTGCTCACGGTTCCATGGCAGCCATGAACATTTTGAAAAGCAACACAAAATATGCTGAGGCCTAAACAACACTGTGATCAGTTTACTACTGCTATTATTTCTAAGGCTACTATATACTAATCCTCAAGTTCATGCATCCGGCTGAAGGCCAACATTAGATTCTGCAATTCCTTTTAGAGGCCTATGATGCAAATTGTTATTGAGTTATCTCATGTATGTCATCAAGCCGTGTGACACATCCATTCCTGTCAACAGCTTCTTCTTTCTCGTGTTGTTGATAGGGAATGGATGTGCACACGGTTTCATGGCAGCCATGAACATTTTGAAAAGCTACACAAAATATGCTGAGGCCTAAACAACACTGTGATCAGTTTACTACTGCTATTATTTCTAAGACTACTATATACTAATCATCAAGTTCATCCGTCTGAAGGCCAACATTAGATTCTGCAATTCCTTTTAGAGGCCTATGATGCAAATTGTTATTTAGTTATCTCATGTATGTCATCAAGCCATGGGACACATCCATTCCTGTCAACAATTTCTTCTTTCTCGTGTTGCTGACAGGGAATGGATGTGCTCATGGTTCCATGGCAGCCATGAACATTTTGAAAAGCTACACAAAATATGCTGAGGCCTAAACAACACTGTGATCAGTTTACTACTGCTATTATTTCTAAGGCTACTATATACTAATCCTCAAGTTCATCCGGCTGAAGGCCAACATTAGATTCCACAATTCCTTTTAGGGGCCTATGATGCAAATTGTTTTTGAGTTATCTCATGTATGTCATCAAACCATGTGACACATCCATTCCTGTCAACAGCTTCTTCTTTCTCATGTTGCTGACAGGGAATGGATGTACACATGGTTCCATGGCAGCCATGAACATTTTGAAAAACAACACAATATCCTAACTTTAGGATTAATATGACATCAGACCTTTTTTGCATAACCAAAATTCTGATACATTAGCCTCTTAACTATGAATAGTTTATCTATGGCGGAAGAAGGACGTTCCATCGAGGAGCTCATCTACGAGTCTCCCGCAAAAACAAATAAAGAGGGTTCATCTGAAGGATCCTCCGATAGCGAATCTTCGTACCACTCTCCGGAGAATGAACATCCAATGGAGCCTAGGAAGAAGAGAACGAGAGAAGACGCCGATGAGGATTACATTCCTGAAGCTCAAGCGGAGGTAATTATTACGTTAGTAACAAGTCAGAGCAGCTTCTAACCGAGGATTACATTCCTGAAGCTCACATTGTCTATCATCGTAGGATCATCCAAAGCGAGGAAGCAAACGTCGATTATTCCAAGTCGAGAAAAGAACAACTATTGTCCCAGCTATTGAGTCAGCTGAGCGAACAGATGTTGAGCCCGCTGCCACAACATCGTATGCAAATGCGAAGAGGAGAGGGAAACGGGAGAAGAACAAGCTGCATACAACTATCTATGAGGTTGAAGAAGTGCATGTTGATGGGGCTCCAAAGAAGCCAAAAGAAATCACAGCGAAGTGGCGTAACGACTGTGGATGTCTCGCCAGGGAGCGATGTAAGATAGTTTGGAAAAATTGGAAGACTGTCCCTGAAGCTACAAAGAACGAATTGTGGCAGCATATAAAAGCACATTATAAATTCCCGGAAGACCGCTTAGAAGACGCTAAAGCTGCCACATTGAAGACTATCGAGAAGGCTCTCCGTACATTTAGGACTAAACTGAACACACAATACCTTCAGAAAGATGAGTCGCCACTCAACGACTACGGCTTTATAATGCCAAATGAATGGAACGAATTCAAAATGCAGCATTGCTCGGAAGAAGCCAAACAAGAGAGCATCATGTTCAAAGAACTTAATAAGAAGAATAAGTTCCCACATAAAATTGGGCCAGGTGGATATAAGGCCAAGGAGGATGAGTGGAGTAGAAAGGAGGAGGAGGACAGTGCGGCTGGGTTACCTGAACAGTTTTCAGGTGCTAATCAGCGCACTAAGAGATGGCTCCTAGGTCGAGCTAAAAAAACACCCGAGGGCCAATATATGCTCTCCGACTCACGGACTAGTGAAGTATTCCAGAAAGCACAGGAAATCGCTGAGTTGGAGAAGACTGGATGCCCGCCACTATAGGTCATTTTTGCTCGCCGCTACAGTGTCGCTTTGTAGTAGTGACACTTGTGTGCCCTAGGCTGAAGTAGTGCTCTATCTCTTGTGCCCCCTAAAGAATGCCCCTGATGCTTCTACACATGGAAGAGAAAGAAGTACTTTGTATCTTGTTTGTGCCTCACATTTGAAGCAAGTCCATCTGAAGAAATTGGCAAATTGTTGAAGCCTTTTGTGGTACCTTTTTCTTCAACAAATCTCACATCGGTGGTAATTTATTTTTGACCCCTCAGTATGTTACAACCCAATAATATTGCTATTAGCCTTACTCTTGATGTTCAAAATTACCAAGAATGGGCATTTTCTATAGAAACTGCATTGAGGGGTCATGGGCTAGCTTTTCACTTAATTGTTGATCCACCTTCATATAATACTAGCATGACTAAAGTTAAAAAATAGAAAATTAATGATGGTAAAGTGATGGATACCATTGTTAATAGCATAAAATAGTCCATGATCACGAGCTTGGATAAATTTATGATGACAAAAGAGATGTGGTATTTTCGAAAGCAATGCTATGTCTAAGGTAGTGGTGCTCTTTGGCATACTTTTATGTGACAAATACGTGTGATTGAATAGAATGATATGGTCATTGATGAGTATTTTTAGCTTTTGATCATTTGATAGGCCCCTTAGTATCCATGATATCAAAATGTGAAGTAGAGCAGTGTACTACTCACACCTTTGTAGAAAAGTTACTTATATATAGATTTGTTATGGGAGTACGCTCTGATTACCGAAGAAATTCAGCTCAAGTTTTTGCATGTTCCTTCTATACCAATGACTCACAATGTGTTGGCAGCTCCTCAGAGAGCCAGTACATCTCGAGGCAGTAGTTCTATGGTTTGTGAGCATTGAAAGAAGATTGTTCATCGCTCTGAAAATCGCTTCATCCAATAGCCAGAAAAACTGGCTGAGTACCATGCCCGTCGAGCAGCTCATGGATATGGTACATCCACCACTTCTAGAGGATCAGTCTCTATTGCCACTTGTTGACACAGAAATGCACCCCCGCACTTGGGCCGGTTCGACGTCCAAAAGTATCGCAACGATACCGACACCGCATTCTGACTACCCTTAATAATGATAAGGGATTTGGAGTCGCCAGGCAATCAGATAAATAATTAATATTTTAATCCAATTGGCCGAAAAGTGTTAATAATAATGTAAGCAATAATAAAACAAATAAAATACCTAAAATCGGCCAATTCGAAGGCCGATTCGAAGTTACAACAATTTTGGCCCGAAGGGTCCCTAGGGCACCTTCGGCCTCGTACCCGGTCAGACCGGAGGTACAACCTCGGTTGGACCGGGGGATTGCGAAGAGGCTTTGGGATTGAGCCCCGAAGGCAAGTGCGAAGGGTGGCTCCGGGCAGTCTGACCGGTGAAGCTCCTTCGGTCGGACCGATGGGGTCCCCTCAATCGGACCATGCGGGTAGGCTTCGGCGCGTGTGGCCCTGGTGAAGGCTCTAGCGTGGTGCAATGCGAAGGGGGCTTCGGGCGCAACCTTCGGGCTACGACGCAACGTGGTGCGGAGGGTCCCGGTCGGACCGGCGGAGTGTCGTCGGTCTGACCGGCTGTTGCCGACAACGGCGTGATGAGGTCCGGTCAGACTGGGGTCTCAACGTCGATCGGACCAAAGTAGCAGTTCAGATCTGCTAAACCTCGGCAACCCTAGCAAATGATCTTCAATTGCCTCCAAATTTTGCAGGGATGCTTATGAGGGCAATTGATCTGCAAAACCACAAAAGATCATATACAATTTGGCCAAGGGGCCGAATTACCAAATATGGTGATAAAAATCGATAAAAGGGATAGCAATCCATTACGTGGATTAACGGGAGGTTCACAAGCGAACCAACAAGGAATACCGTGATTACGGACGCGGCGGATGAAGGGCTTTCAAGAAAACCCACGAAAATCTACTATCTAATGCAGAAAGTAAAGAAAAGTAAATGCGATTCAAAGCTAGGGCTTTTGATTTTTGAGATTGGAGAGAGCCCCTAAATCGGCCTTGCCCCTAGTATTTATAGGGGGTGGGCTGGTGGTCCCTGGCGCAAAATATCAGTAGGATTCGACCACAATTCGGTTGAGATAAGATTTAGATAAAAATCACCCGAATCCACTTCAGATTCATATTCTGAACCCCTGGCCGGTCTGGTCGAGCCCATGGGGCCGATCTGACTGGGCTTACATGGCCGGTTGGACCGGCCTACTATAGCCAGTCTGACTGGCCTATGCCAGGTTTGGCATATTTTTGGTCAAAAATACCACTTTTAAGTATTTTGCCTAGTTTGACCATTAATGCCATTTTTTCTATAAACACATGCCCCCTGCCTTTTAGCAAACTAAGTGAGCTAAAAGCATGACGGGCTCGGGCGATACTTTCTATATTGGCCTTTGACACTTTAAGCGTTTTGCCACACACTCGGGAAGTACCTTTTCAAATATCTACTATTCAAAGCTCTTCGAAATCGCTCTCCTTATAGAGAATCTAACACATATGCATTGCTTGGAGCGATTTCGACTACCTTGAAAGGACTTTCCCAACTAGATGACCATTTGCCAAATTTTGGGCTCTTAGTGCCCAATGGTAAAATCGTATTCCAAACCAAGTCATTGACTTGAAATGATTTTGTTCTAACCTTTTTGTTGTAGGCTCTAGCTACTCTTCTTTTATCTTTCTGTATTGCCTCTAGAGCCTTCAACCTCTTATCGATCACTTCTTCTAAATTATCCTTCAGAAGTTTCTCATATTCATCGACCGATAAGCCATCTTGCTTAAGAAATCTAAGTGAGCCATGATCCACCTCTATCGGTAGAACGACTTCTTGTCTATATACCAACTCATATGGACTAACTTTAGTGGCACCGTGCTTTGTAACTCTGCTAGCCCATAAAGCTTCAAAAAGCACCTCATGCCACCTCTTTGGAAATTCTTCAATCTTCTTTTTGATTAGTTTAATCACAATTTTGTTACTAGACTCGGCCTGACCATTGGACTGAGCATAATATGGAGAAGAGTTTACCAATTTGATCCCATAGTATTCGGCAAAGTCCCTCACTTCTTTAGCAATAAACAAAGTACCTTGGTCTCTAGTGAGAGTTTGGGGAATGCTGAATCTATGTATAATGTGCTTCAAGATGAAATCGATTACCTCGTGGTGAGTCATGTTCTTGAGTGGCACGACCTTGGTCTACTTGGTGAAGTAATCCATCACCATCAACACGAACCGGTGCCCTTTTGAAGAGGGAGGATGAATTTGGCCGATGAAGTCTAAGCCCCAACCTTGGAACGACCATGGTTTGATAATAGGATTAAGCATCGATGCAGGTGCTAGCTGAATATTACCAAACTTTTGACAAGCTTCACACCCTCTATAATACTTAAAACAGTCCTCAGTCATAGTCGGTCAATAAAACCCCGCTCTTTTGAGCATCCAACTCATTTTCGGGGCTGACTGATGAGTGCCGCAAAGTCCTTCATGGAATTCACCCGCAACAACTCTAGCTTAATCGGAGTTCAAACACTTCAAAAGTACTCCATCAATAGTTCGACGATACAACACATCGTCAAGCAAAACAAATTTGAATGCCTGTTGCCGAACCTTCCGATCAACCCTTTGACTAGGATTTTTTAAATATTGGACGATTGGGACCCCCAATCATCCTTACTGATCAAAGGAGAAATGACCAAATCTTTACTAGAATTGGCCTTTAGAATTTCCATTTGGACCTGCCCCCCGAGTGCAAAACCCTCCTAACAACGGTCGGTCGGACCAGCCATGTTGGCTCGGTTCGACCGGCTATTGCCGGATGATTGGCACGGGTCGGTCTAACCGGCCTGACATGGCCGGTCAGACCGGGAGCGCATGGGCGGTCTGACCGTGCTCGCAAGGCCGGTCAGACCGACGATGGTACTCTTGGATGATACATTGTCTCCGAGCATCGGCTTTTCTTGTGTGCAGAATTTACCTCTCCTAATTTGATAGCCCGATGCTTGCTGAGCCAAGTCATTTGCAAGTGAGTTGGCTTCTCTAGACACATGAGCAATTTCAAAATCATCAAAGGTGGCAATTAGGTCTAGACACTTGTCCAAGTAGATATTTAATAGACCATTAAAACATTGAGCAAGTTTAGCTACTTGTTGCACAACTAATAAAGAATCACCATATGCACGAACATATTTCACACCCATGGAGTTTAACAATTCAAGACCTAACAATAGGGCTTCATATTCAGCTTGATTATTAGTTGAGTGAAATTCTAGACAGGTCGAGGTCTCAAAGTGCATACCATTCGGTGATACGAGGACAACTCCAACACCTTGGACATTTTTGCAAGCCAAACCATCAAAATAAATTTTCCATGGTAATACCTCAATTAAAGTGACTTCACCACTCCAATTGACATCTACATGGTGATCCACTATAAAGTTAGCAACGATTTGGCCTTTCAGAGCTCTCAACGGTTCATAAGCCAAACCGTATTCAATCAACGCATACGCCCACTTGCTGATTCTACCACTTAGAATCGGCTTTTGCAACATGTATTTTATGACATCCGTTTGGCAAGTGACAACACATGTGCTAGGGAGAAGATAGTGACGCAATTTGGTACATGCATAATAAAGTGATAAACACAAACGCTCCACAAACACATACCTTGTCTCAACATCTAGAAGTCGACGACTCAAGAAGGTGATGATGTACTCTTTTCCTTCAATGTCTTGAGTCAACACGACTCCAATCACACCCTTCTCCGTGGTGATATAAAGCTGAAACGAAATCTCGGCCTTCGGGGCCCTTACTACCGGCGGCATCGATAAGCACTCTTTGATTTTTTCAAAGACGCGTTGCTGACTTGCCCCCGAAGTGAACTCGACTTCATTTTTTAGTTGAAGTATCGGGACAAAAGCATGAATTTTGCTAGACAAGTTAGATATAAAGTGTCGCAAATAATTAACCTTGCCTAGTAGTTTCTGCACGTCTTTCTTACATGTCGGCGCTAAACATCCTCTAATTTTATCAAGCCTCTTAGGATCGATTTCAATGCCCGTCGACACGCCAAAAGCACACTTGAGTGGGTTCATTTTTAAGCCATACTGGCGCATTCTTTCGAAAGCGACTCTCAAATCGGCTAGATTATTCCCCATAGCGTCCGATTTGACCACAACATCATCTATATAAACCTATAACATAACTCCTAGCAAGTCATGAAAGATTAAGTTCATGACACGTTGATATGTGGCACCAACATTCTTAAAACAAACATCATTACTACCCACTCAAACAAGCCGACAAAACTGGGGCAGCGAAAGGCCATTCTAAAAACGTCCTCTTCAGCCATAAAGATTTGATTATAACCAGCGTTGCCATCAAGAAAACTTAGTACCTTGTGTCCCGAGGCATCATTGATCAACATGTCGGCTATTGGCATGGGATACTCGTCTTTCGGAGTGGCTTTGTTCAAATCTCTGAAGTCAAGGCAGATGCAGATCTTGCCACTCTCCTTCTTCTCGACAGGCATGATGTTAGCGACCCATTCTGCGTACCTGTGTGGCCTAATAAAACCTACCGCTAATAGACGTTCAACTTCCTCTTTAACTCGGTCATAGATGGTCGAATTGAAGTGGCGCGGAGGCTGTTTGATGGGAAGCCGATGCTCAACAAGCTCTCGGCTTAATCCAGGCATCTCGCTGTAGTCCCATGCGAAGCAATCAATATATGATCGAAGCAACTTTATTACTTCGACCTTTATATCACTACTCAAATTTTGATTTACAAATGTCGACCTTGGAACACCACCATCTCCTATGTCTACTTGTTCCAAAGGATCGGTCGATGAGAAGCCTTGGCCTAATTTTTCTACTTTGCTAAAATCTTCAATGGCTTTGGCAATACCGTCTTGAGAAGGCCGATATTGCTCTACACGAGACTTTAGCCAATCAAGATTAGCGCTAGACATTCTACTACCTTAGACACAACCGAGCCACACCGACCGACTTTATAGAAATAGGAACGAACCTCCCCTCTGATACGCTGACAAAGTCGTAATCCGAGAGGTCCTGCCCCGACAAGCATTATTTTTCATCATGGATGGCGTCACTGGACGCATCGACCAAGTTAACAAGGGCCAATGCATCGGCGTGTACTATTTCGACTTCGTCACCATCCCATTGTATTAGATGCTGGTGCAAGGTAGATGACACACACTGGTTTGCGTGAATCCAATCATGCCCAAGCAATACATTATAATTACCTTGCACGTCGACGATGAAGAAGGCGGTAGGTAGTGTCTTGTTCCCTACCGTCATCTCCAGAGATAGCACGCCTTTGGCCTCTATCGTGTCGCCGTTGAAGCCATTGAGGGTAACATTGGTCTTCTTCAAGTCGTCGTTATCTTTGCCGAGCTTCCTTAGAAGGGAGTACGTCATTAGGTTCACGGTGGCACCACCATCGATAAGCATCCTTGAGATCGACTTTCCGTCAATGTGTCCCCTTATATAGAGAGGCCTCAAGTGACGATCCGTATCTTCGGGCTTCTCGAACATGACATCCCGCAGGCCGAGGTCTAGCTGTGCGACCCTGGCCTCCTCCTGTAGAAGAGCGAACTCGAAAGGTAGCATGACGACGCCGACGTCCATCGCCTAAGGAGCGGGCGCCTCGAAGACGGGTGTGTAGTCACCGTCGAGTAAGTCATCGTCATCAGAGCTAATAATGAGGGCCGGGTCATCGACCATGACCGGCCTATGAGAAACCAAGGGTGGTTTCAGTCTGGATGATGAGTGATTGACAAGGATGAGCGGTTGAGTGGTCTAGAGTATGTGGAGTGCATCGAGGAGTTCGATGTGGAGTGAAGGTGTGGCTGCTGAGAATTTCAGCAGTGCATTTCGTTCTTGTTTTGGCTTGTCTTGTTTGTGCAGGGTGGAGATGCTGACCGACTGTTGACGGCGGGTGATAGAGGGTCGAGTGGGGAGCTTGATGCCGAGGATCAGGGAGGCCGGGCGAAGTTGGAGAAGATCTCAAGAGTGCACGAAGAGACGGAGCGAGACTCAGACGGATGACATGTCGACCGTGTTCGCGAGGGGGAGGCTAGGACAAGCATTCGCGCGGCTCGAGGGGATTGAGAGCGGAAGTGGCTTGCTGGCGCTCGGAGTTGCGAAGCGGTGTCACGAGTCGAGGAGCTGAAAAGGCTTTGTCAGTTTTTGCTGAAAACCGTCGAAACGTTTTTTTTTTTACTAATTCAATAAAATTTGAGTCTTGTATTAGTTTAAATTTTTAGTGTCTTAGTGTGTACTTCTTAGAATATTTTTGGAGTTCAAATATTCTGAAAGTATTCTAAAGAGGGGTCATGTAATTTTCTAGAGTAAATAGGGTATTTCTAGTTGTAATTTTCAGTTTTGTATTTGGGTCTTTTTGAGGGGGCTTAGTGCAAAATATGTCTTCTAGAACATGGAGTTGTTGGGGATAAATATCCCTGTGCTGTGCTGGCCGAACAGGGGAAGACATCCAGAACAATCCAAAAATAAAATTTGTTTTTGCATCCAGAGCTGGTTCTGCCGTGAGAGCATTTTCTCGTGTTGATTGCGTTGATCCATGACTGTGAATAGCTCCAGGAAAATTTACCGGACATCGCTACAGCCGTGTCGACAATGATGTGCTACAGCATGAAGAACAGGATTCGTTACAGCACTCAGCGCTAGAGGTAATTCCATTCTGAATGCGATTTTGAGATCCGATTTTCTTGCAATTTCTCTACAGAACTCGATGTGGATGTCTATACACATTTTGTTGTGCAAGTTGTGAATGTTCCATTTTCGAAATTTGGATCAAGGTTCTGATAGTCTGTGTATTTCTTTTGCTCAATCCAAGTGATACATCTGAATCTGTTTTCTGGCAGAACTGTTTTTCTCTATTAGTGCAGAAATTTATTTTTAAGGTGTTTGATCAAATGTCTAGCCCATACATGTGTGTTGTTGATCTTATTCTGTGATTGATATAATTTTCCCTGGATAATTTCTTTCCTTAAACCTGTGAATGTTCATATTAAAATTTCATGGCTTAAGTGATTGATCTGCTGTTAGGATTTGTGAGCTGATTCATGAAGAACTTTTGATCCTAGTGGTTAATTTGAGTTATTCCTGGCCTAGACAATGAGCTGAATGTTTGTTCTTGTGTTCTAGGAAATAAGTCCTAATTCAAAGTATTTCTGATCACTCTGAATATGTTTCTATGTGCTTGATATCATTACATATGGATAACAGTCAATCTGAAGTGGTTATTAGATTGTTGTTTTGAGATCACTTCAAGTGGTTGATCAAACTCATTTGATTCAGTTTAATCATCTTGTTTCTAATCCTGACATACAACTTCTTCTCTGGTTCAGAACTGATCTAATGTTTGGATGTATGAAATATTCTGAATTGAGTTATCATGTGATGTGATGAGGTTTGTTTAAATCTGGGCTCTAGTCTATTTGATAAACTGAATTCATGTTTTCAGCATCTATTATTCAAGCAAAGTCAATTAATTCAAGTTCTATTTATTGAGTACTGAAATCAGAACTTGACTGAAATTGAGGTATAAATTTTGACTCAGATTTTGAATGCTATTCAGTAGTGACTTGCTGTTTGTTTCAGAACCTGTATTGAAGGTAATCTGATTTTGTTGTTTCTACTGCTGTAGGTGTCAATTTAGTACTGTGTTTGTTAATCTCTCTTGTATAGCAAACTGAAATCAGTTCAGCCTCCTAAATTTGAACTGTTTGGAATATGTTTTCAGCATGCATATATGCAGTTAAAATCTGTTTTGAAGTTTTGAAAACTGCTTTACCATGACTAGTGTTCAGTTGAGTTAATCCTGTTTAGAGCATGATCTGCTACAGTAGTTTCATAAAAATTTCAGTACCTAATTTCTGAATTCAAAGCTGAGTTGAAATTAAATTGTGTTCCTGAACTTGAATACTGAAATTGCTGTTCTTTGATTGTGTAGCTTCTGTCGTTGGATTGGAAACAGCTTTGCCAAAGGAAGTTTTATGTCAAGAACTCTGTAGTTATACAATCAGCTTTGAGTATTTTCAGGATATAGATTGCTGCTCATATACTGAATATAGATGTGCTGAATTGAGTTAAGTGTGAAGTGCTGATTCAGATTGGTTTAGTCTTTCTTATCCAGTGTTTTGTCGGTTAAGGAATAGTGTTGTTCGTTTTGAGTTTTCTTCAAAGAACTTTGAATTTGTATGTTTAATGCTATGAAGTTTCAGGATCCTTAATGCTGATCATTTTCTGTTTTGGTATGTGCTGAAACAAAGAGAATCTGATTTTGAAATTTGCAAATTGAACTAAAGTTTAACAAAATTGCTTTGCTGAAATTACCTATACAATTCACCGTCCGAAAAATTCAGAAGTGTTTGAATCTCAATTGTGAATGAGTTAAATTGTTCTAATTTACTGTCTTCACTTGAAATTTCATCTCTAGAGTGAGTGTTTTGACAGTGGTTGTTTTGAGAAGCTCGAATCAAAACTGTTTTGGGCGGTTTGAATCTGTTTGAGCTCTAAGTTGTGCTGATTAGTTTGAAACTTGAATTTGAGTCCTTAGAGGTGCATTGGGTGTTTTGATTCGGCCATCACTTTGAAAGAAAGTGTCGAGGCGACTATTCACCGCCCTCTAGTCGCCATTCCGATCCCACAATTGGTATCAGAGCCAGTTTGATCACGAGTTGACCTTTACCGGTTGTGATCCTTGTTTTGGCGACATGCATAGGAACACAAAGATTCCGATGTTTCATGGTCGAGACTATGCCTATTGGAAGGTGCGCATGGAGGCTTATTTGCTTAGCCAAGGAAGTGCGATATGGGACATTGTTGCATCCCAGTACACGATCCCTAAAACTCGTACCTCAAAGACTGAAACGGCTCAATATGAATGGAATAGCAAGGCTAGAAATATTCTTTTTATCAGTCTGAGTCGCAACTAGTTCGAAATGGTTCAACACCTTCGTAAGCTTAAGTAAGCTTAAGTTAAGATCTCTAGCATTGAAGAATCTGCTAGTTTTGATACTTTGATTTGCAATGAACTTTTCAGTAAGCTTAAGTCCACCGAGATCGCCAAGGCATCTTGTTCTGGTAGTGGAAAAATGCACCGAAGGAAAGGGTAGAATGGACCTACTTTTGGCTAAAACCAAAATGTGTGCTGATAGGGCAGGGTTAGCTCTCGGGTTGGGTTTTGAGAGAACCACTCTAAACACTTTGAGTGAAAGTGTGTTCACTCCTCCCACTACACTTGAGAAAGAGAGAACCTTGTTAGACACCGAACAAAAAGCCAAGAATCCTACCCAACCGACAAAGAAATCTCTTCAGGCTTTAGATGAACCTCTTCAGCCAAAACCCAAAAAAACTGTGAGATTTGCGCTTGAGACCCATACCCACAAACCCTAGAAAGTGTATCACTGTTCTTATTATCATCGGGTGGGTCATTTGATTGGGTTTTGCTTTCGTCATATCAGGGATGAGCGACTGTCTTTTGCTATGAGTTTTCAGGACATGCACTACCCATCTTTAGGTATGCATGAGTCTGCCTTTTGCTCTCATCCTGATTTTGGGCGGTTTGAATCTATTTGAGCTCTAAGTTGTGCTGATTAGTTTGAAACTTGAATTTGAGTCCTTAGAGGTGCGTTGGGTGTTTTAATTAGGCCATCACTTCGAAAGAAATTGTCGAGGTGTCTATTCAGCCCCTCTAGTCTCCATTCCGATCCCACAACCTAGGTTTCCAAACTTTCTTCACCGCGGGCCGAGGACGGATTTCTTCAAAAAGTGCATCCCGTGCCTCCTTGGCCTTCTCTTCTCATATCTCTTGTGCCTGCAAGTGTTGCAACCTCCTCTTTTGTGACTTGGACATCCCTGAGGGTGCCCATGATGGTTGAGGATGGGTGCTGAGCACCACAGTCTTTCTTCTAGCATTTTTGGCCGAACTGGACTTGTCCGGATCGGCCTCGAACATTTTGCGTGTGCCAGAAGAAGTCTTCTTCTCCTGGTCAGTCAGACTGGCCATGGTGGGCCGGTCGGACAGGCCTGTGCCGAAAACAGTTGTAAGGGCTTTGGCTAGGGCTCTGGCTGGGCTCTGGCTGGGCTCGGTGATGTACCTTCGTGTTGTTCTGCCAAGGCCCCCTTCGGGATTGGGACCTCTTGGGATCCTACCCTGATGATTATGGTCTCTGAGACATCTTTACGCTCATCCCCTCCGGCGTTTTCTTGCGAGGTTTGGTTTCGAGATACTACGAACAGGCGATGAATAATACTCGGAGCCCTCCAGTGGTGGAAGCCAAGTTAGAACCATCATCCAATAGTAGGGTGGCGGCATCAGAGGATCCAACGACTTTTCCCACTGTGTGCCAAACCCATTGACCTATTGGAGGTTCGTCCATCTCGAAGGTACCTCGGACCAGACCAGCGAAGGGTCCTGTCAGGCCGGAGGTAAGCTATCCCACGACAGAGATGGGTCCGACCACTGGAGGCCGAATCTATCCAGAGGCTATAATCCACTCCGAGGGGATGGGTCCAACCACTGAGGTCCAAATCCTCCTAGAGGTTGGAACCCATTCGGAGGGGGTGGGTTCGGCCACTAAGGTCCAAACCCTCCTGGAGGCAGGGACCAACCCAGAGGGGGGTTCAGCCATTGAGGTCCGAACCCTGCCAGATGCTGTATCCAGCCCGAAGGGGGTTCAGGCCTTGGGGTCCGAACTCTACCATCGCAGGGCTCGGTCTTCTAGGGGGGTTCGGCCGTCCCAGAGCCCGTGGCTGAACACCTTTTCTCTCAGACCTTCGATGGTGCTTGTCCAAGAGCATCTTGTATGACACCTTCGGCCTTCTGTGGGGCCTGGCCGAAGATGGTGGCTTAACATTTTCTTTCCACAATCCTATCTCTAGATTCTTTGGTATGAGTGTGCGTGTGTGAGCATCTCCTACAACGACCACTTTCCCTTTAGATTACTTGACCTATTCTGGCCGAATCAATACTTTCTTCCCCTCGAGCTCAACGTTGTTCATAGGAAAGGGGTCTCTGTCCAATTTTATTTATGGATTTGCTTCTATTTCAACCGTCCTTCTTCTATAGCCGATTGAACCTGCCGACGAAAAACATTGCAATCGTTAGTGTAGTGAGAATGCGAATCATGCCACTTACTGTAGGGACGTTTCTTCAATTCATCGGCGGATGGCATGACTTGCCCTTTCGGTAGTCGTAGAAGCTGATTTTTTAATAGGAAATTGAATATCTTATCACACTTGGTTACGTCGAATGAATATTTAATTTCATTAGGCCGACTCTTAGAGGGAGATGGCCGCAATTTAGAGCAGGTGATGGGTTTAGACTTCATGCTCCAAGTCCATTCGGCCATGTACGTGTCGGCTGAATCTTCTTCCTCTTTAGATTCCCCCTTGTCGGAGTGCTCCATTGTGTGGATTTCAGCTCTTGGTTTATTAAAAGTCTTAACGAATTTTTTATCTTTGGCTCGGCCTTCCTGGACTAGAGCCTATTGCAAGACTTGGCTAATGTCTAGAAGATTCTGATTATCCATTCGTTCCTTAATTTCTGCCCGTAGGCCATTAAATGCGAGGTCTGCCAAGTCTCTTTCCGATACGTTTAGGCTAAAACATTTATTCCTAGTGTCTCTAAAGCGCTTGACATACTCAGAAACACTCTTGCTAGATTTTTGTTTAATTGTTGTGAGGTGTGATAGCCTAAGCTCAGTCTCGCCTGTGTAGAAATAATCATGAAACTTCTGCTCTAGTTGAGCCCACGTCCGAACAGAGTTCGGCGGGAGCGCCGAAAACCAAGTGAATGTGGTGCCGGACAATGATAGGGAAAATAACCTGAGTTTCAATGCATCCGACCAGCTAGCTTCACCACATTGTGTTAGAAATTGACTAATGTGTTCTAATGTGGATTTACTACCCTCGCCATCAAATTTAGTGAACTCCAGGTCTCTATAACCGCGAGGGTACGGAATGACATCAAAGTGGTTGGGATATTGTTTCCGATAAACCCTAGCTCTATCCCAAGGTGTAAAGTCGGTGCATTCCCTAAATAGCGTTCGAATACGTTCCCCAATATCATCGTGGTCTACTGCTTGTGCGCGTCTTTCATGTGGTGGCGGGGCACGTGGCGGTATATCGGCATGCTTTGGCCTATGCTGCGGTGTAGGAGCGTGCAGCGCGAGCGGTGGCGGCAGAGCTGGCATGGGCGCAGGCGGCGGTGGTGCATGATAAGTTGGGTTTGCCTGTCCATAAGTGTTTTTATGTGTTTCGGCCATAGTTGATGTACCCGGAAACGTGATAGTCTTTCTAGAATCGCCGTCCGTTCTACTATAAATGTACTGAGTTGGCAGAATACTAGTGATTGGTGTCGGTGAATCGGCCTCAGTAAAGCCAAATTTTCTGAACACCACTGCCACTTGCGAGACAACTGCGGGTTCTAATTTGTTGGCTAGCGAGGCGCTAACCGCCTGATCAATGAATGCAGCTATCCTACGGTCAACTTGTGAAGCAGATAAAGGGGGCGATGAGGGCCGTACCTGAGTTAGGTTGAGGGTGTCGCGCATGACGAATCCCGAGCATGTCTTTATGCAATCCCTCAGCATCAGTTCTTCAAGCTCCTTCTTTTTTGCTTCAATTTTTGCTCAGTCTTCCTCAGATATGTCAGCCATGGTGGGCGTCATAATGTTGCGGTCGTCGATGTCTGCGCCCCCATTGTGCTCATCGGTGATGTAGTAGATGTAGACGTAGTTGAGGTACTTGCTGCCGATGTAGAGGTAGTAGTCATGATTGGCGTTGTCCCCAGCGGAGTCGCCAAATGTGTGTTGACGTAGAAATGTGCCCCCACACTTGGTCCGGTTTGACATCTAAAAGTATCGCAATGATACCGACGCCACGTTCCGACTACCCTTAATACTGATAAGGGATTTGGAGTCGCAAGACAATCAGATAAATAATTAATATTTTAATCCAATTGGCCAAAAAGTGTTAGTAATAATGTAAGCAATAATAAAACAAAAAACCTAGAATCGGCCAATTCGGAGGCCGATTCGGAGTTACAGCGATTTTGGCCCGAAGGGTCCCTAGGGCATCTTCGGCCTCGTACCCGGTCAGACCGGAGGTACAACCTCGGTCAGACCGGGGGTTGCGAAGAGGCTTCGGGATTGAGCCCCGAAGGCAGGTGCGAAGAGTGGCTCTAGGCGGTCTGACCAACAAAGCTCCTTCGGTCGGATCGTACGAGTAAGCTTTGGCACACGTGGCCCCGATGAAGGCTCCAGCGTGGTGCAATGCGAAGGGGGTGTTGATACGAAAACTTGCCCCCGCACTTGGGTCATCTCGATGATCCAAAAGTGTGCGAATACTTAGGGACAAGCCTAAGTGTAACACAACACTGATGTCACGTTCCGACTACCCTTAGCCGTGGTAAGGGGGGGTGGAGTCACCAGGCAATTAGATCACACAAAATAATCCAATTTGCCGAAAGAAATATATTAAACAGAATAAATCAACAAACTGGTCGGAGCCTGTCTGCTTCGAAGTATGGTGCGAAGGGGTCGCCGAAGTGTACCTTCGGCGTCTAGCACGAAGTGTCCCGCCGAAGGGTACCTTTGGTGTTCGGGCTGATCTGGCCGAAGATAAACTCCGAACAGATCTAGACGCGACAATCACGTTCGAACAGTGGGGTTCGGCGCGAAGTCTTTGATACAGTAAGATACAGAATAGAGACTCGAGCGCAACGCGCGAGCGTGACTTCATCCTGAGCGGAGTACGAGCGTGGCGAAGCCTGTCGTGATGAAGTGTGCAGGCGAAGCATGCGGTCGAAGTAGCAGTCTCGCCGAAGGGTGTTCTAGCAACCTCCGAAACCGATCTCTCAGCTCCGGACGCCTCCGACGGAGTAGCTCCGAATGTGGAAACCTACAACAGAGAAGATATGAAGTACTAATTTGGCCTAAGGACCGAATTCTGCTAAGTGTTGCACTAGTGGTGAAGGTAGCAATCTGTTACGCAGATTAGCGGATACTTCACAGGCGAAGTAACAAGGCGATAGCAATCTATTACGTAGATTAACGAATACTTCACAAGCGAAGTAACAAGGATTACCACTATTCTGAAGTGGCCGTCGGAGGGCTTCTAGGCAAAACCACGAAGAGGTACATAAAGTAAATATAAATAAATGCGATCAAAGCTAGGGCTTTGTGTTTGATTTTCGTTAGGGGGGCCTCTGAACTGGCTTCACCTCTATATTTATAGGGGCTAATCCTCTGATCTAATCTGCTATAATTCAGCTGGATAGAGATAAAACTTAGCTGGAATCGTGCCCAACTCTATCTCTGCCGAAGTGGGCTTCGGCCAGGCCCATCGAAGCCTCCTCCTTGGGCCGAAGCTTCGGCGGCGTGGGCCTCCGAAGGCTTTCTGGCCGAAGGCCGTGGGCTGGCTGGAAGCTTTTGGAGCCCATAGCCCAATGGTCCTTCGACCCTATAGGGCTTCAGCCTGCCCTGAGACATGTGTATTTTTTGCCCAAATTACCAAAAATTGATATTTTGACAATGTTAGCCATTGATGCCATTTTTGCTATCAACACATGCCCCCCTTCCTTTAGTGAACTAAGTGAACTAAAAGCACAACGAGCTAAAGACGATACCTTCCATATCGGCCTTTCGACACCTTTTACGCTGTTTGCCACATGCTTGGGAAATACCTTTTCAAGTATCTACCATTCAAAGCTCTTCGAAACCACTCTCCTTGTAGAGATTCTAACACACATGCATTGCAAAGAGCGATTTCAACTATTTTGAAAGGGCCTTCCCAACTAAGTGACCATTTACCAAACTTGGGATTCTTAGTGCCTAAGGGTAAAATCGTCTTCCAAACCAAGTCTTCCACTTGAAACAATTTTGGTTTAACCTTCTTATTGTAGGCTTTAGCTACTCTCCTCTTGTCTACTTCTATGGCTTCTAAAGCCCTCAATCTCTTATCGGTCACTTCTTCTAGGTTGTCTTTCAAAAGAGTTTCATACTCATCGACCGATAAGCCATCCTGCCTTAACACTCTTTACGAGCGAAGATCTACTTCTACCGGTAGAACGACTTCTTGTCCATATACCAACTCGTATGGACTGACCTTGGTAGCACCATGCTTTGCAATTCTACAAGCTCATAATGCCTCGGAGAGCACTTCATGCCACCTTTTAGGGAATTCTTTAATTTTCTTCTTAATGAACTTAATCACGATTTTATTACTAGACTCGGCCTGACCATTGGCGTGAGAATAGTAGGGTGAAGAGCTTATCAACTTAATACCATAATATTTGGCGAAGTCCCTTACTTCTTTAGAAACAAATGAGCTACCTTGATCTGTAGTAAGAGTTTGAGGAATGCCGAATCTATGTATGATGTGCTTCAAGATAAAGTCAAGTACCTCGTTGTAAGTCATGTTCTTGAGAGGCACGGCCTCGGTCCACTTGGTGAAGTAATCCGTCTCCATCAACATGAATCGATGCCCTTTTGATGAACGAGGGTGAATTTGGCCGATGAAGTCTAAACTCCAACCTCGGAACGGCCATGGCTTGACAATAAGGTTGAGTAATAAAGCAGGAGCTAACTGAATATTGCCAAACTTCTGACATGCTTCACACCCTCTATAATATTTAAAACAATCCTCAGTCATAGTCGGCCAGTATAAACCCGCTATTTTGAGCATCCAACTCATTTTCTGGGCCGATTGATGAGTGCCACAAAGTCCTTCATGGACTTATCCTGTAGCCACCTGGGATCATTCGTGGTCTAAACACTTTAACAGTACTCCGTCAATGGTTTGACGATACAGTGTGTCGTCTATCAACACAAATTTAAACGCTTGTCACCGAACCTTCCGATCAACCCTTTGGCTAGGGTCTCTCAAGTACTGGACGATTGGAATTCTCCAATCGCCCTTATGGGCTTTAGAGGGTTTCACCAGCTCACTCCCCGAACAAGTGTTTATGCTACTTATTTCGAGGTGCCCCCCGAGCCCTTCTTGCTCTTGCCGAAGACTGTATGGGCTGGCCGCGCGGAGTGCATCAGGCCGAAGCCCCCTACCGGAGGGTCCGGACTCCCGGGGGTCTCCACTATATCGGGGACTCCGGCTCGTGGGCTTCGGCGTGCCAGACTCTTCGGTGGGAGGAAAACCCCGGTCCTGGGACCTCGGTGTGCGGTGGCCTCCGGCAGCCGGAGTGGTCCGACCCGGAGGGTGCGCCTACCCAAAGTTACTGGCTTTAGCAGTGAGACCAAACATCGGCTTCTCCTGAATTGGTAACCAGATGCTTGCTGAGCCAAATCATTCACAACTGAATTGGCCTCTCTCGACACATGAGAAATTTTGAAGTCATCAAAAGTAGAAACTATGTCCAGGCACTTATCCAAGTAGTTGTTTAGCAAGCCATTAAAACATTGAGCACTCTTAGCCACTTGTTGTACCACCAACATGGAATCACCATGCGCGTGGACATGTTTAACACCCATGGAATCTAACAACTCGAGCCCTAGCAGTAAAGCCTTGTTTTTAGCTTGATTATTAGTAGAAGGGAACTCTAAACGGGCCGAGGTCTCAAAGTGCATTCCGCTAGGTGATACAAGAACCACTCCAATACCTTGGCCATTTTTGCAATATGAACCATCAAAGTAAAGTTTCCACGTCATTACCTCAATCAAAGCAACATTGTCACTCCAACTGATGTCTATGTGGTGATCAACTATAAAGTTGGCTACGATCTGGCCTTTCATAGCTCTTAGGGGTTCATAGGCCAAATCATACTCGATCAAAGCGTAAGCCCACTTTCCGATTCTTCCACTTAGAACCGGCTTTTGCAACATGTGTTTTATAACATTTGTTTGGCAAATAACAACACATGTGGTAGGGAGAAGATAGTGGTGCATCTTGGTACACACGTAGTAAAGTGATAAACACAAACATTACACAAATGCGTACCTGGTCTTGGCGTCCAGCAGGCGGAGGCTCAAGAATGTGATGATGTACTCTTTTCCTTCTACCTCCTGGGTTAGCACGGCCCCGATCACGCTATCTTCAGCAGCAATATACAGCCGACACGGAATCCTGGCTTTGGGTGCTCTCACCACGGGCAGTGATGACAAGCACTCCTTGATCTTCTCAAAGGCGCTTTGCTGGCTTGCCCCCCAAGAGAACTCGGCTTCGTTCTTTAGCCTGAGTATGGGGACAAAGGCATCAATTTTGCTGGACAAGTTGGATATAAAGCGACGCAAATAATTCATCTTACCTAGCAACTTCTGCACATCCTTTTTACATGTCGGCGCCGTAATGTTTCTAATCTTCTCAACTCTCTTAGGATCAATCTCTATGCATCTTTCGTGGATCATGAAACCTAAGAACTTACCCGCTGACATGCCAAAAGCACACTTGAGTGGGTTCATTTTCAAACCATACTGCCGCATCATATCAAAAGCAACTTTCAAATCGGCTAAATGGTTTCTCATACCGTTCGATTTGACTACAACATCGTCAATGTAAACTTCTAACATAACTCCTAGCAAGTCATGAAAGATTAAGTTCATAGCGCGCTGATACGTGGCGCCAGCATTCTTCAAACCAAAAGTCATAACAGCCCACTTGAACAAACCGACAAAACCAGGGCATCGAAAGGCAGTCTTGTAGACGTCCTCTTTGTCCATAAAGATTTGATTATAACCAGCATTACCATCAAGAAAACTTAGTACCTTGTGTCCTGGAGCATCGTTGATTAGCATGTCGGCTATCGACATTAGATACTCGTCCTTTGGAGCGGCTTTATTCAGATCTCTGAAATCAATACATACCCACATCTTGCCGCTCCCTTTCTTCTCTATAGGCACAATGTTAGCGACCCATTCTGTGTACCTACATGGCCTAATAAATCCAGCTTTGAGCAGTCGCTCTATTTCTTCTTTAACTCAGTCATAGACGGCCGAGTTAAAGCGATGAGGAGGCTGTTTATACGGCCTAAATCTGGACTTGATAGGTAGATGATGCTCTACGAGCTCACGGCATAGTCCCAGCATCTCGCTATACTCCCATACGAAACAATCGACATACGACCAAAGTAACTTTATTACTTCGGCCTTTTCATCAGGCTGTAAATGCTGGTTTACAAAAGTCGGTCTCAGGATGCTACCATCACCTATGTCAACTTTCTCCAAGGGATCGGCCGATGCAAAACCTTGTCTTGATTTCTCTACTTCGCTAAAGTCCTCAATGGCCTCGGCAATATCGTCTTTATTAGACTGATACTGCTCTACACGAGACTTTAGCCAATCTAGATTACTCTTGCTAGACATGACTACTAATGTAAAAATAGCCGTGCTACACCAGTCGGCTTCACAGACACTGGTACAAAGCATCCTCTGGACACACTAACAAAATCGTAATCCGAAAGATCTCTACCTGACAGACACTCTATTTTGTTGTGGACGGCGTCAACTGATACATCGGCCAACGCCACTTGGGCCAAAGTATCTGCGGGAATGACTTCTACCTCATCGCCGTCCCACTGAATTAGGAACTGGTGTAGGGTAGAAGGAATGCAACAATTCACATGAATCCAGTCGCGCCTAAGTAGCACATTGTAGTTATCTTGTACATCGACGACGAAGAACGCTGTTGGCAATGTCTTGTTGCCCACCGTCAACTCCATGGAGAGCATGCCCTTGGCCTCGGAACTCTCACCATTGAAGCCGTTGAGCATCAAGTTAGTCTTCTTCAGATCATCCTCGTCCCTGCCAAGTTTCTTCAATAAAGAGTAAGGCATTAAGTTAACAGTAGCACCACCGTCGACGAGCATCGAGGAAATCGGCTTTCCGTCAATGTGTCCTCTGACGTAGAGTGGCTTCAGATGGCGAGTCGAGTCCTCGGGTTTCTCAAAAATGGCGTTGCGCGGGCCGAGGTTCAATTGAGCGACCTCGGCCTCGTCCTGCGGCTGGGCGAACTCGGCGGGCAGCGTGACAATGTTAATGTCCATCGCCTGGGGTGCGGGCCCCTCGGAGACGGATGAGTAGTCGTCGTCGAGCATGTCATCGTCGTCATCGCTCGGACTAGGAGCCGGGTTAGTCATCACAACCGGCTTCATCCTCCATACCTATCTTGTAGTTGGTCGAGAGCAGATTTCCTCAAAGATAGCATCGCGCTCGTCCTTGGCTTTCTTCTCACGCATCTCCTGCGCCCGTAGTCATTGCAGACGTCTCTTCTGTGATTTGGACATGCCTAGCGGTGCCTAAGATGGTTGTGGCTTGGTGCCGGGTGCTACTGCCCAGTTCCTGTCACCTCTGGCCAAAGTGGTATTGCCCCCTTCGGCCTCGTGCACTCGGTATTCAGAGGGGCCTTCATTGTGGACCCCGGCAGTCAGACCGGCCTTGTTCGGCTGATTGAACCAGGCTTCGGCACTGGCTCCGACCGAAGCATGGGACTCACCTCCGTCAGACTTCGGCGATAAAGCCTTCGAGATTGGGACTTCCTAAGACCCTACTCTAATTGTGATACCTTTGGACTCCCTTTCTTCGGCCTCCTCACGCATGTACTCTTCATCTTTGCTCTGCACGGGCCGATTTGGAGGTACCACGGACAACCTGTGGATGATGCCTCCCTCCGTTGTGTCTGTTTGTCCCTGCCATCCATAATACTCCGAAGGAAAACAAGGCATAGTGTTAGGTTGCGAAGGGTACTCTGGCTGCGATACATACGGAGCCCACGGAGTTCCCGCCTAGTTGTACGGTGGAGGCATCAGTGGCTCTAGTGGGTTCGCCTACCGTGAGCCGAACTCATTACCCAGAGGGGGGTTCGGCAGAGTCGACGGTGTCTCAGACCATATCAGTGAGGGGTCCTGCTAGGCCGGAGGTATGTTCGGCCAGTGCAGGCCGAAGCCTCCCATTGGAGGGTTCATCCAAAGTGGTGCGGGGTTCGGCCATTGGGGGCCGAAGTTACCGTAGGGGGGTTTGGCCATTGAGGCCCGAAGCCACCGTGTAGAGTGTTAGGCCACTATGGCGCAAAGTCACCACGAGGAGGGCTCGGCCACTGTGGTCCAAAGTCACCCTCCGAACGCCTTAGGCCCTTCAGCTGACTTAGCTTTTTAGCGCGGGGACCTGCTTATTTGGCTTTTCTCTGATGCTTGTTCAACAACATCTTATTCTTTACATTCGACCTCTTATGAGCCTTAGCTGAAGGGATGTTAAAGTTATGTTTCCACACTCCTACCTCGGGGTTCTTTGGTATGAGCGTGCGAGTGTGCGGCTCTCCAACAATTACATCTTTCCCTTTAGTCGACTCGGCCTGTTCTAGCCGAATCAATACCTTATTCTCGCTGAGGTCGATGGTATTGATGGGAAAAGGATCTTTGTCCAGCTTCATCTTTGAATTATGGTCTATCTTCAATCGTCCTTCTTCTATGGCCGATTGGACCTGCCGTTGAAAAACATTGCAGTCGTTAGTATTATGTGAATGCGAGTCATGCCACTTACAGTATGGATGTTTCTTCAACTCATCAGCAGATGGAATGACTTGACCTTTAGGCAACCTAAGAAGCTGGTTCTTTAGGAGAAAATCAAATATTTTATCACACTTAGTTATATCGAATGAGTACTTGACCTCACTAGGCCGATTCTTTGTGGGAGATGACCGTAACTCAGAGCAAGTGATAGGTTTACTCTTAGCATTCCAAACCCATTCGGCCACGTACATGTCGGCCAAATCCTCCTCTTATGATTCCTCCTCATCGGAGTGTTCCATGATGTGGATTTCAGACCTAGGTTTGTTAAATGTTTTAATAAACTTTTTTATCTTTGGTTCGGCCTTCTTGGACCAGAGCCTGTTGTAGGACTTGGCTAACTTCTAAAAAGTTCTGGTTGTCTAATCTTTCTTTAATCTCAGAATGCAACCCATTAAAAGCTAGTTCTGCCAAGTCCCTTTCTGAAATGTTAAGGCTAAAACATCGGTTTCTAGTATCCCTAAAACGCTTGATGTACTCAGAGGCGTTCTTATTAGATTTCTGCCTAACCGATGTCAAATGTGAAAGCCTAAGTTCCATCTCACCTGTGTAAAAGTAATCATGGAATTTCCGTTTTAAATCATCCCACGTCTGAATGGAGTTCGGCGAGAGCGCCGAAAACCAAGTGAAAACGGTGCCAGATAGTGAGAGAGAAAATAGTCTAACTTTTAGAGCGTCTATCCCGCTAGCTTCTCCACACTGTGCTAAAAATTGACTAACGTGCTCTAGTGTGGTTTTGCTACCCTCGCCATCGAATTTAGTGAATTCAAGGATTCTATAGCCGCAAGGGTAGGGTATTGTATCGAGATGATCGGGATATGGCTTACGGTAAACCCTAACCCGACCCTTAGGTACGAAGCCGGCACACTCCCTGAATAGTGTGCGGATCTGCTCCTCTAGGTCATCTTGACCTGCTACCTGCGCATGTCTCTCGTGCGGGGGCGCAACACGCGGCGGGATATCGGCGTGTCAGCCATAGGCCTCTTCCCTACGCGCTACCTGTATGACGTGCTCATGCCCGGGTGCCAGCGCATCTGGCGTGGGCAGCACGGGTACCGGCGTAGGTGGTGGCGCGTGGTACGCATTTCTAGTTTGGCCGTAAGCATAATGATTAGTCTTGGCCGTAAGTGTTGGGGCTGAAGACGTAACGGTCGTGCTAGTGTTACCGTTAGTTCTGCTGTACACATGATTTACCGGAGGTGCACTAGCAATAGGGATTGGGGGTACGTCCTTAGTAAAGCCGAACCTTCTAAGAGTTGCCTCTACTTGGGAGCTAACTGCCGAATCTAAACGGTTGGCTAGCGAAGCGCTAACGGCCTGATCTAATGATGCAACTATTTTTTGCTCAATCTCTAAAGAAGACAAACGAGGCGATAAGGGTGTTACCTGGACCCGAGCGAGGTCGGGGGCGATGATGTCACGCTTGATGAAGCCTGCGCATGTCTTAACGTAGCCCCCAAGCATCATGTCTTGGAGCGCCTTCAACTTTGCCTCGATCTCAGCTCGGTCTTCTGCGGGGATATCTTCAAGAGTAGGCATTAGGATGTTACGGTTGTCGATATCCGCGCCTCCTATGGTGTCCATCGGTGGTGTAGGCGTAGTAGTCGTTGTAGATGTACCGGTGTCCAATGTAGACGTACCCATCATGTTGGCGTAGCTTTCCCCACCGAAGTCGCCAAAAAGTGTGTTGACACAAAAACGTGCCCCAGCACTTGGGTCAGCTCGATAATCCAAAAGTGTGCGGATACTTAGGGACAACCCTAAGCGTAACACAACACCGACATCGCATTCCGACTACCCTTAGCCATGTTAAGAGGGGGTGGAGTCGCCAGGCAATCAGATCACACAAAATAATCCAATTAGCCAAAAGAAATATATTAAACAGAATAAATCAGCAAACCGGTCGAAGCCTATCTACTTCAAAGTACGGTGCGAAGGGGTCACCGAAGTGTACCTTCGGCGTCTAGCGTGAAGTGTTCCGCCGAAGGGTACCTTCGTCGTTCGGGCTGATCTGGCCGAAGATAAACTCTAAACAAATCTAGACGCGACAATCACCTCCGAACAGCGGGGTTCGATGCGAAGTCTCTGATACACTAAGATACAGAATAGAGACTCAAGCGCAACACGCGATCGTGACTTCGTCCTGAGCGGAGTACGAGCGCGGCGAAGCCTGTCGTGACGAAGTGTGCTAGTGAAGCATGCGATCGAAGCAGTAGTCTCGCCGAAGGGTGTTCTGGCAACCTCCGAAACTGATCTCTGAGCTTTGGCTGCCTCTGACGGAGTAGCTCCAAACGTGGAAACCTGCAACAGAGAAGATACAAAGTACTAATTCGGCCCGAGGACCGAAATCTGCTAAGTGTTGCACTAGTGGCGAAGGTAGCAATCTGTTATGCAGATTAGCAGATACTTCACATGCGAAGTAACAAAGCGATAGCAATCTATTACGTAGATTAACGGATACTTCACAAGTGAAGTAACAAGGATTACCAGTATTTCGAAGTGGCCGTTAGAGGGCTTCCAGGCAAACCCACAAAGAGGTATAGAAAGCAAAGATAAAATAAATGCGATCAAAGATAGGGCTTTGTGTTTGATTTTCGTTCGGGGGGCCTCTGAACTGGCTTTGCCTCTATATTTATAGGGGTTAATCCTCTGATCTAATCTGCTATAATTCAGCTGGATGGAGATAAAACTTAGCCGGAATCATGCCCAACTCTATCTCTACCAAAGTGGGCTTCGGCTAGGCCCGTCAAAGCCTACTCGTCGGGCCGAAGCTTCGGCGGCGTGGGCCTCCGAAGGCTTCCTGGCCGAAGGCCGTGGGCTGGCTGGAAGCTTTCAGAGCCCATAGCCCAATGGTCCTTCGGCCTTGTAGGGCTTCGGCCTGCCCCGAGACATGTGTATTTTTGTCCCAAATTACCAAAAATTGATATTTTGATAATCTTAGCCATTGATGCCATTTTTTGCTATCAATAGGGGGCTTCGGGCGCAACCTTCAGGCTCTGGCGCAACGTGGTGTGGAGGGTCCCGATCGGACCGGCAGAGTGCCATCGGTCTGATCAGCTGTTGCCGACAACGGCGTGACGAGGTCTAGTCAGACCGGGGTCTCAACGCCGGTCGGACCGAAGTAGCAGATCAGATCAACTAAACCTCGACAACCTTAGCAAATGATCTTTAATTGCCTCCAAATTTTGTAAGGATGCTTATGAGGGCAATTGATCTGCAAAAACCACAAAAGATCAGATAGAATTTGGCCAAGGGGACGAATTACCAAATATGGTGATAAAAACTGATAAAAAGGATAGCAATCCGTTACGTGGATTAACGAGAGGTTCACAAGCGAACCAGCAAGGAATACTGTGATTACGGACGCGGCGGGCGGAGGGCTTTCAAGAAAACCCACGAAGATCTACTATCTAATGTAGAAAGTAATGAAAAGTAAATGCGATTCAAAGCTAGGTCTTTGTATTTTTGAGATTGGAGAGATCCCCTGAATCGGCCTTGCCCCTAGTATTTATAGGGGGTGATCTGGTGGTCGCTAGCACAAAATATCTGTAGGATTTGGCCACAATTTGGTTGAGATAAGATTTGGATAAAAATCACCCGAATCCACTTCAGATTCATATTCTGAACCCCTGGCCGATCTGTCCGAGCCCATGTGGCCAGTTTGACCGGGCCTACATGGCTGGTTGGACCGGCGTACTATAGCCGGTCAGACCGGCCTGTGCCAGGTTTGGCATATTTTCGGTCAAAAATACCACTTTTCAGTAATTTGCCAGGTTTACCATTAATGCCATTTTTTGCTATAAACACCACTTTTGCTCCAGTCAAAGCCTATCAGTACTCGTGGATTCTTGATTCAGGGGCTTCCTTTAATGTGACATCATATTAGTCCTAGTTGACAGATTGCAAGCTAGTTACTGATGGAGCCTCAGTTTAGATAGCTAATAGTACTTCCTATCATGTCACTCATCAGGGTTTCCTTTGCAACTCTAAATTTTCTATACCTAATATTTTATTTGTTCCACAACTATCCTTGAATAGTCTTTCCATAGGTCAAGTCACTGACCATAATTATTTTGTTGGGTTTGATAAATCATCATATTTCATTCAAGGTCATCGCAATGGGGTTGTGATTGGGACTGGCCATCGCCATATAGGTATTCCTAGCCTCTAGGTCTTGGACACCTTGCATCTTCCATCTTCTAACACTCCCACCGCATGTGTGTCCTCTGCTGCTTCCTCCACCACCTTTATGTGGGTCTCGTTTGTCCACCTTAATTAGTGATGGTTGTTTCAGTTAGATATTTTGTTGAGTCTAGGTTTCATTGTAAGGGTTGTAAGTTTGGAAAACAAATTTAGCCTCCCTTCTCCTCTAGTACTTCACATTCTACTGGACATTTTGCTACAAAAGGTGGTCATAGGCATTATGTATTTTTCATTGATGATCACTCTCGATACACTTAGATTTATTTTATGAATCATCGCTCTCAATTGCTTTCCATTTATTGGTCTTTTACTTGTATGGTTCATACTCAGTTTTATATTCCCATTAATGTTTTTTATTTTGATTCTGGTGACAAGTATTTGTCTCATTCTTTTCATTAGTTTTTCAACTCTAAGGGCACCCGCCACAACTTTCTTGTCGAGATACTCATGCTCAAAATGGTGTGGCTGAATTTAAACATCTCCATCTCATTGAGACAACTCGCACACTTCTGATTGTATCCTTTGTTCCCTATCATTTTTGGGGTGAAGCTATTTCCACTACTTCTTATCTCATCAATCATCAATCACTAGTGCAAGTGTTAACAAGAGTGTGAGAAGGGTATTGTTTTGTTAAGTGTATTGTCATTAAGTAGGATGCATCCTTGACTCCAAATTGTTAAGTGTTAAGTATATATTTCTGTGTGTATTCCGGCTTGACATGTGGGTCTCTCTTCCCTCATTGTATTTCTGATGTTTTGGACCTTGTACTATGTATACACTATGTGAATCCCATTTTCAATCTGAATGGATATAGGGTTTCGTTGCCCACCACCATTTGCCGCCATTGTGGCTGTTGCGGTCGTCCACCACCGCTTATCGCCTGATACAGTTGCGTCTTTTCTCCTGTGCCTTCCATACTTCCTTCGTGTGAAGCCACTATGCTAGATCCTCACCAGTCGCTCCCACCATCGAGTGGATGCTATTGCCCGTTGCACCTCCTCATGAGTTGCCACCCAAAGACACACTCTGTTGTTGGCCATTGCACCTCCTCACAGGTCGCCACCCGAAGCTATGCCCTTCACACTTGTGTGCCCTAGGCTGAAGCAGTGCTCTGTCTGTTGTGCCCCCTAAAGCAATGCCCCTGATGCTTCTACACATGGAGGAGAAAGAAGTACTTTGTCTCTTGTTTGTGCCTCACATTTGAAGCAAGTCCATCTGAAGAAATTGGCAGATTGTTGAAGCCTTTTGTGGTACCTTTTTCTTCAACAAATCTCACATTAGTGGTAATTTCCTTTTGACCCATCAGTATGTTACAACCCAATAATATTGCTATTAACCTTACTCTTGATGTTCAAAATTACCAAGAATGGGCATTTTCTATAGAAACTGCATTGAGGGGTCATGCGCTAGCTTTTCACTTAACTGTTGATCCACCTTCAGATTATACTAGCATGACTAAAGTTTAAAAAATAGAAAATTAATGATGGTAAAGGGATGGATAGCATTGTTAATAGCATAAAATAGTCCATGATCACGAGCTTGGATAAATTTATGATGACAAAAGAGATGTGGTCTTTTCGAAAGCAATGCTATGTCTAAGATAGTGGTGCTCTTTTGCATACTTTTATGTGACAAATACATGTGATTGAATAGAATGATATGGCCATTGATGAATATTATTTAGCTTTTGATCATTTGATAGGCCCCTTAATATCCATGATATCAAAATGTGAAGCAGAGCAGTGTACTACTCACACCTTAGTAGAAAAGTTACTTATATATAGATTTGTTATGTTTGTACACTCTAATTTTTTAGGCTATTCGCATAAGACTGCTTCACACATATGCCAATTTGACTATGGAACTAGCATTGTCTGATCTGATAACCGAAGAAATTCGGCTCAAGTCTTTGCATGTTACTTCTATACCAATGACTCACAATGTGTTGGCAGCCCCTCAGAGATCCAGTACATCTCGAGGCAGTACTTCTAAGGTTTGTGAGCATTGCAAGAAGATTGTTCATCGCTCTAAAAATCGTTTCATCCAATAGCCAAAAAAACTGGCTGAGTATCATGCCCGTTGAGCAGCTCATGGATATGGTACATCCACCATTTATAGAGGATCAGTATCTATTGCCACTGTTGCTCCAGTCAATGCCTGTCAGTCCTCGTGGATTCTTTATTCAGGGGCTTCCTTTAATATGACATTAGATTAGTCCTAGTTGACAGAATGCAAGCTAGTTACTGATGGAGCCTCAGTTCAGACAGCTGATAGTACTTCCTGTCATATCACTCATTAGAGTTTCCTTTGCAACTCTAAATGTTCTATATCTAATGTTTCCTTTGTTCCACAATTATCCTTGAATAGTCTTTCCATAGGTCAAGTCACTGACCATAATTATTTTGTTTGTTTTGATAACTCATCATATTTCATTCAGGATCATTGCAGCGGGGCTGTGATTGGGACTGGCCATCGCCGTATAGGTATTCCTAGCCTCTAGGTCTTGGACACCTTGCATCTTCAATCTTCTACCTCTCCCATTGCATGTGTGTCCTATGCTTCTTCCTCCACCACCTCTATGTGGGTCTCGTTTGTCCACCTTAATTAGTGATGGTTGTTTCGGTTTGGTCTTTGTTGAGTCTAGGTTTCATTGAAAGGGGAGTAAGTTGAAAGTTGACTAGAGGGTGGAGGTGAATAGGCAATATAAAAATTTATTGCGAAAAATAGTGTTCTGAGAAATTGCCTGATCGTTAGTTCCGAAGTGTTCTCGGAAGTTTCGATCTATCGGATTTTCTGAAACTTCCGATGGATCGGAAGTTCCTATATGTATCAGAAGTTCCGATCAGTAGAAAAAAAATCGATGAAATCAAAACTGGTTTTTCTGGAAAAAGTGTTTGAATAGAAGTGTGCACAAGTATACTAGGAGAAACTTTAACACAGTGAGTTTCTTTAAATCTAGATCAAAAGACAGATCGGGTGAAAATAAAGTTCGACTTAGTATGAACCCTAAAAGGAATATGAAGACAAGAACACACAAGACAAACAATATATTTCCCGGAGATCGGATCCACCGATCCTATGTCTCCATTGAGGGACCTCGAAAGTCCAGGTCTCGTTCATCCCTCTCCTTGCCATGTCTTAGCCTTAGCTAAACTTGGGGTTTCTCTTCGGTTCCTTGTTAAAGCCAAGGAAAAGCTTTTACAAACTTCTCTGGGCAACCACAAACTCCTTGGTTGCTCGCGGAGTGACTCCTAGCCATCTAGGAGAACGGATCCTCCAAGAGTAACAAATGTGTTTGAAGATTTTGCCAACTCAAACTTTTGTGCTCAAAGATTTGCAATAAAATCCAATGAAATCAACAAAAGAAACCCACGAAAATCTCCTCAAGGCAAATCGAAAAGAATCACACTAGATCTAGCCTTGAATCACAAGAGTGCTTGAGAGTGAGAGTTATGGTTTGTGTTGGGGGAAATTACTCTATTTCCAAGACTTAAAGATTAACCCTTCGTTGGCTGATAAGGACCTCGAAGCCGGTGGACTGTTGTTCGGAGCATACGTCGCCACGACCGGAAGGTGCTACGGTGCGAAGCCCTAGGGGACCCTTCGAAGGGAAGATGGAGGCCTCGAAGCCGAAGGACACGATTGATTGGATGTCCAGCTTATCCATCTACCTTGCAGTGCTTTACCGAGTATAACCTTGTTTATAGTACCGAATAGTTTCTACTATGTCGGTTGTAATTTAGGGGTAAATAGGTCTTTTCCTTATGCTTTTCCCCTATAAATACCCCCCATTGTACCTTGTAAGGGGGACCCAGAACAAATTATTCATCTACATTTATTCGGACCACTTGAGCTATTATCCATTTCGGAGGCTCATAGTAGTCCTAAGGCACAAACTCCCTGTTTGTCCGTTCTTGATTACCGAGAACCTGTTGGCGTAACATTTGCGCCAACAGTTGGCATCGTCCGTGGGGATCCAAGTTCTAAAAGCTTGTTCTCTACTGCTGACTGCACTTCGAAGAGCACTTACGGAGGGAGCCTCGGAGTCCCAAGACTTCGCGCACCCTTCAGTTAAGGGCTTCTTAGTGCAGCTCGAGGGCCTTCTCTCGACCCCTCGAGTCGTTCGAAGTACTCCATCTCCAAGACATCTTCGCGGCTAGCTATGCCTCCGAAGCGTAGCCAAGCTTCGGGTCCTCTTCGAAGGTCCCCTCGGACCAATGGAGCTGGACCCTCAGCTAATCCGGCGATTCCTGCCGAGACCGCTGGGCGTCGAGCGCCCCGGGGCCCTCTGCCTCCTCCTACGGTGCTTCAGACCGACTACGCAGCTAGCCGGGATCCAGAAGTGCCCTCCGACGAAGACGAAGGCCCTCCCGAAACTGAGGCTACGCAGCTAGCCAGGCTTCAGGAGGAGGTATCCAGGTGGAGGCAAGAGGCCGCCGATCGCCTCCGCACTCAAGCTTCCACCGAAACTCCAGGAGGGCCTCAAGACGATGGAACCCGCAATCCCCCAGAAGTTATCCAAGTCCCGGAGGAAGCCGAGAATGCATCCTTCGATAACGAGTCTCCGTTACACCCTGATCTGCAGAGAGTGCCTTTCGACCCCAGATTCAAGGCCTCGAAGCTGCACAAGTACTCCAGGGGGTCGGACCCCGGAGAGTTCGCCCGCTCTTATGCCCTGGCAATAGAAGCAAGCGGAGGGGTGCGAAGCACCATGGCAAAATGCTTCCCCCTCGCTCTCGAAGGTGTGGCACTCCGCTGGTTCTGGTCCCTAAAGCCAGGATCGATCAGTTCATGGGAGCAGCTAAAAAGAAATTTGTGAGCAACTTCCAAGGTACCTTCGTGGCCCCGATGTCCATGGGAAGTTTGTTTCAGGTAAAGCAGCGGGTGGGAGAAACCCTCCGGGAGTACTTCACGCGCTTCACCCACACCAAGTCACAGATCAAGGGCCTGTCTACCTTCTCGGTAGTGGATGCTGCCCGCGAAGGGGTGCTGAACCCCGACCTCCTCAGCAAACTCCATCGGAAGCCGGTGACGTCTGTGGCACAGCTCATGGCATACGTCGAACAGTAGGCCAAGGTGGAGGAAGGATGTCTTCGGCGAGCTGAAGCACCATTGCCCACCCTCCGAGAAGTCAAAAGGGAGCCTGAAGCCTCCGCTACACTGCAACCTCCACAAGACAACCGCTTCAACGAGTACAAGCGAGGGAAGAAGCATTTCCGCTCGGAGGTGCTAAACATTGCACCTTCAGCCTCGAAGGCACCCGCCAATTTCCAGCAGGCGAAGAATTTCAAGGCTGGGCCACCAAAGCCTCAAGAAAGGATGCCTAGCAGGCGCCAGAGTTTTTTCTGTTGTGTGCATGGCGACAATAGAAGCCATGACACGAAGGATTGCAAGGCAGTATTGGCCCTTCAGGGTGACTACCTTGAGCGAAATACCGGGCGGGGTACTTCGGATAGGGCCCCACCGTCGGCACGCTCGGAGCCTGTTCAAACTGTGGCCCGAGCCGGTGCCCTCGAAGCTCCCATACGGCTACCGGTGGCCAGTATTATGCCACCACCAAAGCAAGAAGACCCGCAAGACCGCGGCAAGAGAGTGGTCTTGCCCATCTCCGGAGGGGGGACCCTCGGAAGCATGTCCAAGAGACAGCGCCGCGAGTACGTCCGCGAGGTCTGGCACATTGGGACCTCGAGTTCCGCCGAAGGGGTGCCAGAATGGTCCCGGGTGCCCATCTCATTCACAGCCAGCGATGCGGCAGGGGTGAAGTTCCCCCATGCTGACCCATTAGTCATCTCGGCTGATATAGCAGGAGCAGACGTTCGAAGGATCCTGGTAGATGGCGGGAGCTCCGCAGACATACTCTTCGTCCAGGCCTTCGACCAGATGTGCATACCCCGGAAGCATCTACTTCCAGCAGCCCAGCCACTTCAAGGGTTCTCAGGACCGCCTCTCGATGCCCTCGGCCAAATAGGCCTCGAGGTTGCCTTCGGAGAGGGGCCTTTGGCCTGAGTAGAAGAGGTGATCTTCGATGTGGTTGATGCCCCATACGCTTACAATGCTATCTTCGGTCGAGGGATGTTGAACCAGTTCGGGGCTATAGCACATCATAATTACCTTTGTCTCAAAATGCCCACGCAAGGTGGAGTGCTTACTATTTCAGGAGACCAGGCTGTAGCCAGGAGGACGGAGTATGGCCATGGGCAGCCATTGGACCCCCGACAAGTGCATAATGTGGCGGAAAGCGTCGAAGAAGTTCCGGAGGCCTTGAACCCTCCGAAGGGATCTTCGCTCAAGCCAAGCCCGGAGGGTGATGTTGAGACAAGAATAATCTCGGAAGATGGCAAAGAGTACCCAGTGAAATTCGGCAAGGGGCTATCTCCAGAAATAACCACTTCGTTAGAAGAAGTCGTCAGGAAAAATCTAGACATATTTGCTTGGACCGACGAAGACATCACCGGGGTCGATCGAATCATCATCGAGCATAGTCTGCTCGTCAACCCGAAGGCCAAGCCGATGCGCCAGGGGCTCCGCAAGCTGTCAGCAGAAAGAGCAAGCCTAGCCAAGGCCGAAGTAGAAAAATTGTTAAGGGCTGGCATCATCAGGGAGGTAGCCCATACTGAGTGGTTGGCTAAGCTTGTTTTTGTAAAAAAGAAGGACTCGAACAAGTGGCGCATGTGTATTGACTTCACCTCGTTGAATAAAGCATGCCCGCGAGACCCCTACCCAATGCCCCGAATAGATCAATTGATAGATTCCACAGCCGGCTCCGAATTATTAAGCTTCCTCGACGCTTATTCCGGGTACCATCAAGTATGGCTGAAGCGCGAAGACGAAGCCAATAAAAGCTTTATAACTCCTTCTAGAGTATTCTGTTATGTAAGAATGCCTTTTGGTTTACGGAATGCCGGAGCCACCTTTTCTCGCTTAATAGCTAAGGCACTAGGTCATCAGATAGGCCGCAATGTCGAAGCCTATATGGACGATATTGTAATAAAAAGTGCTCAAAAGCACCGGCATAGCTTAGATCTAGCTGAAACATTTGAGAGCCTCCGAGCATGTGGAGTACGCCTCAACCCCGAAAAATGTATATTCGGAGCGCAAGCAGGAAAGCTGCTAGGGTACTTAGTTTCGAGCAGGGGGATCGAAGCTAGCCCAACACAAATAAGTGCGCTGCAAAGGATGGATCCACCAGAGAATTTGAAACAAGTACAGAAGCTAGTAGGAAGGCTCGCAGCACTCAGCAGGTTCCTGTCCAGGACGGCAGAGCGGAGCCTCCCAATTTTCAAGGCACTGAAGGGATCCGAAAGCTTCAGCTGGACACCAGAGTGCCAGAAGAGCTTCGAGGATATCAAAGCATACCTCGGCACATTATCAACCTTAACTGTTCCCCTTCCAGAGGAAACACTGCTTTTATATCTTGCAGCAACGGGTTCAGCAGTAAGTGCAGTGCTGGTCCGAGAAGTTGAGCTTAAAGGGAAGCTGGTGCAAACCCCAGTTTATTTTGTGTCGGAGGCATTATCCGGAGCCAAGGTCAGATACTCCGAGCTCGAGAAGTTTGCTTATGCCCTAGTAATGGCCTCGCGAAAGCTAAGGCATTATTTCTTGGCGCATAACCTCATCGTCCCTACATCGTATCCCCTGGGAGATATGCTCCGAAACAAAGATTCCACAAGCAGGATTGGAAAATGGGCAGTCGAGATGGCACCCTTCGAAATTTCCTTCACGGCAAGGACAGCTGTTAAATCTCAAATTATAGCAGATTTCGTAGCAGAATGGACTCCATCTGCAATCTGGACCCCGGAAGAACCCTTCGAAGGTTTTTGGACAATATTCTCTGACGAAGCTTACCAAGCATCAGGTACCGGAGCAGGGGCCGTCATCATATCACCATCAGGGTAGAAGGCCATGTATTCTGCAAGGCTCAATTTCAGAACCACTAATAACATTGCCGAGTACGAAGGAATCTTGCTAGGCCTCCGAAAGGCTAAAGCGCTCGGAGCTGCAAGAATAGTGATCAAGACAGATTCCCAAGTCGTCGCGGGGCATATTGACAAAAGTTTTCAAGCAAAAAACCCACATCTCGCGCAATACCTTGAAGAAATCCGCAAGGCCGAAGCAGCATTCAAAGGGTTTACAGTTCGAAGCATCCCTCGGGCAGAGAATCAACTTGCAGATATTCTTGCAAAGGCTGCAGCAGGAGCGGTGGACCTCCCGGAGGGTGCTTTCTACGAAGAGCTAGAGCAGCCAGCGGCTGACCAAATACCCTCGTTAGAAGTAATGTGCATTCCAACTACAGATTGGCGAGCTCCGATAATAAGCATGTTGCAAAGTAGCATGGACCCTCCTGAAGGCCCAACAGCTCGAAGGTTGCAAGCAAGAGCTCGAAATTACAAGCTTATTGATGAAGTGCTATACAAGGGCGGAGTGTGTTCACCCCTACATCGATGCATCTCACAGCCCGAAGGTCAAGACATACTTCGGGGCATCCACGAAGGACTATGCGGAGGTCATTTAGCCCCTCGAGCGCTAGCAGGCAAGACGCTTCGGCAAGGGTTTTATTGGCCAACAATAGTAAGAGATGCGGAGGAGATGGTCCGAACATGTCAAGGCTGCCAGTGGATGGGCAGACGGAGCCATCGCCCGCCAGCTCAGCTTCAAGTTATTGCCCCAGTATGGCCAATGGCTAGATGGGGCATGGACCTCATAGGCCCTTTCCCAATGGCAAAAGGCGGTTTGAAATTTGCGGTAGTAGCAATCGAGTATTTCTCAAAATGGGTGGAAACGGAGCCGTTAACAGCTATCACCTCGAGGAACGTGCAAAAATTCTTCTGGCAGAATATTATATGCAGGTTCGGAGTTCCCAGAGAGTTGACGGTGGATAATGGAACCCAGTTCGAAGCTGATACCTTCCAAACATTTTATGAAGAACTAGGCATTAAGCTATGCTTCGCAGCAGTGCGACATCCGCAGTCCAACGGAGCCGTCGAGCGAGCCAACGGGAACATCCTCTCCGGGTTAAATCGCCGAATTGTAGGATTGGCCAAGGGGCCGTGGGTCGAAGAACTACCTAAAATCTTATGGTCCATCCGAACCACTCAAACTAGATCAACAGGTTTCACACCATTCAGATTGCTCTTCGGAGATGAAGCCATGACTCCTACGGAGCTCAGAGGGGAGTCGCTTCGCGTAATTCAACCCGGGGACGAAAATGACCGGAGTACTTCACTAGATCTGTCAGAAGAAACAAGGCTTCGAGCTGTCGCCAACCTGACTAAGTACCAGGACCACACCAAAACGTGGTATGACCCGAAAGTTAGATTAAGTGAGTTAAAGCCGGGTCATCTAGTATTGCGAAGTGTAATAGCTCTTGGGAAGCTAGGAAACAAATGGGAAGGACCATATGTTATCTTATGCTCAGGACGCCCCGAATCATTTAAATTAGCTAATTTAGAAGGGGAAGAGTTGAAACATGCATGGCATGCGGAGCACCTTAAGCGCTATTATGCTTAAGGCCTCCTTGTAATCACTTGTAGAACTTTCCTTTCTATAAATAAAGATAAGGGTTGAAACCTGTTTTGCTCTTCGAATATCCCTTACTCCTGATGGACGCATTGGGAGGACGACGATGCTGGTAGAGCCAAGAATTTTTCTCAAGACCCAAGGGGCTGCCTCCGAACCATCGATTCAGCGGCTCCGCCAACCTACGGATTCCAGGCTCCGGCTTGTTAGGATCCATAGAAGAGTCTAAGGACTTTAAAGAAAACAGATTTTCAGCCTCCGGGTGCGAAATATCTGTAAAAGAGCCGAAGGTGGCCAACCTACGGATTCCAGGCTCCGGCTTCTTAGGATCCGTAGAAGAGTCTAAGGACTTTAAAGAAAACAGATTTTCAGCCTCCGGGTGCGAAATATCTGTAAAAGAGCCGAAGGTGGCCAACCTACGGATTCCAGGCTCCGGCTTGTTAGGATCCGTAGAAGAGTCTAAGGACTTTAAAGAAAACAGATTTTCAGCCTCCGGGTGCGAAGTATCTGTAAAAGAGCCGAAGGTGGCCAACCTACGGATTCCAGGCTCCGGCTTGTTAGGATCCGTAGAAAAGTCTAAGGACTTTAAAGAAAACAGATTTTCAGCCTCCGGGTGCGAAGTATCTGTAAAAGAGCCGAAGGTGGCCAACCGACGGATTCCAGGCTACGGCTTGTTAGGATCCGTACAAGAGTCTAGAGACTTAAAAAAAGGCAGCAAGCAAATTTTTAGTCTTCAAAAGCAAGTGATAAGTACAAAGTTCGAAGCATACAGGTGTTCGGACAGTCATTGTGCCTAGCGAACCCTTTTCTATGGTAAAGGCTCCGCCACCCACAAGGGGGGTCGGAAGGTACGAGTCACACAGCATACTTTCGAAGCATTTCACATTAAATCATTATAATTGTACATCAAGAGAAATTTTTGTCTAAGCCTAATTAAAATCGGAGACCCTTTCGGCCCCTAGAGCTACCCCTACGGCTACTTTGCCCTTCGGAGCTTGAAGCCGCCGAAGTCGTCCTTTTAGTCCGGGTACTTCTCTTTTTCTTCGAGGCTCGCAGTTTCCTCTGCTCCTCTTGAAGCTCAGCCCATGTCAGGAGCCTTTCGGAGTCAGCCTCCACAGGGTCTTCAGCTCGGTACTCCGAGTCGGACCAGTCAATAGGTTCGGAAGACGAGGACCCCTCTGTCTTCTCTTCCTCTTTAATATAAGATAAGACGTCCCTTCGAACTTCAAGGGTTATGTCCCCCCGTCTCCGCGAGGAACAGAAAGCGCGAGTGGCGGTAAGGCCTCAAACCCTCGAGGTTTGCCCACTCCTTTCGGAGCTCGTTGGTAATCTCCAGAAGTTCGAAGTCAGGGCTCGAAGGGCATGACAAAACCTAAAAAAGAGCAGAACACCCAAGACAAGTTCCCGTTTATAACTTTTTCATTAATAAAAGCAGGGTTTACAAGGCTTCATATACATAGCAGTCCTAAGCGGCTAGACCTGCGGGTCGGTCGGCGGAGCAGGAACCGAAGGGGCTGGCGCAGTAGGAAGGGGTGGCCTTGTTTGCGCTTGCTTCTACCGGCGGGCCTCGTCAATCTAGGCCTTAGCTGCGGCCTTATGGTCCGTCTTCCAGGTCGACCGGAAGGCTTCCCAGGCCGAAGCCACCTCCAAAGATGGCCGCAGCAAGTCGTCGTCCGCGAAGCCTCTAGGAGACGAACCTCCGACTGAGCCAAGGGGGATCCGAAGGGATTCAAGATGACGAAGAACCCCGATACCAGCGCACTATCCGGAGATTTCCCCGTACCAAATACCGGAGTTCTTCATCAACGATGAAGCAACCTGGATCCTCGTTAGCTTCCGGTCAAGGGGCTCGTGGGTTGCCGCAGAAGACGAAGGGCACATGGTGCCGAAGTACACCAGCGTACCCTGGAGGGCTTCCAAGGTACGATCCGCAGTACTAGAGTTCTTCTTCTCCGCTGCTTCCAGGCCCGCAGCAGTCGCGCCCACTTCGGCCACCCAGAGCATCAAAGAACTCTTGAGGGCCATCGCCTGGCTAAGAGCCCCGTGAAGCTCCACCAGCTGCGCACTTGAGGTAGCGGCCTCTTGGCGGAGCCTTTCAACCTCCGCTCGAAGGACAACGCGCTCGGCCTCGACCTCCTGGGCAGACGAACGGAGGGCTCCGAGGGCTTCGTCCGACGCCGCCCTAGCCCTCCGTTCCTCCAAGACTTCTTCCTCCAGCCTAAGGGATCTCCCGGTGGAGTCATTAAGGGCCGTCTGGAGGGTAGTGACCTTCCGTTTAAGTCGATTAACTTCGACCTCGTTGGAAGTCGCTGCCGCTCTAGCAAGAACAAATTGCTGCAAAAAGAACTAAGTAAGTACTAAAGTATTTATGACCACTAATGCGAAGTAGCTATGGTGTCTTTTTCATACCTGAAGGGCAGCCCTTTCGAGGGCCGTGTTGAGTGTCGAAGCCCTGGCCTCGCTCAAGACGGAGATCAACTCCGAATTGGCAATGTCCTGGCTTCTCTCAGCCAGGGGCTCCATAAGTCTTCGGAGGCCACTCCGGTGCTCCAGGAATGGAGCCAGCAGAGGAAGCCAAGACAGAGCTTGAGCATCATCCGCTGCGGCCTCATCCTCCGAATTGCCGACGGAGGGTGCGTCCTGGCCAGGAAGAAGGCCGAGGCTAGAAATACTCTTGCCCCGCCCCGGTACGAAGGAGGGTGAAGCAGGAGTACCCCGACCATCGGCAACCACCTCTTCGACCAGAACCGCAGCGGCGGAGGCAACCTCGGTGGTCGAGGCGGCCACTACAGGAGTGACCTCCGTCGCCAACTCCGTCCCGGCGAGCACGTCGTCTGCCCCGAAGGACACATTCTTCGCCGCCAAATTCGGAGCCTCCAGAGGCGTGGAGGGATCCGCTCGAAGGACAACCTCCGAAGACGCAGGGGCTTCGGACGCCACCAAAGCATCAACACCCGAAGAGGTACCTATTTCAAATAACAAAATTAATAAGCATGTTTTCACAGACTGCAAGCAGGTATTGAGTATAAAAGGGAGGAGCTTCGGAAAAAACCTCCGGGAGCTTCGTGGGGAAGGATTGCTGGATCCTCCAAGGCTTCGTACATCCGGAGGATGTCGGCGAAGTCATCCCCCGAGGTCCTGCCCTCAACATTTTCCATCAGAGCCACGGCCTCCGCAGGGACCACCTCAGGTGCGGGCAAGTTGGGAGCAGGGGAGTCCGACTCCACCTGAACGACGACGGGCGCAGGAGGAGCAGTCGGAGTCACACTTACCACCTCCCCGACGGAGGTGTGAGGAGGGACTTCCCCTGTATCATCGTCACCCAGGAGGTATGCTTCGAAGGCCGCTGCTGTCTGGCCATCGGAGTCTTCTGCCTCTTCGGAGGCCGAGCTTTGCGCACCCGGCGACGAGACAGACGAGGCGGGCGCCAACTCCGAAGGGTGCTTCGCTACCTTCTTCCTCCGAAGCGGCTGTTTGCCGGCCTTCTTGGAGGGCTCGGCAGCGGCTTTCCTCTTACGGCCAACTGCTTCGGTCGGAGCGAAGTCAGGAAGATTCGGGGGCTCCGTGCCGAGAGCTCTCCACACTCTGTTGGATCGCTCCCAGCTCCCCACCAGCTCCAACCTTCTTTGCCTCTCGGCCACCGAAGGGGCTCCGAGAACTCATTCGGTGGCTCGAACTACGTCCTCCGGAGCCAATGCCAGAGGCGCCACTGAAAGAAAAAGGTATGAGAATATAAGTATAATTGATTTCTTCATTTAGATATGATGCAGCGAGGAGAAAGTTTACCTAAGTTTCGGAGGTCCCCCTCCGAAGCTTGTGGGAACACAATCGGCCAGTTGGCTCCGAGGGGAGGGATCCAAAGGGCGACGAACTCCTCAGCCAGGTCGCGCATGCTCATACGACGAGCCACTGAGGTAAGCAACCCTAGCCTCGTCGAGAGCAGGCTAGGGTTCGGAGAGATGTCCGCCTCCTTCCTGTACCAGATCTCCTGGAGAGGACCAGCGAGGGGGAGTCCTCTCCGACTTCGGCATAAAACCACCGAAGTATCCAGTTGGTGTACCACCTGTCGTTTATAGCTTTGGCAGGGAAGCGGAGGGCGTGCTCCCTCCGCAGCTGGAAATTGATGCTGCCGAAGGCTATCGTCACCTTGGAGTCCCCTGGCCCGTCTTGTGGCTTCGGTTGGCATATGGCTTCGTGGGTCACGGCGAAGATTTCGGAGCGTCCTTCGCACCCCTCCGCCCGGAGCGCCCATTCGAAGATGGCCAATCGGGCGATGGCGTTTGGGGACAGTTGAGGCAGGGTGATATGGAACAAGTCCAACACCTCTGCCAAGAAGTCCACGGCCGGCAGCCCCAGGCCTGCTTCGAAGAATGCTTCGAAGACCACCACCTCTCCGCTCCTCGGCCTTGGAGTCGACTCCGTCCCGGGGACTCGAGTCCTCAGCCCAGCGTCCAACCTTCCGTCCACCGCTTCTTCAATGGACTCGGCGGTGCTCAAGGATTGGCCGATGATGAAGCTTTGAGCAATCTTCTTCTTGGAGGGCGGACGGAGCGCCCTAGGATTCTTGGGCCAAGCACCGCTCGGAGCCCCCGCCATTGCCGCTGCTGCCGAAGCGGCCCACGCCTGCCTCTGCACCAAGGTGTTGGCCGCTGCCGGGGTGGTGTGGCTAGTTCTCGCCATCGCGCTCAAACGTTCAAGAGTTTGGAAGATTGGGGGAAAGGTGAATCGCAGGTGATGGATGCGGTAAAAAATCTTGGTTAATCTCTGTCTCTCCCTTTTATAACCACTCGACCAGTACTACTCTTCGATTGATTTCACACTACAGGTGATGCATGCGATCAGGCTTCTGTCATCGACAAGTGGGTCCGGTAAGTGGAACGGCGTACAACCGCTGTAAAAATCGAATGTTACCTTTTTTACAGAAGGTAACGACTACTTGCGCCGTAACGGCTACTTCGACGGCGCCCCACGACGTTCGCTCTCCGGAACCGTCTCCACGACGTGTGCACTCCGAAACCGTCTCCATGACATTCGCACTCTGAAACCGTTCCCTTCCCAATGTGAGTTCCCACTGTATCAAGAACTAGAAGGCGAAGGTTCGAAAATGTTGGATCCAAAATCCTCGGCTAAGTCACAGCATCCTCAAATCCTCTTTAAGCCTCAGAAATTAGAAATGTCCTTTTCGTATACTGCCTTCTTTCTAAAACAGGTTAACTACAGAAAGGCGTATTCGAGGGGCTACTGTTGGGGGAAATTACTCTATTTCCAAGACTTAAAGATTAACCCTTCGTTGGCTGATAAGGACCTCGAAGCCGGTGGACTGTTGTTCGGAGCATACATCGCCACGACCGGAAGGTGCTACGGTGCGAAGCCCTAGGGGACCCTCCGAAGGGAAGATGGAGGCCTCGAAGCCGAAGGACACGATTGATTGGATGTCCAGCTTATCCATCTACCTTGCAGTGCTTTACCGAGTATAACCTTGTTTATAGTACCGAATAGTTTCTACTATGTCGGTTGTAATTTAGGGGTAAATAGGTCTTTTCCTTATGCTTTTCCCCTATAAATACCCCCCATTGTACCTTGTAAGGGGGAACCAGAACAAATTATTAATCTACATTTATTCGGACCACTTGAGCTATTATCCATTTCGGAGGCTCAAAGTAGTCCTAAGGCACAAACTCCCTGTTTGTCCGTTCTTGATTACCGAGAACCTGTTGGCGTAACATTTGCGCCAACAGTTTGCAAGTGAGAGAGTTTGGGGGCCAAGAGTGCTGTACAAGTGGGTGGAGGGGGATTTTAGACCACCTCCAACAATTATGACCGTTAGGGTACTTTTGGCCTTCCAACTCGGAAGTTTCGATGGCACATCGGAAGTTACGATTAAAAATGAATTCCAAACCAAGACCTCAAATCGGAAGTTCCGATCCCAAATCGGCAGTTCCGATGGAAAAGTTAATTCTAGACCGAGATCTCAAATCGAAAGTTTCGGTCCAAATCGGAAGTTCCGATAGAAAAATTAATTTAAACTGAGAGCTCATATCGGAAGTTCCGATCCAGATCGGATGTTCCGATGGAATTTTAATTTCTAGGCCAAGAGCTCAAATCAGAAGTTCCGATGCAGAACGGATGTTTCGATGGAATTTTAATTTCCAGGTGAGAGCTCAAATCGGAAGTTCCGATAGAAATCAGAAGTTCTGATAAGTATAAAAAAAATGTGGAATTCAATTTAAACTTGTCCAAAAATCTTTCAAAAATATTTTTCTTTGAGCACAAAGTTTTGGAACAAAATCCATCTGCATCCCTCTTAATAGTACGGCGATCCTAGACTTAGTGTAAAGAATAAATCAATAAATTTAATCTTTGAGCCTATTTGGACCAAATGGAGCTTTTTCCCCAAATTTGTTTCAACGGAACTTTCTTTTCTTTTGAAATCTTTGCAGTCATCTTAGCAACTTGATTAGTAGCATTTGATCAATATTGTCATTAATACACCAAAATAAACTAGGGGCCTAGATACACCATGATGCACTTTCAATCTGCACCTTTTTGGTGATTGATGACAACATGATCAAAGAAGTGATAAAATTGATATAAGAGAAGCAAATTAGACGATTTAGCTCCCCCTAAATGTATGCATAAGTTCTCAATTAACACATATAACATTTAGGGCATCTCTAACTAAACATTTCAGAGATTCACAATACACCACGATTCAGCACAAATGTTCCACATATCACAAGTTCATATTGAACAACATTAAATTTAAATCAAATTTACCATCTGTTGGGGGGAAATACTTCATCCCCAGGACCTTCAAGATTATAAGATAAAGACAAATCATAATCTCCAAGTCCCAGGCTTGTCTCTGGACTAGAAGGGTTAAGGTTAGAGGGTCCGTCTAGACTTCGGTCCGAAGATACCCTCCGAAGGCTTCCCCCTCCGCAGTGGAAAACAACCAGAAGGATGGGACATTACTATGTCTACCTCCTTCTAACATACTTTACCATTTTAGCCCTATTCAGGGTACCGAAATAGTTTCCACTATGTTGGTTTTATATGAGGGGTAAAAAGGTCTTTTCTTGAGAGTTTTTAACTATAAATACCCCCTTTCTCATCCTGTAATAGGCATCGTATATTTAGATATTCACTACACAACTTTGAACTATTTATTATCCTGAATGGAGGCTTGAGATAGTTCGCTTTCACAAACACTTCGTTTGTTAGTTCTTAATCTTAGAAAACCTGTTAGCGTAATCTTTTACACCAACAGTTGGCGCCGTCCGTGGGGAACCTAGTTCTAAAATCTAGTTCTCTGCCACTACCCGTATTTCTAAGAGCGCTTGCGGAGGGAGTTTTGGAGTCTCAATATTCCGCGCACCCTTCGGCAAGGGGCTTCAAAGTACAGTTTGAAGGCCTTTCCTCGCCTTCCTCAATTGTTCGAAGCCTCAGGTCTTCGGGCCTTAGCTTCGTAAGTCATGCCTCCCAAGAGGGGTCTAGCCACCGATCCTCCCTGAAGGTCCCCTCGGACCCATGGTGGAGGACCTTCAATTATTCCCCAAACTCCTGAACTGGTCATTAGACCTCGAGCAGCCAGAGTTCCTTGGGCAGCTCCGTCTATACTTCGAACTGACTATGTCGGTTCTCAAGACCCGGAGGACCCCTCCGGAGGAGGCGAAGACCTTCCTGAGGATGCGGCTGCCCAGGTAGCGCAACTTCAGGAGGAAGTAGCAAGATGGAGGCAGGAGGCCGCGAACAGGCTTCGCTCTCAAGCCATCCCTCCTGCTTCGGAAGTGCATCAAGATGGCGACCCTGATGATTATCCCGAAGCTCCTCAAGTCCAAGAAGATGTCGAGAATGCTTCCTTCGACAACGAATCCCCACTGCATCCGGACTTGCAGAAGGTGTGCTTCGATCCTAGGTTCCGAGCCTCAAAGCCGCACAAGTACTCCAGAGGGTCTGATCCCGGAGAATTCTCTCATTCTTACGCCCTTGCAATAGAAGCCAGCGGAGGGGTGCGGAATACAATGGCAAAATGTTTCCCCCTCACATTGGAAGGTGTGGCCCTCCGTTGGTTCTGGTCTCTAAAGACAGGATTAATCAAGTCATGGGAAAAATTGAAAAAGAAATTCGTGAGTAATTTCCAGGGGACGTTTGTAGCCCCGATGTCTACTGGAAGCCTTTTCCAGGTGAAGCAGCAAGTAGGAGAAACCCTTCGAGAATACTTCACACGCTTCGCCCACACCAAGTCTCAAATAAAAGGCTTGTCTACATCTTCAATGGTGGATGCAGCGCGCGAAGGTGTTTTTAAATCCAGACCTCCTCAGCAAACTTCACTGGAAGCCGGTGTCTTCCATAGCACAACTAATGACATACTTCGAACAGTATGCCAAGGTAGAAGAAGGCTTCCTCTGAAGAACTGTGGTGACTGCGCCAGCCCTCCTTCGAGAAGTGAAGGCTAAGCCAGAAGTCCCGATTCTTCCACAAGCCCCCTTCGATAATCGCCCTAATGATCACAAAAGGGAAAGAAACACTTCCGCTCCGAGGTGTTGAATATTGCGCCCTCCACTCCGAAGATACCTTTCAACTATCAATAGGCTCAACATAATAAGGCTAGTACCTCAAAGCCACAAGAAAAACCAGCTGGCCGACGCCAGGCTCTCTTTTGTTGCGTACATGGTGAAAACAAAAGCCATGCCACAAACGACTATAAATCTATACTATCCCTTCGAGGCGAGTACTTAGGGAGAAATTCAGGGTGAGGTACTACTGATCGAGCTCCTCTAGCAACACGAACGGAGCCTGTACAAGCTGTGGGGTGGGCCGGCAATCCTGAAGCACCAATGCAGCTCCCGGTGGCCAACATTATGCCACCACTGAAGCAAGAGGACCCTCAAGATCGTGGCAAGCGAGTGGTCCTACCCATCTCCGGAGGGGGACCCTTGGTAATATGTCGAAGCATCAGCGAAAGGATTATGTTCATGAAGTAGGGCATATAGGGACTTCGAACTCGGCTACAGAAATGCCTGAGTGGTCCCATGTACCTATTTCATTTTCTGCCCATGATGCTGTAGGGGTGAAATTCCCCCATGCTGACCCCCTTGTCGTTTCAGCTGACATAGCAGGAGTTGAAGTCTGAAGGATATTAGTGGATGGTGGAAGTTCCACTGATATACTCTTCGTCTAGGCTTCGACCAGATGTGTATCCCTCGAAGGCACTTGCTTCCGGCAGCCTGCCCACTCCAAGGCTTCACATGTCCTCCTCTTTATGCCCTCGGCTAGATAGGCCTTGAGGTTTCCTTCAGAGAGGGGCCCCCAGCTATAGTTGAGGAAGTCATCTTCGACGTCGTCGACGCCCCGTACGCCTACAACGCAATTTTTGGGAGGGGAATGCTGAACCAATTCGGAGCTGTGGCACATCACAACTATCTATGTCTCAAGATGCCCACGCAAGGTGGAGTTCTTACTATTTGAAGAGACCAAGCCTCATCTCGGAGAGCGGAGTATGGTCACGACCCACCTCTTGATCCTCGGCAAGTGAATAGTGTGCTAGAGCACTCGGAGGAAACTTTGGGGTCCTCAGACCCTTCGAAGTGCCCTTCCCTCAAGCCAAGCCCAGATGGTGATGTAATCACAAAGATGATTCTTAAAGAAGGCAAAAAATATCCAATTCAATTTGGCAAGGGGCTACCTTCGGAAATATCTACTTCATTGGAAGAAGTAGTTCGAGAGAATTTAGATTTCTTTGCTTGGTCCGACGAAGATATTCCTAGAGTTGACCGAAGTATTATTGAGCATAGTTTACTCGTCAACCCTAAGGCTCGACCAATTCGTCAGGGATCCAGAAATTGTCAACTAAAAGAGCAAACCTAACCAAAGTGGAGTTAGAAAAATTGCTGAGAGCTAGAATCATCAGGGAAGTAGCCCACACGGAGTGGTTGGCTAACCCCGTCTTCGTCAAGAAGAAAGGCTCTGACAAGTGGCGCATGTGCATCGATTTCACTTCTTTAAATAAAGAATGCCCTCGAGACCCCTACCCTATGCCCCGTATCGATCAACTTGTGGATTCTACGACCGGCTCCGAAATTTTAAGCTTCCTGGTCGAATACTCCGGTTATCATCAAATTTGGCTAAAGCGCGAAGATGAAGCCAAGACAAGTTTCATAATTCCTTCCGGAGTATTTTGTTATGTCAGAATGCCTTTTGGCCCGCGGAATGCCGGGGCTACTTTTTCACATCTTATTGCTAAGGCTCTAGGTCACCAGATAGGCTGAAATGTCGAAGCTTATATGGATGACATTGTAATAAAAAGTGTTGTAAAGCACCAGCATAGTCTAGACCTAGCTAAAACTTTTGAGATCCTCCGATCATGTGGAGTTCGCCTCAAACCTGAAAAATGTATATTCGGGGCGCAAGCAGGAAAATTGCTAGGGTACTTAGTTTGGAGCAGAGGAATCGAAGCTAGCCCGACGCAGATAAGTGCACTGCAAAGAATGGCTCCACCGGAAAATTTGAAGCAAGTCCAAAAGTTGATAGGACGCCTCACAGCCCTTAGCAGATTCCTAGCCATATCGACAGAGCAAATCCTCCAATATTCAAAGCCCTAAAAGGGTTCGAGAGTTTCAAATAGACGCCAGAGTGCCAAAAAAGCTTCGATGATATTAAAGATTATCTCAGAAATTTATCAACACTTACTGTGCCCCTCCCAGAAGAAACTCTCCTTTATCTTGCAGCAACAGACTCCGCAGTAATTGCAGTGCTGGTAAGGGAAATAGAGCTCAAGGGAAAACTGGTGCAGAATTCATTATACTTCATTTCAGAAGCTTTGTCCAGAGGGAAAACAAGATACTCCAAGCTCGAGAAATTCATTTATGCTTTGGTAATGGCCTCGCGGAAGTTAAGGAATTACTTCTTAGCACATAATTTAATTGTCCCTACCTCGTATCCCCTTGGTGATATGCTTCGAAGCAAAGACTCCACGAGTAGGATTGGAAAAATGGCTGTCAACCTAGCCCCCTTCGGTATTTCCTTCACTACAAGAACAGCTATCAAATCCCAAGTCATAGCTGACTTTGTGGCCGAATGGACTCCGTCCACAATTTGGGCTCCAGAAGAAACCTCCGAAGGGCTATGGACAATATTTTCTAATGGAGCCTATCAAGCATTTGGTGCCGTTACTAGAGCCATCATAATATCGCCGTTAGGGCAAAAAGTCATGTATTCTGCAAGGCTCAACTTTAAGTCCACTAACAATATTGCAGAATACGAAAGAATACTGCTAGGCTTCTGAAAGGCAAGAGCACTTGAAGCAACTAGAATTATAATAAAAATAGATTCCCAAGTTATTGCAGGACATGTTGACAAGAGCTTCCAAGCTAGGAATCCACATCTAAAAAAATATCTAGAAGAAATTCGCAAGACGGAGGCATTGTTTAAAGGAATCTCTATTCGAAGCATCCCTCGAACGGATAATCAGCTTGCAGATGTCTTAGCGAAGGCTGCAGCTGGAGCATTGGACGTCCTGAATGGTGCCTTTTATGAAGAACTTGTTAAACCTTCGGTGCATCAGCTACCCTCCATAGAGGTCCTTTGCATTCCAGTCACTGATTGGCGGACTCCAATTTTGGATATTTTGCAAATCAATACGACTTCGCTATAAGGTCCAGATTTCCAAAGGCTCCAAGCAAGGGTCCGAAATTATGAGCTTGTCAACAGAATACTTTATAAAGCTAGAGTCTGTTCTCCTCTTCACCATGCAGCAGGTACTCTTCCAGTTCTTTTCCCATTCACGCATCCGAGTCTCTTTCTTCTGACTCCTCCAAAGAGGAGCTCCGAATGTCGAGCGATTCTGGAGATGATGGAGGCGTAGGGAGTTTGGCTGTCTTTTTTCCTTTCTTCACGGGAGTCTTCGCGGCCTTCTTGGAAGTCCCGACGGTGGCTTTTCTCTTCCGGGAGACCGCTCCCATTGAATCGAAGTCTGGCAGAGGCGAGCCTCCATTCCGAGAGCACTCCACACTCGGTTAGAGTGCTCCCAACTCCCAACCAGCTCCACTCTCTTCTGCTTTTCCACTACCGTAGGGGCCCCGAGCACCCTTTCTGTAGCTCTCGCTATTTGTTCTAGAGCTAACGCCAGTGGAGCCACTGAAAAAAGGTATCAATTTATTGAGTATGCTATTTGTTTTCTAATCAATGTTAATGTAGAAGATACGAAGACTTAACTAGGCTTCGAAGTTCTCCCTCCGAAGCACTTTGAAATACAATTGGCCACTCGGCTCCGAGAGGAGGAATCCGGAGGGCAATAAATTCTTCGGCCAAGTCCCACATGCTCATGAGCTTGGCCACCGAAGAAAGTAACCCAAGCCACGTTGAAAGCAGACTTGGGTCCGGAATTACTTCTGCTTCTCTCTAGTACCAGATCTCTTGCAGTGGCCCCGCAAGGCCGGAGTCTTCACCAACTTCAACATAGAACCACCGGAGTATCCAATCGGAGTACCACCGGTCATTGATTGCCTTTACTGGGAAATTCTTCAAGTGCTCCTTTCAAAGCTGGAAGTTGACACTCCCGAAGGCCACCAGCACCTTGGAGTCTCCGGGTCCGTCTTGCGGCTTCGGCTGGCACGAGGCTTCGTCGGTAGCGGTGAAGATCTCAGACCTCCCTTCACACCCTTCAGCTTGAAGGGCCCATTCAAAGACGACCAACCTTGCAATCGCGTTCGGAGATATCTGCGGCAAGGTAACATGGAACATTTCCAGTACCTCGGCTAGGAAGTTTACGGTAGGAACACCCAGCCCCGCTTTGAAGAAGGCCTCGAAGACCACCACTTCTCCGCTCCTCGGCACTGGGGTCGCTTCTGTTCTAGGTACCCGAGTCCTCATTCCTGGACCCAGCTTCCCATTCACCGCCTCCTCGATGGATTCCACAGAGCATGTCGATTGCCTGAGGAGAAAACTTTGCTTCAGTGGCTTCTTGGACGGTGGGTGGAGTTCTCATGGATTTTTGGGCCAAGAACCCCCAGGGCTCCTGCCATTGCCGCTGCTACCGATGGAGCCCATGCTTGCCTTTGCGCCAGGGTTCCCATCGCCATCGGCATCTTTGTGCTGGTCCTCACCATCGGTTTTTTGCTCAAGGGCGTTGGAGAAGGTTTGAGGGTGAAAATGTGGAGGCTTAGAACCGAAGCTCTGTAAAAGTTTCCGCCGCGGTTCGAGTCCTCCTTTTATATCCCCTCTGTTTTTGATTGATATGGTTCGCATATGCGTTTGCACTGCCGATTCAACTCTTGCAACTGACAGATGGGACCATATGGTAAAAAGGTATGAACCCGCAGTTAAATTTTTGTCTGTTACATTCTCAAAATAGCCTAATGGCTATCTGAGGGGTAACGGCTCAAATTTAACGGCTCCTCGTGATGCTTCACATTCACAACAGTCCGTTTCCCTACGAAGCTTTCACGCAGAGATTCAAGTTTGAAGCTTGAGTCAGATACATCTCCGATGGTAAAGACCCTTCGAATGATTTTAATACCTTGAATTTTTTCTAAGTCCCTGAGCATGAAAATATTACTTGTGTATATTGCTCTCCTTGCTATACAGGTTATCCGGAGAAGCGTATTCGAGGGGCTACTGTTGGGGGAAATACTTCATCCCCAGGACCTTCAAGATTATAAGACAAAGACAAATAATAATCTCCAAGTTCCATGCTTGTCTCCGGACTAGAAGGGTTAAAGTTGGAGGGTCCGTGTAGACTCTGGTCCGAAGATACCCTCCGAAGGCTTCCCCCTCCATAGTGAAAAACAGCTAGAAGGATGGGACATTTACTATGTCTACCTCCTTCTAACATACTTTACCATTTTAACCCTATTCGAGATACCAAAATAGTTTCCACTATGTCGGTTGTAAATGAGGGGTAAAAAGGTCTTTTCCTTAGAGTTTTTACCTATAAATACCCCCTTTCTCATCCTATAATAGGCATCGAATATTCAGATATTCAATACACAACTTTGAACTACTTCGAGCTATTATCCTGAACGGAGGCTTGAGATAGTTCGCTTTCACAAACACTTCATTTGTTAGTTCTTAATCTTAGAGAACCTGTTAGCGTAATCTTTTATGCCAATAGTTACCTTCTTGCTTCTTGCCATGAAGCACTTGGGGGAGATGATGTAGTTGTCATCGTCGCTTGACTCTACAAAGAGTGAAGGCTTTGGAGTCTTGATGTGGGCGATGGTGACGATTGCGTCTCCCTTCATGGATGAATCGGAGTCCGACTCTGATTCGGATTGGAGTTGGAGTCCCATTCCTCCCCAATACGTGCGTGGCCTCTTGGCTTCTTCTTGTGATACTTGTTATTCCCTTTATAATCTTCTTCCTTCTTATTTTTGGGACAATCCACTATGAAGTGGCTAACATCGCCACACTCATAGCAACCTCTCTTGTATTGCCGCTTCTTTGGCTTGTCATGTCTCTTCTTATGTTTGTCATATCTGCCCTTCTTCACGAATTTCTTGAATTTCTTTACCAATAAGGCTAGTTCTTCATCCTCACTTTCATCATTTGAGTCTTCATCCTTTTTAGCCTTTAAGGCTACATCCTTGCTTCTATTGGTGTGCTTGGCAAAGTCCTTCACCCCTTTTGCTCTTCCTCCATTAGCTCATGTACTACAATCCTTCCTAGCACATCACTTGGAGTCAATTTCTTGAAGTCTTTCCTTTCTTGGAGCAATGTCACCAATGTTGAATTTCTTGGTCCAATTGCTCGGAGAAGTCTTTTGACCACAACATGGTCGGTCATATCTTTGCTTCCAAGACCCTTGATCTTGTTGACCAACACCATGAGTTGGTCAAACATCTCTTGAGGAGTCTCGTCATCTTCCATCACAAGTCTTCCAAGCTTCCCTTCAAGAAGCTCGATCTTCGACTCCTGCACAGACGATGTACCTTCATGGGCCACTTGCAATGAGTCCCATATCTCCTTGGCATCTTCTATGCCATCCACCTTGTTGTACTCCTCGGGGCTCAAGGCGGAAAGTATGGCACTAGCTGCTTGAAAGTTATGGTGGAGGGCTTGTTCTTCCCTTGGAGTCCAATCCTTTCCTTGAGCATCATAAACATCAAAATCTAAACCATATTTCACAATTCTCCATATTTCGGGATGCAATGAAAATAAATGCATTTTAATTTTGTTTTTCCATGCCACGTATTGTTTACCATCAAAGTAAGGTGCACGACTCGTGGGAATGGAACTACTATTTGAACTAGAATTTAATTTTTTTAATAATCAAAAGGATATGCAGCTCCCCTTTTGTTGTTGTCGTTGCTCTTGGGAGAGACGGATCCATCGATTGTTTTGGTTGGAGATCTTCCTGTCATCTTTACTCTTCAAGCGGTTAAGCTTAATCAAAGAGACCTGCTCTGATACAAATTGAAAGTTGCCTAGAGGGGGGGTGAATAGGCAATATAAAAATTTCTCGCGGAAAAATAGTGTTCTGAGAAATTGCTTGATCAGAAGTTCCAAAGTGTTCTCAGAAGTTCCGATCTATCGAATTTTCTTAAACTTCCGATGGATCAGAAGTTCCGATATGTATCGAAAGTTCTGATCAGTAGAAAAAAATCGACGAAATCAAAACTTGTTTTCCTAGAAAAAGTGTTTGAATAGAAGTGTGCACAAGTATACAAGGAGAAACTTTAACACAATGAGTTAGTTTCCTTAAATCTAGGTCAAAAGATAGATCAGGTGAAAATAAAGTTCATTTTAGTATGATCCCTAAAAGGAATATGAACACAAGAACACACAAGACAAACGATATATTTCCTAGAGTTCGGATCCACCGATCCTACGTCTCCGTTGAGGGACCTCGAAAGGCCGGGTCTCTTTCAACCCTCTCCTCGCAAGTCTTATCCTTAGCTAAACTTGGGTTTTTTTCTTCGATTCCTTATCAAAGCCAAGGAAAAGCTTTTACAAACTTCTCCGTGCAACCACAAACTCCTTTGTTGCACTTGGAGTGACTCCTAGCTGTCTAGGAGAACGAATCCTCCAAGAGTAACAAATGCGTTTGAAGATTTTGCCAACTCAAATTTTTGTGCTTAAAGATTTGCAATAAAATCCAATGAAATCAACAAAAGAAACCCACAAAAATCTCCTCAAAAGATGCAGCAACAAAAATCCGAGAAGATTTCTAATGCGCTCTCAAGACGAATCGCACTAGATCTAGCCTTGAATCACAAGAGAGCTTGGGAGTGAGAGTTAGGGTTTGCAAGTGAGAGAGTTTGGGGCCCAATAGTGTTGTACAAGTGGGTGGGAGGGGGTTTATACCACCTCCAACAATTCTGACCGTTAGGGCACTTTTGGCCTTCCACCTCGGAAGTTCCGATGGCACATCGGAAGTTCCGGTTAAAAATGAATTCCAAGCCGAGACCTCAAATCAGAAGTTTCGATCCCAAATTGGATGTTCCGATGGAAAAGTTAATTCAAGACCGAGAGCTTAAATCGGAAGTTCTGATCCAAATTTGAAGTTCTGATAGAAAAAATTAATTTAAACTGAGAACTCAAATCGGAAGTTCCTATCTAGATCAGATGTGCTGATGGAATTTTAATTTCTAGGCCGAGAGCTCAAATCAAAAGTTTCGATGCAGATTGGATGTCCCTATGGAATTTTAATTTCCAGGCCGAGAGCTCAAATCGGAAGTTCCGACAGAAATCAGAAGTTCCGATAAGTATAAAAAATCTGGAACTCAATTTAAACTTGTCCAAAAATCTTTCAAAAAGGTTTTTCTTTGAGCACAAAGTTTTGGTACAAAATCCAAATGCATCCCTCTTAATAGTACGACGATCCTAGACTCAATGTAAAGAATAAATCAATAACTTTAACCTTTGAGCCTATTTGGACCAAATGGAGCTTTTTCTCCAAATTTGTTTCAACAGAACTTTGTTTTTTTTGTGAAATCTTTGCAATCATTTTAGAAATTTGATTAGTAGCATTTGATCAATATTGTCATTAATACAACAAAATAAAATAGGGGCCTAGATGCACCTTGATGCACTTTCATAAGTTTGGAAAACAAATTTAGCTTCCTTACTCCTCTAGTACTTCACATTCTGCTAGACCTTTTGATTTTATTCACTCAAATGTATGAGGACCTGCTCCTTTTGCTACAAAATGTGGTCATAAGCATTATGTATTTTTCATTGATGATCGCTCTCGATACACTTAGATTTATGTTGGGGGAAAATATCTCATCTTCGGGGTTATTGCCAAAGCAGCATGAAGATAGCCAACTAGTTCGAAGATTGTTCGAAGGCCATCTTCGAAGGTGCTTGGAACCTGGTTCGAAGCCCGAAGACAGGCATTGGTTCGAAGTATGTCTTCGGGCCAAAGCCCTTCAGGATCTTTTCTGCCAGCTAAGATGGAAGACTTATTTTCTATCCTATTAGATTAGTTTTTTACCATTTTAGCCCTATTAAGGAAACCGAATAGTTTCCTTAATATCGGTTGTAATAAAGGGGTAAATAGGTCTTTTCCTTAATGTTCAGACCTATAAATACCCCCCATTTCATCCTGTAATAAGGACCGATTACAAGTGAATCAATACACACTTTCGAACTATTCTAAGTTATTATCCTTTCGGAGGCTTAGAACAGTTTGCTTCGCAAACACTTCGTTTGTTAGTTTCTTTTCTACAGAAACCTGTTAGCGTAATCTTTTACGCCAACAGTTGGCGCCGTCCGTGGGGAACCTAGTCCAAAAAACTTCGTTCTCTACCAACCTCTTGCATCATGCCTCCTAAGCGGAGCGCACCTCGCAATCCCACTCGGAGGTCCTCTCGGATCTCCGGAGAGATACCCTTCGACACAGTCGAAGTCGGAGGGTCTTCGACTATCCCTCCACCTCAAACTCCGCAAGGGGCTTTTATCCCTCGAGGATACGAAGCCTCTCCACCAACCCCTTCCACACTCCGACCACCCGGAGCCACTCTGCCACCCTCCATTCCGATTCAAACTGATCATACCAGCTCTCAAGACCCGGAAGGTCCTTCCGGAGGAGATGAAGATAGCCTTGGAGACATGGCCACTCAAATGGCCAATCTTCAAGCCGAAGTAGCGAGGTGGCGGCAAGAGGCTGCGAACAGGCTTCGTCCTCAAGCCACCCCAGCTATCCCCGAAGTGCACGAAGACGACGATCTTGATTATCCCGAAGCCCCGGAGAACGCCTCTTACGACAATGAATCTCCGTTGCATCCCGAGCTTCAGAAGGTTCGCTTCGATCCGAGGTTCAAAGCTTCAAAGCTTTGCAAGTATGCCGGAGACGAAGATCCTAGTGAGTTTGCGCGTTCTTATGCCCTAGCAATCGAGGCTAGTGGCGGAGACAGAGAAACTATGGCGAAGTGCTTCCCGTTAGCCCTTCAAGGAGTGGCGTTGAGATGGTTCTGGTCTTTAAAACCAGGATCAATCGCTTCATGGTCACAGTTGAAGAAGAAGTTCATAAGTAACTTTCAGGGCACCTTCGTGCCCCCCATGTCGACAGGGAGCCTTTTCCAAGTGAAGCAGCTCCCCGGAGAAACATTGAGACAGTACTTCAAGCGCTTCGCTCACACGAAGTCGCAAATCCGGGGGCTGTCTACATCTTCAGTGGTTGATGCGGCTCGGGAAGGCGTCAGTCATAAAGGCCTTCTGGATAAATTGCATCGAAAGAGCATCACTACGGTATCACAGCTGATGTCGTACTTCGAGGAGTACTCGAAGTCAGAAGAAGGTTGGCTTCGGAGGACTACTGCTACTTCGACAGTGTTGACAGAAGTTAAAGCAGAGGTGAAGACTTCGGCTCAGCCGCAAGAACCAGTCCCCGAAGTGCAACATGATAGAAGAAGAGGGCAAAAGCACCCTCGCTCTGAGGTCTTAAACATTGCACCCCCGCAGAAGTCTGCACCAAGAGCTCCACAATCTGCGGGGAACAAGTCCGGCGGCTGGAGGCCGCCAGGGAAAACGGCTGGCAAGGGCCAGACCCTTTTTTGCTGTATTCATGGAGAGAATCGAAGCCATGCAACTGACACCTGCAAGGCTATTCTTACCCTTCGGGGAGAATACTTGGAGAGAACTTCGGGTCGAGGTAGTACCGACCGAAGTCCGGCAGCAGCAGTGCGCTCGGAGCCGGTCCAGGCTGTGGCGCGGATAGAAAATCTTGATGCTGCAAGGCATCCTCCGGTGGCCAATGTTATGCCACCTCCGAAGCAAGAAGAAGGGCAAGATAGAGGGAAGAGAGTAGTTCTCCCTATCTCCGGAGGAGGTACCCTCGGAAGCATGTCCAAGAGACAGCGAAGAGAGTACGTTCGAGAAGTAGGCCACATTGGGACTTCGTCATCTGCAGCTGCAATGCCGGAGTGGTCTCATGTTCCAATATCTTTCTCTGCGGAGGATGCAGCTGGTATCAAGTTCCCGCATGCAGATCCATTGGTTATTACTGCTGATATTGCAGGAACAGAAGTTCGAAGGGTGCTAATTGACGGAGGTAGCTCGGCAGATATTATATTTGTACAAGCCTTCGATCAGTTATGCATTTCCCGGAAGCATCTCCTCCCAGCGGCTCGTCCTCTGCAAGGCTTTGCAGAACCTCCGCTAGATGCACTTGGCCAAATAGGCCTGGAAGTAACCTTCGGAGAAGGTTTACTAGCCCGAACTGAAGAAGTTATCTTTGATGTGGTGGACGCCCCGTATGCTTATAATGTCATCTTTGGGCGAGGCATGTTGAATCAGTTCGGAGCTGTGGCGCATCACAACTACTTGTGCATGAAGATGCCCACACAATCAGGAGTTCTGACAATCTTCGGAGATCAAGCCATAGCTCGGAGGGCAGAATATGGTCATGGTCCTCCTCTTGATCCGAGGCAAGTAAACAGTGTCCAAGATAATGGAGAAATTTTTTCAGCCTCCTCCGAAGCTTCGAAGAAGTCATTTCCAAGACCAAGTCCCGAAGGAGAGATTGCAACGAAGGTCATTGTCAAAGATGGTAAAGAATACACTTTTCAATTTGGTAAAGATTTACCTCCCGAAGTTGCAACTTCCTTGGAAAAGGTCGTAGAAGAAAATTTGGATGTCTTCGCTTGGTCTGACGAAGATATCACCGGAGTCGATCGGGATATTATTGAACATAGTTTGCTTGTAAACCCGAAGGCCCGGCCTGTTCGACAAGGGCTCCGGAAGATGTCCGCGGAGAGAGCTGCTTTAGCTAAGGACGAAGTTGAAAAACTGCTGAAGGCTGGGATTATCAGAGAAGTGGCCCATACAGAATGGTTAGCCAACCCAGTCTTCGTCAGGAAGAAGTCCTCCAGAAAGTGGCGCATGTGCATTGATTTCACATCTCTGAATAAAGCGTGCCCACGTGACCCCTACCCCATGCCCCAAATTGATCAGCTAGTTGACTCCACTGCAGGTTCGGAGTTATTAAGCTTCCTCGACGCGTATTCAGGTTATCATCAAATATGGTTGAAGCGCGAAGATGAGATCAAGACGAGCTTTGTAACTCCTTCGGGAGTCTTCTGCTATGTAAGAATGCCCTTCGGCTTAAGAAATGCCGGGGCTACTTTTTCAAGATTAGTTGCTAAGGCTCTAGGTCATCAACTAGGTCGCAATGTGGAGGCCTATATGGATGATATTGTAATAAAGAGTGCTTTAAAGCACCAACATAGCCTAGACTTAGCAGAAACATTCAATAGCCTTCGGGCATGTGGGATCCGCCTTAACCCCGAAAAATGTATATTCGGAGCTAAGGCTGGAAAGTTGTTAGGGTACTTAGTTTCAAGCAGGGGAATTGAAGCTAGCCCTACTCAAATAACTGCGCTGCAGAAAATGGCTCCTCCCGAGAATTTAAAGCAAGTGCAAAAGCTGACTGGACGTCTGGCCGCACTTAGCAGGTTTTTATCAAGGTCTGCGGAGAGGAGTTTGCCAATTTTTAAAGCTTTGAAAGGGTCCGAAGATTTTGCATGGACACCGGAGTGTCAGAGAAGCTTCGAAGACATTAAAAATTATCTCAGCAATCTTGCTACACTTACGGTGCCTATTGCAGACGAAACCCTACTTCTGTATCTTGCAGCTACAGGCTCAGCTGTCAGCGCAGTCCTTGTCAGAGAAGCAGATATCAATGGGAAGTTGGTCCAAAATCCTGTCTATTTTGTATCCGAAGCATTGTCAGGAGCAAAGACAAGATACTCCGAACTTGAAAAGTTCGTTTATGCTCTGATAATGGCTTCGAGGAAGTTAAGGCATTATTTTTTGGCTCATAATGTAATTGTACCAACTTCATATCCTTTAGGAGATATGCTCCGAAGCAAAGATTCCACTGGAAGGATTGGAAAGTGGGCAGTAGAACTAGCACCCTTCGGCATATCTTTCCTGGCAAGGACAGCTATCAAATCTCAAGTCCTAGCAGACTTCGTAGCAGAGTGGACTCCACCTGCGAAGTTGACTCCGGAAAAATCAGATGACGGAGTTTGGATTATTTACTCCGACGGGGCTTTTCAAGCATCCGGAGCAGGCATTGGGGCAGTATTAATTTCACCATCAGGACAAAGAGCAATGTACTCCGCAAGACTCAACTTTAAGTCTACCAATAATATAGCGGAGTACGAAGGAATATTATTGGGACTTCGGAAAGCACGTGCTCTAGGGGCTACAAGAATAATTATAAAAACAGATTCTCAGATAGTAGCAGGGCACGTAGACAAAAGTTTTCAAGTCCGACATCCACAGCTTGCAAAGTACTTGGAAGAAATTCGCAAGATCGAAGCACATTTCAAGGGTATTTCCATTCGGAGTATACCAAGAGCTGAAAACGTGCAAGCGGACATTTTAGCGAAGGCTGCTGCCGGAGCTGTGGATGTGCCTGACGAAGCTTTCTATGAGGAGCTCAATATACCTTCGGTGCCACAAGTTGCTTCTGCAGAGATTCTCTGCATTCCTAGTGCAGATTGGAAAGATTCAATCATAGAACTCTTGCAAGGAGGAACAAATTTGCCCGAAGAGCCCCAATTGTCAAGATTAAAGCTCAGAGCAAGAAACTATCAGTTAATCAACGGTATATTATACAAGGCCGGAGTATGTTCCCCCCTACTACGATGTATATCTCAAGCCGAAGGCCAAGAAATTCTTCGAGAAATACACGAAGGCCTTTGTGGAAGTCATTTAGCCCCTAGAGCTCTGGCAGGAAAAACACTTCGCCAGGGGCTTTATTGGCCCACAATAACAGCTGATGCGGAGAGCTTGGTCCGCACTTGTCAAGGATGCCAGTGGATGGGTAGACGGAGTCATCGCCCACCAACAGCTCTTCAAGTCATTGCTCCGGTATGGCCTATGGCCAGATGGGGTATGGATCTAATTGGTCCCTTTCCATTAGCAAAGGGAAATTTAAAGTTCGCAGTGGTAGCTATCGAATATTTTTCTAAGTGGGTCGAAGCAGAGCCCTTAACAGCTATCACTTCGAATAATGTACAGAAATTCTTCTGGAAAAACATTATTTGCCGGTTCGGAGTGCCTAGATATCTCACAGTTGATAATGGAACACAGTTCGATGCAGAACCCTTCAGGAAGTTTTGCGAAGACCTAGGCATTCAACTATGTTTTGCTGCAGTGAGACATCCTCAGTCGAATGGAGCCGTTGAGCGAGCTAATGGAAATATTTTATCAGGGTTAAATCGAAGAATAGTAGGGTTGTCAAAGGGACTGTGGACCGAAGAGCTTCCGAAGATTCTGTGGTCCATTCGGACTACGCAAACAAGGTCCACAGGTTTTACTCCGTTCAGACTACTATTCGGAGATGAAGCTATGACTCCAACGGAGCTCAAAGGGGGCTCATTTCGCAGCACCGAACCAGACGTCGAAGAAGAAAGACAAGCTTCGTTAGACTTGTCAGAAGAAACAAGACTTCGGGCTGTAGCTAATCTATCAAAGTATCATCAGCAGACGAAGACTTGGTATGACCCGAAGGTTAAGCTCAGCGAGTTAAGGCCGGGTCATCTTGTTCTACGAAGCATTATAGCACCAGGGAAGTTAGGCAATAAATGGGAAGGTCCATATCTAATCGTCCGCTCGGGACACCCTGGTTCATTTAAATTAGCTAATTTAGAAGGTGAAGAGTTAGCACATACTTGGCATGCGGAGCACCTAAAGCGATACTTCGCATAAGGGCTCCTTGTAATTCGCTTGTAATCACCTCTAAATTAATAAAGCATACACCCTGTGGCTTGCCTTCCCCTTGACGCTCCTAGTTTCCCGAGCGGACGCGCTGGGACAGAAGTCGTTCGAGAGGGAAGTGTTATCAAGCAGGGCTGTATTTCCGGACTTCGTACCCATAAAGTCGAGGCCTCCGGTGTGGTGGCTGAAATCCATCCGGAGCCCAAGCTGATACCTTGTAGGCATCCGTAAAAGAGCCAATACCACATTCTACGGAGTCCAAGCTTCGGCTGGTAGACTTCCGTAAAAAGAGCCGAAGGTGGCCAAAATCTGCGGAGTCCAAGCTGCAGCTTGTCAGACTTCCGTAAAAAGAGCCGAAGGTGGCCAAATTCTGCGAAGTCCAAGCTCCGGCTGGTAGACTTCTGCAAAAAAGAGCCCAAGTGGCCAAATTCTGCGAAGTCCAAGCTCCGGCTGGTAGACTTCTGCAAAAAAGAGCCCAAGTGGCCAAATTCTGCGAAGTCCAAGCTCCGGCTGGTAGACTTCTGCAAAAATAGCCGAAGATGGCTACAATTTCTGCGAAATCCAAGCTCCGGCTGGTAGATTTCTGCAAAAAACAGCCGAAGGTGGCTAAAGCAAAACAGCATTTAAGCCATGAGCTTCGAATGTTTGTTCATATAAGTCCAAAGTGACAAATTTCTTAAGACACTAAAGTGTCCTCGAAGTTATCTTAATTGATTTCTTTCGTAAAACAAACAAAGGTACCAAGTTACCATTCTTCTGACTACAAAGGTCAAAGACATTTCATAAGATTTCAAAAGATCTTTAAAAATGACAGAGGGGCTCCGAACCCCCAAAAAATTGTACTCCGAAGTTTTTTCTTTGCGCATAACCATCTTTGAATGCAGTTCGAAGTTGCTTATACCCAAAGAGGGGCTAGTAAATATGGAGACAATTTTAAATCGGCATTCATTATTGAAACAAATGTGTTTACAGATTACATTATGAAAAATTGGTATCTATACCAAGAAGGAATCGGAGACCTCTTCGGTCCCGAGAGCTAGGGGTGGAACGACTAGTTCCAACATCGGAAGTTCTAAGAACTTTGCGTTTAACTCTCTTTCTCCCTTTCGAAGCTCTAAAATCCTTCTGTTCTTGTTGAAGCTCGGCCCAAGTTCGAAGCCGCTCAGGACTTCTCTCCCAGCTTCTAAGACCTTCAGATCTTTTATTTTGGGCTTCACCTTCGTCTTCGGACCAATTAGTGTCTTCAGAAGACGAGGTGTTTGCGTCGATTTCTTTATCTTCCTCTTTAATATAAGACAATACGTCTTTGATTACTTCGGGCGCAATAACGCCGGAGTCATCTCGAGGGATAAGAAATCGAGGACGCTTATAACTCTTTAGAAGTTCGAAGGTGTTCCACAGTGAGCGAAGTTCGCTGTTAAGCTCTAACACTTCGATATCTTCGATAAGAGGCAAAGCCTAAAAATATGACAAACAAGATTTTCATTGATAAATGTTTACAAGCACAAAGCTTTACACGGTTAAAAATCCTAAAACATTCCTAAACCTGTGGGTTTGAAGGAGGTTGGCTGCTCGAAGCTTGGCTCCGAACATGCTTCTGGCGTTGGCCTTCATCAATCCAAGCCTTGATCGCAGATCGACCTTCGGCTCTCCACGAAGTTTGGAAGGCCCGCCAAGCAGCAGCTACACCTTCGGAAGGTTTGAGAAGTCGGTCGTCGTCGAAGGTGATTGGACCTCTTCCTGCGTCCGGAGTTATTGATCGGCCCAAATCCTCGTAATAGCGAAGTAGACCAACAGCAGACACATGTCCGGAGAGTTCTCCGTATCTAATGCCCGCCGTCTTCATCTGCTTCGCCACCCCTTGGATCCTTTTCAACCGGCGCAGAAGGCTGATGTTATCATCAGAAGGAAGAATTCCGGTAGTACCGAAGTATTCCAGGACTTCTAACAACTGATTCATAACTTCCGCAGCCACCTTCTCAGACTTCAACTTATCTTCGTTCAGCGCATCCTTCGCCGAAGTAACTTCGTCCAAAACCCCAGAAAGCCTAGCATTCTCAGTAGTCAAAGTGTTTTTCTGTGTCAACAATTGGCTAGCTTCTTCTTCAAGCCGGACGAGCCTAGACCCTGTAGTAGCATGCTCCGCCCGCAGTTTGTCAACCTCTGCTCGAAGCACAATCCTTTCCGCTTCGAGCTCTTTCTTTACAGCTTCCAAACTTTGCCTGGCCCTTCGCTCTGTTAATATTATATTGTCCATTTGAGTCACTCGACTTTCAGAGATGTTAAAATTCCTTTGAAGAGTGCTATTTTCTTCCCGAAGCCGAGCGATTTCTTCGTCATTGCATAGACTTGCAGCTCGGGCCAAGACAGTTTGCTGCCAAAGTAAAAATCAAAGTAAATATTCATTCGAAGATAAATTCTATAATAATTTGCAGTTGTTTCATACCTGATAAGCTGTACGTTCAATAATGGCATTAAGCTCCGTCCTGTCAGCCTTGCGCAGGATGGCCACTAATTCGGTCTCCCCTATCTCACGACTAGCTCGATCCAAAGGTTCGAGCAAAGTCCGAAGACCAGTTGTTTGCCCTAAGAAAGGAGCCAGCAACGGGAGCATGCTTATTGCCTCTTGGTCATCTTCGTTCAATGAAGGACCGGAGCTTTGGCCTGCGGTCTTCGGAGCCACTGGAGTTTGAGCTTCCCTGGAAGATTGGCTCTCGTCTGTTGAATCAGACGGAGTTGATTCGGAGCTTATAGCAGGCAAGGGCTCTATTTGTCTTTTGCCTCTTCCAGGCCCCTTTTGAGTAACTCTTGGGACTGGCTCCGAAGTCGTCGAAGGTTCAGGAATTATTTCCTCCTGGTGGACTTCTTCCATAGGAGTGGGTTCTGCAAAGTAATCAAAAGTATTATACATAGTATAAAAATTCAAATAAATACAAAAGTTCTTCGAGTTCTACCTTCGGCAGTCCGTGGAGGAGTCGTTGTCGGACTGATTGGTGGATCAAAAGCTAATTCTTCATCTGAATCAGTCGTTGAATCATGGACTGCAGGAGCATCGTCCTGGGTAGTCCTCGCTGCTTCTTCGAGAATCGAAGCCATAGTGACTTCGACCCCACTTTCATTCACAGGAACTTCTTCCTGAGCTACATCTTCTTGAACTACCGAAGTCCTTGGTTGATCAACATTTTCTCCGAACTCCGGTACGTTCGCAGGTACTCCGGTTTGTGCGGCCGTTTGAGTTTCATTCTCTTCCAGTAGGCGCACAAGTAACCTTTCCACTTCTTCTTGGGAATCGGAAACGGAAGCTCTAGAGCTCGAAGGTATAGGATCTAAAGGTGCGAGGTTCTTCGGCTTCCGAGCAACCCTCTTCACCGGAGTTTTTGCTGAACTTGAAGTTCCAGCTTCGGCTTTCCTTTTTTGAGGCCCTTTCTCCAAAGGCGCCCAATCCATCAGAGGGGGAGGAGTGAGTTTCAGCATTCCCCATACTCTGTTAAATCTTTCCCAACTCCCAACCAGCTTAATTCGCCACTCTTTTTCGGTCGGAGTTGGAGCACCCAAGATTTTTTCCGAAGCCCTTATAATCTGTTCTGAAGTAACAGGGGCTGAAGTTTCTACAAAATAAATAATTCAAGTCAGTTTTTTCTTCGAAGCAAATATGTTTAATGCATGTTGTTTTCGAAGTTACCTGTAGGACTTGAAGTCAAGTTAATTCTGCGAAGACCACCTTCGGAATCATCTTCGAAGATAATAGGCCAGTCGGCCATCAGTGGAGGAATTTGAAGACCGATGAACTCTTCTGCCAAATCCCGCATACTGAGCCTTCGGCTAACTTTTTCAAGCAAGTTCAGACGGGTTTCGAATTGACCTTCGTCAGGACGCACCAAAGCCTCCTTTCGGAATTGGATTTCTCTAAGGGGTCCGGCCAGAGGGTTGCTTGCCCCGACTTCGGCATAGAACCATTTCAAAATCCAGTCGGTGTACCACCTAGCGTTGATGGCTTTAGCAGGAAAGCGAAGGGCGTACTCATCCCGAAGTCTAAAGTTGATACTGCCAAAAGACGTTACTACTTTTTCACCTCCGGGAGCTACGAAGGTTTTTGGCTGGCAGGTTGCTCTATGTAATGCAGCGAAGATTTCCGCCCTTCCTTCACATCCTTCGGCTCTTAAGGCCCATTCAAAAATAGCTAATCTAGCTACTGCGCTCGGAGATAATTGAGGGAGAGTTATATGGAACAGTTCGAGTACTTCTGCCAGGAAGTCCACTGCAGGAAGACCCAAACCGGCTTCGAAAAAAGCTTCGAACACTACTACTTCTCCGGGTCTGGGCACTGGAATCACTTCTTTCCCTGGTTTTCGAATCATAACTCCCGCACCAATATTTCCCCCTACTGCCATTGCCAAGGACTCTCTTTTGCAGGTTGAAGGTCCTAATTCGAAAGATTGGTCCAAATATTTGGTCGATGGAGGGCACAGACCTTGATCATCGGCGATTTGGGGATTTTTTCCTTTTGCCGCCATGGAAGTTGTCGCCTGCATCGAAGGCGTCGCCGCCACTGTTGCCGCTGCCGCTGCCGCAGCCGCTTGTTGACGAGCCAAGGTCGAAGGAGGCGCAGAGCCTTTGGTCTTCGCCATCACAATTACTGGATCGATCTGAGAGAATGGGGACTAGGACTCAAGAACTCGAAAGCTAGGGTTCAAGAACTCAAAGGGCTCAAAAGGCTTTTGACTGGGAGCAAACAGTGAAAAGGTAATCGAGTAAGTTCTGGAGTTCTTTATTTATAGTCTAACTTTCCGTTTGTTACCGTTTGGGCTCTGCCTTTTCGCATTCCCGCCTGTTATTTTCCTCCGAAAATAACGCTTCGTATAACTCCGTTAGAAACAGAAACTAACGGCTATATTTTCTAAGTCTAAAAAGACTTTCGAATTTTCTGAATCAGTTCTAAGATAGTTCGAAAAGTAATTACCTTACGACTGATTCGAAGTTCATGTCTTCATGTATTTCGGAGATAAAACAAAAACAATAACCCCTATGATTGGTTATCTTTTCTTTCCGTATACTGCTCTCCTAACGTTACAGGTCGAACGGAGAAGCGTATTCGAGGGGCTACTGTTGGGGGAAAATATCTCATCTTCGGGGTTATTGCCAAAGCAGCATGAAGATAGCCAACTAGTTCGAAGATTGTTCGAAGGCCATCTTCGAAGGTGCTTGGAACCTGGTTCGAAGCCCGAAGACAGGCATTGGTTCGAAGTATGTCTTCGGGCCAAAGCCCTTCAGGATCTTTTCTGCCAGCTAAGATGGAAGACTTATTTTCTATCCTATTAGATTAGTTTTTTACCATTTTAGCCCTATTAAGGAAACCGAATAGTTTCCTTAATGTCGGTTGTAATAAAGGGGTAAATAGGTCTTTTCCTTAATGTTCAGACCTATAAATACCCCCCATTTCATCCTGTAATAAGGACCGATTACAAGTGAATCAATACACACTTTCGAACTATTCTAAGTTATTATCCTTTCGGAGGCTTAGAACAGTTTGCTTCGCAAACACTTCGTTTGTTAGTTTCTTTTCTACAGAAACCTGTTAGCGTAATCTTTTACGCCAACAATTTATTTTATGAAACATCGCTCTCAATTGCTTTCCATTTATTGGTCTTTTAGTTGTATGGTTCATACTCAGTTTTATATTCCCATTAAAGTTTTTTATTTTGATTCTGACGGTGAGTATTTGTCTCATTCTTTTCATTAGTTTTTAACTCTAAGGGCACCCGCCACAACTTTCTTGTCATGATACTCATACTCAAAATGGTATGGCTAAATGTAAACATCGCCATCTCATTGAGACAACTCGCACACTTCTGATTGTATCCTTTGTTCCCTCTCATTTTTGGGGTGAAGCTATTTCCATTATTTCTTATCTCATCAATCGTCAACCATCATCCAAACTTTCTAGATAATGCCCTAGTGAGATCCTTTTTGGAATAGCTCCCAACTATGATCATCTTCAGGTTTTTGGATGCACTTGTTATATTTTTCTTGCTCCCATGGTAGCACTAATTAACTTCTCAGTTTGTTGAGTATGTTTTTCTAGGGTATAGTCCTGAACATAAGGGGTATCGTTGTAATGATCCTTTTTCTCATCGCATTTGTATCTCATGTGATGTTACTTTATTGAGGATCATCCGTACTTTTACAATCCTTCCACAAATTTGTCCTATTCTCCCATAGAATCCACATCATTATTATCTCCTCCTCCTATCTTCTCTACTGATCATTCAACCGACTCCTCTCTACCACCACCAGTTCCTCTCACTTTTTTGTCCTCTCCATGTCCTTTCACTCTCTTTCCATCCAAACCACCTATCACTCATGTTTATACTCATCGTTCTTCAGATACACCTCCTACCTCCACTCCTATAGATCCACATCCACTATGTCCACCTATCACTGATTCTCTTGATATTCCTAGTTCTAGTGACACACTATTTCCGATGAGTCTCTAGTTGGTCCCAGTTACCATCTTCGGGATTAGACCACTCTTAAGCCTCTAGACAGATTGGTTCTTTCCTATGAGACTGCTATGCTTCATGAGCCATCCACATATTCGGAAGCCTCCACCATTCTAGAATGGAAACATGTTATGTATGAAGAACTTGTTTCTCTTGACCACACACATACTTGGGACATTGTCCCATTACCATCTCATGTCATAACTATTACATGCAAGTGTGTTCAAGGTTAAGACTAAGCCAGATGGTTCAGTTGAGCGTTATAAGGCTCATCTTGTTGCTAGGGGTTTTTATTACACTCAAAACCTTGATTATGATGAGACATTTGATCGTGTTACTCATATGACCACCATCCATACATTGATTGTTGTGGTTGCTAGCTGTTATTGGACTATCTCTTAGATGAATATCCAAAATGTTTTTTGTGTGGACATATTTATCAGCCACCATCCATACATGATACTATCTATATGTAGCCACCTCCAGGTATGTATGTGCCCTCTAGACATATTTATCATCTTCGCCATGCATTATATAGTCTCAAATAGGCTCCTCGTGCTTGGTTTGAGCATTTTGTCTTTGTGATCCACACTATTGGTTGTTGGGGGAAAATACTTCATCTTCAGGGTTATTGTTATAACAAGACAAAGACAGATGATTGAATCAAAGGTTTCCAGCATCTAACTCCGGGAGTACATTGGATCACGTTCGAAGTATGAAGGCGAAGTCTAGTTCGAAGTATATCTTCGAACTTGGACTATTCCGAGAGCTTTCCTGCCAGCTATGATGGAAGACTTATCTTCTTACTCATTAGATTAGTCTTTTACCATTTTAGCCCTATTAAGGGTACCGAATAGTTTCCACCATGTCGGTTGTAATAGAGGGGTAAAAGGGTCTTTTCCTTAATGTTTGGGCTTATAAATACCCCCCGTTTTACCCTATAATGAGGATGGAATATCAAGTTATTCAATACATATCTTCGAACTATTTTGAGTTATTATCCACTTCGGAGGCTCGAAATAGTTTACTTCACAAACACTTCATTTCTTAGTTTCTAACTTCTAGAAACCTGTTAGCGTAATCTTTTACGCCAACAGTTGCCGCCGTCCGTGGGGAACTTAGTCCAAAAAACTTCGTTCTCTACTAAGTTCTCAAACCATGCCTCCCAAGCGGAGTTCAGGTGGTAGTCCTACTCGAAGGTCCCCTCGGACCTCCGGAGCAAGATCTTCAAACACAGTTGAGGTTGGAGGACCTTGGACTTTTCCTCCACTTCAGACCCCAGAAGGGATTCTCCTTCCTCGAGCATACGGAGTTCCTCCCCCAACTCCATCCATACTTCGGTCAACCGGAGTTCCTCTTCCACCTCAAGTTCCACTTCAAACTGATGCATACAGTTCTCAAGACCCAGAAGGTCCTTTCGGAGGAGATGAAGATGGTCTTGGTGATATGGCCGCTCAAATGGCCAGTCTCTAGGCTGAAGTAGCAAGGTGGCGGCAAGAAGCCGCAGATAGGCTTCGCTCTCAGGCCACCCCAATCATCCCCGAAGTGCCCGAAGACGACGAACTTCCTTATCCCGAAGCCCCGGAGAACGCTTCATTCTACACCGAATCTCCGTTGCATCCTGAGTTGCAGAAAATGCGCTTAGACCCTGAGTTCAAAACTTCGAAGCTTTGTAAATATTCCGGAGATGAAGATCCTGGGGAGTTCTCCCGCTCTTATGCATTGGCAATTGAGGCCAGGGAGGTGTGAGACACCATGGCCAAATGTTTTCCCCTAGCTCTTGAAGGAGTGGCACTGCGGTGGTTCTGGTCTCTGAAGCCAGGGTCAATCAGAACATGGGAGCAATTGAGGAAGAAGTTCATAAGCAATTTTCAGGATACCTTCATACCCCCCATGTCAACAGGAAGTCTTTTCTAGGTGAAGCAGCTCCCCGGGGAGACTTTGAGACAGTATTTCAAGCGCTTCGCTCATACGAAGTCGCAAATTCGAGGGTTAACTACATCTTCTGTAGTTGATGCAGCCTAAGAGGGAGTTACCCATGCGGGCCTCCTTGATAAACTCCACAGGAAGCAGATATCTTCTGTTGCTCAGTTGATGTCTTACTTCAAAGAGTATGCAAGGTCAGAAGAGGGGTGGCTTCGGAGAACTACCGCAACTCCGTTAGTCATGCAATAAGTCAAGCTGGAAGTGAATAGTTCAACACAGCCACAAGGGCCTAGCTTCGAAGCTCAACATGACTGGCGTCGGGGGCAAAAACATCCTCGTTCAGAAGTCTTGAACATTGCACCCCTGCAGAAATTTGCCCCAAGGACTTCGCATCCTTCGGGGAGCAAGACCAGCGGCTGGAGGCCGCTAGGGAAGTCGGCTAGCAAATCCCAGGCCTTCTTCTGCTGTGTCCATGGTGAGAATCGAAGTCACGCAACTGATGCGTGTAAGTCTATACTCGCTTTAAGAGGCGAGTACCTGGAACGAACTTCAGGTCGAGGCACTACTGACCGAGTTCCGACCGAGGTGCGTCGGGAGCCTGTTCAGGCTGTGGCGCGTATAGAGAACTTTGACCTTGTGAGAAGGCCTCCGGCGGTCAATGTTATGCCACCTCTAAAGCAGGAAGATGGTCATGATCGAGGGAAAAGAGTAGTCCTCCCCATCTCTAGAGGAGGAACCCTCGGAAGCATGTCAAAGAGTCAAAGAAGGGAATATGTCCGAGAAGTGGGCCATATTGGAACTTCTTCGTCTGCAGCTGCTATGCCTGAATGGTCCCATGTGCCAATATATTTTTCTATAGATGATGCAGTTGGCATAAAATTTCCACATGCAGACCCACTTGTTATCACTGCCGACATAGCAGGGACTGAGGTCCGGAGAGTGCTGATTGACGGAGGGAGTTCAGCGGATATTTTCTTCGTTCAAGCTTTTGATCAACTTTGCATCTCCAGGAAGCATCTTCTCCCAGCAGCTCGTCCTCTGCAAGGCTTCGCAGGACCGCCTCTTGACGCCCTCGGTCAAATAGGCCTCGAGGTTACTTTCAGAGAGGGGCTATTGACCAGGACGGAAGAAGTAATTTTTGATGTGGTATATGCCCCGTATGCATACAATGTTATCTTCGGAAGGGGCATGTTGAATCAATTCGGAGCTGTGGCGCATCATAATTATCTGTGTATGAAGACGCCCATACAAGCGGGAGTGCTCACTTTTTTCGGAGATCAGGCCACTACGCGGAGAGCGGAGTATGGTCATGGCCCTCCTCTTGACCCGAGGCAGGTGAACAGCGTGCAAGGTAACCCGGAGGATTTTTCTTCTCCTGGCAAATCTTCGAAGAAGTCCTTCCCAAGGCCAAGCCCTGAAGGGGAGATCGCAACGAAGGTTATTGTCAAAGATGGCAAGGAATATTCATTTCAGTTTGGCAAGGACTTGCCTCTAGAAGTCGCTACTTCGTTAGAGAAAGTAGTTGAGGAGAATTTAGATGTCTTTGCTTGGTCTGATGAAGACATTACCTGAGTCAGTCGGGATATTATTGAGCATAGTTTGCTTGTGAACCCGAAGGCTCGGCCTATTCGTCAAGGACTCCGAAAGCTATCTACGGAGAGGGCTATCCTTGCTAAAAATGAAGTGGAAAAATTGTTGAAAGCTGGGATTATCAGAGAAGTAGCCCATACAGAGTGGCTAGCCAACCCAGTCTTTGTTAGAAAGAAATCTTCCAGGAAATAGCGCATGTGTATTGACTTTACATCTTTGAATAAAGCATGCCCCCGTGACCCCTATCCCATGCCCCGAATTGATCAATTGGTTGACTCCACCGCTGGTTCGGAGTTATTAAGCTTCCTTGACGCGTACTCCGGCTATCATCAGATTAGGCTAAAGCGCAAAGATGAAATCAAGACAAGATTTGTAACTCATTCAGGAGTCTTCTGTTATGTAAGAATGCCCTTTGGCTTAAGAAATGTCGGGGCTACTTTTTCGAGGTTAATTGCTAAGGCTCTAGGTCATCAAATAGGCCGCAATGTAGAGGCCTATATGGATGATATTGTAATAAAGAGTGCTTTAAAGCACCAACATAGCCTAGACTTAGCAGAAACATTCAATAGCCTTCGGGCATGTGGGATCCGTCTTAACCCCGAAAAATGTATCTTCGGGGCGCAGGCTGGAAAATTGTTAGGGTATCTAGTTTCAAGCAGAGGGATCGAAGCTAGCCCCACTCAAATAACTGCGTTGCAAAGGATGGCTCCCCCGGAGAATTTAAAGCAAGTGCAAAAGCTGACTAGTCGTCTTGCAGCACTTAGCAGATTTTTGGCAAGGTCTGCGGAGAGAAGTTTGCCCATTTTCAAAGCATTAAAGGGGTCCGAAGATTTTGCATGGACACCGGAGTATCAAAAAAGTTTCGATGATATTAAGAATTATCTCATTAACCTCGCTACACTCACGGTGCCTGTTGTGGACGAAACCCTACTCCTTTACCTTGTAGCTATTTGCTCTGCTGTCAGTGCAGTTCTTGTTAGAGAGGTTGATTTCAATGGAAAGTTGGTACATAATCCAGTCTATTTTGTATCCGAAGCATTGTCCGGAACAAAAACAAGATATTCCGAGCTTGAGAAGTTCACTTATGCTTTGATAATGGCTTCGAGGAAGTTAAGGCATTATTTTTTGGCACACAATGTGATTGTACCAACTTCATATCCCTTAGGAGATATGCTCCGAAGTAAGGACTCCACAAGAAGAATTGGTAAGTGGGCCGTTGAATTAGCACCCTTCGGCATATCCTTCGTGGCAAGGACAGCAATTAAGTCACAAGTGTTGGCGGACTTTGTGGCAGAGTGGACTCCCCCTGCAGCATGGGCTCCGGAGAAGCCAAGTGATGGAATTTGGACCATTTACTCCGATGGAGCTTTCCAAGCATCTGGAGCAGGCGTCGGAGCAGTGATAATTTCGCCTTCAGGGCAAAAGGCAATGTATTCTGCAAGACTCAACTTTAAGTCTACCAATAATACAGCGGAGTATGAGGGAATTTTTCTAGGACTTCGAAAGGCACATGCTTTAGGGGCTACAAGAGTTGTTGTTAAGACAAATTCTCAAATTATAGCAGGGCACGTAGACAAGAGTTTTCAACTTTGGCATCCTCAGCTTGCAAAATACTTGGAGGAGATCCGTAAGATTGAAGCAACATTTAAAGGGATTTCCATTCGAAGTATACCCAGAGCAGAAAATGCGCAAGCTGATATTTTGGCAAAAGTTGCAGCCGGAGCTATGGACATTCTAGAAGAGGCATTTTACAAAGAACTCAGTACACCTTCGGTGCCACAGATCCCTTCTGCGGAAGTCCTTTGCATTCCAAGTACAGATTGGCGAAGTTCAATTATGGAATTATTGCAAGGAGAAGCAAATTTGTCTGAAGGGCCACAACTTTTGAGGTTGAAGCTTAGAATTTGAAATTATCATATAATCAACGGTATTTTGTACAAGGCCGGAGTATGTTCCCCTCTACTCTGATGTATATCTCAACCCGAAGGTCAAGAAATTCTTCGAGAAATTCATGAAGGACTTTTTGGTAGCCATCTGGCCCCTCGAGCTTTGGCAGGAAAGACACTTCGCCAGGGGCTTTATAGGCCTACAATAGTAGCTGATGCGAAGAACTTAGTCCGCACCTGCCAAGGTTGTCAGTGGATGCGACGAAGAAGTCATCGCCCGCCAACAACTCTTCAACTCATTGCTCCAGTATGGCCCATGGCCAGATGGGGCATGGATCTTATTGGCCCCTTCCCAGTAGCAAAAGGAAATTTGAAATTCGCAGTGGTAGCAATTGAGTACTTTTCCAAGTGGGTCGAAGCAGAGCCCCTAACAGCTATCACTTCAAATAATGTACAGAAATGTTTTTGGAAAAATATCATATGCCGGTTCGGAGTGCCTCGGCAGCTGACAGTTGACATTGGAACACAATTCGATGCAGAACCTTTCAGGAAATTTTGTGAAGATCTAGGCATCCAATTATGCTTTGCTGCAGTGCGACATCCTCAGTCTAACGGAGCTGTGGAAAGAGCCAATGGTAATATCTTGTCAGGGCTGAATCGAAGAATAGTGGGATTGGCAAAAGGATTGTGGACCGAAGAGCTCCCGAAGATTCTATGGTCCATTCAGACCACTCAAACGAGGTCCACGGGTTTCACTCCCTTCAGACTATTGTTCGGAGACGAAGCTATGACACCGATAGAGCTTAAAGGATGATCCCTTCGCAGCACTGAACCGGAAATAGAAGCAGAAAGGAAAACTTCGCTTGCTTTAATAGAAGAAACAAGACTTCGAGTTGTCGCCAATTTATCAAAGTATCATCACCAAACGAAGACTTGGTTTGATCCGAAGGTCAAGCTTAACAAACTTAAGCCGGGTCATCTTGTTGTGCGAAGTGTTTTAGCTCGAGGGAAACTAGGGAATAAGTGGGAAGGTCCATATATAATTCTCCGATCAGGACGCCCTGGTTCTTTTAAGTTAGATACTTTAGAAGGTGAAGAGCTAACGCATACATGGCATGCGGAGCACTTAAAGCGATATTTCGCATAGGGGCTCTTTGTAATCATTTGTAAACACCTTCTGAATTAATAAAGTTCATGGTTCAGATAATGCCTACCCCCCCAACACTTCCTACTTCTAGTGGACGCACTGGAAGAACGAAGTTGGCTAGGAGGGAAGTGTCATTAATTTGAATCATTTTTCGGACTTTGGACCACTGGTACGAAGCTTCCAAGCCACCAGAAACTCACTGAAAAAATGGATTCCAAGCCACCGGCATGAAAGCATCCGTAAAAAGAGTCGAAGGAGACCAAATAATGCGGATTCCAAGCTCCGGCTTGAAAGCATCCGTAAAAAGAGTCCAAGGAGACCATTGCGAATTCCAAACCACCGGTTTGATAGCATTCGCAAAAAGAGCCGAAGAAGGCCAAAGCAAAACAGAATTTGAGCTGATGAGCTTCGAATATCTGTGAAAAGAGTCCAAAGTGACCAATCGTTTGGGACACTAAAGTGTCCGGAAAGTTTGTCCGAGGTGACTTCTTTCAAAACAAAAGGTACTAAGTTACCAGTTTCCAGACTCCAAGTAGTCGAAGGCATTTTATAAGATTTTAATCAATCTTTAAATTGCTGAGGGGCTCTGAGCCTCCAAAATTGTGCTCCTAAGTTTTTCTTTGCGCCTAACCATCTTTGACTATAGTTCGAAGTTACTTACGCCCAAAGAGGGGCTGGGAAGTAGAGAGACAATTTTAAAAATCGATATTTATCATTCGAGAAAATTACAATTACATTACGAAAAATCGGTGTCTATGCCGATAAGGAATTGAAGACCACTTCGATCTCTAGAGTTACCACTAAACTCGGAACAACTAGTTCCAAAGCCTGGAGTTCTAACAACTTTGCGTTTAACTCTTCTACCTCCCTTCGAAATTCTAAAATCTTTCTGTTCTTGTTGAAGTTCAGCCCAAGTTTGAAGTCATTCGGGGCTCCTTTCCCAGCTTCGAAGTTCTTCAGGTTTTTTCCCTTGAGCTTCAGCAATACCTTCATCCTCGGACCATGCAATGTCTTCAGAAGACGAAGTTTCCAAGTTAACCTCTTCTTCTTCCTCCTTAATATAAGATAATATATCTTTACATATTTCGTGCGCAATTGCACCAGACCTATCTCGAGGAATCAAAATTGAGGTCGTTTATGAAGTTTTAAAAGATCGAAGGTAGCCCATAACAGGCGGAGTTCTTTGGTAACGTTTAACACTTCGACATCATCCACACGGGGTTGAGAAGGCTAAAAACATGATAAGTAAATTTTCATTCATAATGTATAAAAGCATAAGTTTTTACATAGTTGGGATCCTAAAACAAAGATAGACCTGCGGGTTCGGCAGATGCTGGCTGCTCGAGGCTTGAGACCGAGCTTGCTTCTGACGTTGCCCTTCATCGATCCAAGCCTTGATCACAGTGCGACCTTCGGCTCTCCATGAAGCTTGGAAGGCTTGCCAAGCTGCGGCCACGTCTTCAGAAGGATTGAGAAGCTGGTTTTCATCGAAGGTAATAGGAGCCACCCTCGAGTCTGGCATTATCGATAACCCTAGATCTTCGTAGTAGCGAAGTACTCCGAGAGCAGCTACTTGGCCGGAGAGCTCTCCATACAGAATACATGTTGTCTTCATCTCCTTCGCAGCTCCTTGGATCATTTTTAGCCTTCGCAGTAGGGGGACGTTGTCATTCAAAGGTAATGTCCTAGTAGTACCGAAGTACTCCAGAACACCTAGAAGATGGTTCATGACTTCCGCAGCTACCTTCTCCGATTTCAGCTTATCTTCAATTAAAGTGTCCTTTGTTGAAGTCAGCTCATCCACCACAGAGGAGAGCCTAGCTGCCTCCGTAGCCAGAGAACTCTTCTGGCTAAGCAAGTTGCTAGCCTCCTCCGTAGCTTTAGTCTTTTCTTCTCAGAGCTTGACTAGCTCAGCCCCCGCCGTAGCATGCTCTGCCCGCATTTTTTCTATCTCTGCTTGAAGCACAATTTGTTCCGCTTCGAGCTTTTTATTCGTAGCTTCTAAATTTTGTCTGGCCCTCCGCTCTGCTGAAACCATTTCGTCTAAGTGGGAAACCCGACCTTCGGAGATGTTAAGGTTCATCTCGAGAGCAGTAATCTTCTCCTGAAGGCGAAGGCTTCCGCGCTCGTTCGAGACAGCCGCAGCTCGAGCCAAGACTATTTTCTACGAAGAAGAAAAATCAAGGTGAGAAATTATTTGTAAGAGATTAATTTTGTTTTGCAGATACTTCGTACCTGGTATGCTGCCCGTTCCAAGGCGGCATTGAGCTCCGAACCCTCAGCTTCGCTAAGGATGGCCACTAAGTCTGTCTCCCTGACTTCGCGGTTAGCTCGATCCAAAGGCTCGAGCAAAGTTCGAAGTCCGGTCCTTCGCTCCAAGAAAGGAGCTAGGAGAGGGAGCATAGACAGATCCCTCTGGTCGTCCTCATTCGGCGAGGGGTTGGAGCACTGGGCTGCATCCTCTGAGACTTCGGTAGATTGGCCACCCTCTGTAGATTGACCCCCGTCTGTTGATTCAGACGGAGTTAATCCTGAATTCGGAGCAGGGAAGGGGTCCATTTTGCCTTTACCTTTTCCAGGTCCCATCTGGGTGACTTCTGGAATTGGCTCCGGAGTTGTTGAGGTCCCAGGAACCGTATATTCGGGAGGAACCACTTCCATAGGAGCGGACCCTGCTGAGACAAAGGTATTATATATTGCATAATTTTGCAGGGAAAAGGAACAAAAGGATTATGCGAAGTTTACCTCCGAAGTCTTGTCGGCGGGTGAGCATGGGGCTGCTTGGAGGGTCAAAAGCTACCCCGAAGTCTTCGTCGGGCTCAAAGTTTAGGACCGAAGGTTTGACTGTCGAAGCCTCTCATGGAGCTACAGTCGTCGCTTCGTCCGGAATCGGAGCTGACTCGGCAGCAACTTCGACTCCACCTTCAGTCATAGGGGCTTCATGCGGCAAGTCTGGTTGGATTGCCGAAGTCCTAGCCTGCTCAGAACTACTCGGAACATCTGGCGCGTTTACGTCGGCGCTAGTGTTTGCACCCGCTTGGTTTTCATCCTCGTCAATCAGGTTAACAAGGAGTCTTCCTTCATCCTTAGAGTAATCCGAGACCGAAGCCACCGGACTTGAAGGTACCACGTTCTTTGGCTTTTGGGCTACCTTCTTGGCTGGAGTCTTAACAGGAGCCGAAGTTCCGGCTTCCGCTTTCCTTTTATTTGGCCCTTGCTCTGAAGGCACCCAATCTGGAAGAGGAGGGGGAGCAATTCCGAGTACCCCCCATACTCGGTTCAGCCGCTCCCAATTACCCACTAGCTTCATTCTCCCTTCCTTCTCAGCTGGAGTTGGAACTCCCAGGATCTTCTCCGAAGCTCGAACAATTTGCTCCGAAGTCATGGGGGCTAGAGAAGCTGAAAGATAAGTTAGCATTAGTCATTTCATCAATCAAATATATATAAACATGTTTTTTTCGAAGTTACCTTCTGGGTTTGAGTTCGAAGAGATTTTTCGGAGTCCGCCCTCTGGGTCTTCTTCGAAGGTGATAGGCCAGTTGGTCATCAGAGGAGGAATTTGGAGTCCGATGAACTCCTCTGCTAGGTCTCGCATGCTCAGACAGCGGCTAATTCTTTGAAGCAGGCTGAGGCGAGCTTCGAGCTGGCCGGGATCTAGGTGAACCAAGGCTTCCCTTTGGAAGTTTATGTCTTGCAAGGGTCCGGCCAGACAACTGCTTGCCCCAACTTCGGTGTAAAACCACTGGAGGATCCAATCTGTGTACCATCTAGCATTGATGGCCTTCGCTGGAAATCTTAGAGCATATTCATCTCGAAGCCGGAAGTTGATGCTCCCGAAGGACACCACCATCTTTTCACCTCCGGGGCCTACGAAGGTCTTGGGTTGGCAAGATGCCCTGTGCAGTGCTGCGAAGATCTCTGCTCTACCTTCGCAGCCTTCAACTTGCAACGCCCATTCGAAGATGGCAAGGCGCGCTATTGCGTTCGGAGAGAGTTGGGGAAGGGTGACGTGGAATAAATCCAGTACCTCCGACAGGAAGTCGATTGCCGGAAGTCCTAGCCCGGCTTCGAAAAAAGCTTCGAAGACTACCACTTCTCCAGGCCTTGGCGAAGGAATGGCCTCCTTCCAGGTTTGCGAATTATGATTTCCGAGCTAATATTCCCTTCTATTGCTGCTGCGAGCGACTCCCTTTTGCAGGTTGACGGCCCCAGTTGATATGACTGGTCCGGATACTTCGAAGACGCTGGGAGGAGATCATGAGGACCAACATTTTGGGGATTTCTTCCTGGCGCCGCCATTGGTGCTGCCACTGCTGCCGCCGGAGTCACCGTCGCTGATGCCACTGCCGCCGCTGCTGCCGCAGCCTGCTGCTGGGGAAGGGCTAAAGCCGCCCCAGGGACGTTGAAGCTTGTCTTCGCCATGAGATCGCACGGATTGCTAGAGAAGGAATTTGGAGGCTAGGGCTTCTTTGCACGAAAGCGGTGAGAAGGGTATTCGGGAAGGGACTGGGTCCCCTATTTATAGCCCAGGCCCACGATTTTTTACCGTTTATGTTTGCCGTTTCGCATTCTTGATCGTTACCCCTTGCGAAGTTAACGCATCGCGTAACTTCCGCTGAAAGGAAAAAGGCAACGGCTATTTTTTAAAGTCTAAGGAAGCTTTCGAACTTATTAAGTTAATTCTAAAAATAGTTCGAATATAATTTTCATAGAAGCTGATTCGAAGCTTTGAATCTCCGCATATTTCGGAGGTTGACTAAATCTGTTAACCCCTGCACATGATTATTTTTCTTGCGTATACTGCTTTCCTAACATTACAGATCTAGCGGAGAAGCGTATTCGAGGGGCTACTGTTGGGGGAAAATACTTCATCTTCAGTGTTATTGTTATAACAAGACAAAGACAAATGATTGAATCAAAGGTTTCCAGCATCTAACTCCGGGAGTACATTGGATCACGTTCGAAGTATGAAGGCGAACTCTAGTTCGAAGTATATCTTTGAACTTGGACTATTCCGAGAGCTTTCCTGCCAGCTAGGATGGAAGACTTATCTTCTTGCTCATTAGATTAGTCTTTTACCATTTTAGCCCTATTAAGGGTACCGAATAGTTTCCACCATGTCGGTTGTAACAGAGGGGTAAAAGGGTCTTTTCCTTAATGTTTGGGCTTATAAATACCCCCCGTTTTACCCTGTAATGAGGATGGAATATCAAGTTATTCAATACATATCTTCGAAGTGTTTTGAGTTATTACCCACTTCGGAGGCTCGAAATAGTTTACTTCACAAACACTTCGTTTGTTAGTTTCTAAGTTCTAGAAACCTGTTAGCGTAATCTTTTACGCCAACATTGGTTTTGTTCCTAGTGAACATGATCCGATTTTATTCATTCATCTCTCTCCACGTGGATGTACTTTGATTCTCCTATATGTGGATTATGTGGATGAATATTGATCATAGGTGATGGTGGTGAACATATTACTAAGGTGAAATAGAAACTTTGCACGGAGTTTCTGATGACTGATTTGGGTCCCCTTAGTTATTTCTCGGGGATTCAAGTTCTCCACACTACAAGGGGATATTACCCATCTTAGTCCAAATATATACATGATCTAATTACTCATTTGGGTATTACTGATGATCGAACTGTTGCCACACCTATGGATTTTCATTTGCATCTACGTCTTACTAATGGCACACCACTTGAGGATCCCTCTAAATACAGACACATTGTGGGCTACTTATTTTATCTCACTGTTACCCGACCAGATATTGCTCATGTCATCCATATTTTTAGTTAGTTTGTGACTTCTCCTACTTATTCTTATTTTGGACATTTACTTCACATGGTGTGATACTTAAGGGGGACATCATCTCAGAGCTTATTTTACTCTTATGATAGTCACTAAAACTTCATGCTTACTCAGACTCTATTTGGACAAGTGATCCAACATATTGTCACTCTATCATTGGATATTGTATTCTTCTTGGTTCCTCTCCTATTGTGTGGAAGCCAAAGAAACAAATGATAGTCCCTCGGTCCAGTACAGAAGCAAAACTTCATGCACTTTCTACTACTGCTTCTAAGATTGTGTGCCTACGATGGTTATTGGTTGATTTTGGGGTCTCCTGTGCTGAACCTACACCTCTTCTTTGTAACAACACATGAGCCATATAGATTACCAATAATCCTATGAAGCATGAAAGCTTACCAAACATATTAGAGTTGATGTCTCCTTTACTAGGTCTCATTGTCATCATAAAACTATTGAACTCCAATATGTGTCATCCAAGTTAAAAGTTGTGGATTTCATCACCAAAGCACACACCCAATCACAATATCAACTTCATTTACTCAAACTCAATGTATTAGATTGTTGGTGTATTATTTGGTCACACGTGTGGCTTGGGAGATCTGCTTGACTATAGTGTAGGTCCTATAATCTTAGAAAAAGAAGGTTCTGAGCGTGTCAATCAGTTTGACCCTTATTGACGCCAAGATTTAGTAGAGACCATGTCACGCCCCGATTTAATAAATCAGGACCTTTATTGAAATTCCATAGAAAATCAATAAACCAAGACGTTCATCATGCGACCACGTATAATTATGAGCAATCATTCACGGTTTGTAGACCGTATTAGTACAAAAGTGAATAAAAATGAAGAGAAACTAATAAAACAAAGGGTCCTAGATAAACGCCTTCTTCCAGTCTCGCCTTGACTGGGTCGCTACTCCAGACCTTCATCCTCCTCGTAGTAGATGGGCTCTGGTGGTGTAAGTTAACGGGGGTGAGTACAAACGTACTCAGCAAGCCACCGAATGCAAATGTAATAATGCAAGATAATAACAAGGGGGATAGTGGCTAATTTTGCAGAAGAGCATAATTTGTAAAGCAATTAAAGGTGAACAATTTATTAGTACTGAAACGTAAACATGTGTATGCATCATCATCTTCTAACTCGAGGGGTACAGTCAGCCCCACCTCGCTCAACAGTCCTTACATGCCATGAATAACTCAACCATTCAAACAATTGTAAACTAACTGCGAGTAGTCACACAACCCGCCCCTGACCGTGGGCTCGGCTTTTCGAAAAGATTAAATACTCTGATCAGAGATGTACCACTGTACCCACAAGGCACGCACTCATCACCTACACCAAAGTGTAACGAGATGACCCATACCACAGGAACTCGTGCCAAAACCTTCCATATGGTCCTCCTCGACCCGACAACACCCTCTTATAGGTTTCATATGGTGTCCCGACGCGTCGGAGCCGCACCATACCCCCCTTGAGCCACGTCGGTACAAGACACCCGCAGGTTGCCCCTTGCCCCCTCCACTATGGTGCATCGAGCCGGATTGTTCCATACTTTCAGTTAGGACTTACCCATTAGACTTGTGGTTGGTACGGAAGTGCTTTGCAATAGATCCCGCAGACCGGCCCTTATAGTGCCCCGGGTGCGACCAACCAATGCCCTAGCTTGCACCCAGAACCCACCATACTTATAACATAGCCAACTCCACAGAGTCCAGAGACAAGAATAACGTGGAAATTTCATATAGTAGAATCCATCTATCTACGACTCATTCTTTTTATCCTATAGCAGTTGTGTCGGTACATTGGGCACTAGCTAATATTTTATAGTAGAGTGACAAGGAGTTAAGGCTCAATAAGCATGGCTTGGGTTTGCACACAAGGACGGGGATCTAATAAATATAAGTGTAGGGCTTGATATTTGACTAATGCAACATTAACCTATGAGTTATAGCGATAATTCATTAAAACATGGGTTCAACTGATGATCAAAATGGGGGTTGTGACTTGCCTTGATCAGCAAATGGAGGTGGAACCTCGGGATAAAACTCTGGCACCTCGACGTACTCGTAATCTTCTCGATACAGAAAAAATAAACATAGCATTCAATAAACAAATAAAACATCACAAAATAATAAATATACAAGTGTTAGGGGGTTTAATATGTGAAATAAGGTTTTATTATTCTGAAGTTAGGTGAAAAACATTAAAGATTAGATTTTAAGGCTTTTCCCAATTTATTTTATGAATTTGTCATTTTATCCCTAAGGGGTTTTTATTCATTTAATTAATAAGATTATTTTGGGCAACAGGAACATACTGTTTTTATGGCATTAATGTGTAGAGAATAAAATCCTGGTTTTAACAAAATTTAAATGGTGAAATTTGGAGATAAAATGAGCAAGATATGAATTTTGGAAGTTTGAATCCTTTTTCTGAATTTTATTTAAACTGAAAATTGGATTTAGTCAATGGTGAGCCAGGCCCACGGTGAACAGGCGTACTGTGCGCGTGGTCCGGTTGATCCAGAGCCGTTGGATCTGGATCCGGTGGCCAGGCGCGAGGCGGGATCATTTAAGTAAAATGAACGGCTGCGATTAAATCGTGCGAACCGGTATGACGTGAACGCACGAGATCGCTCTGGGGTTTTAAGTTTTAATCGACGGCTGTGATCGCCCGATACCGCTTTGACCAGATCAAGGGCCAGGATTAAATCCCGAAGGGACTTAATCTGGGCCCTCCGATCGGGATCGCACGGCCAGGGTGCCGTCTGGCACGGCACGGGCGTAAGGGGTACTTAGCCTCCTTCGTCTCCGGCTCCGGTGGGTTCTGGCGTGGCGGCGATGGTGGCGGCGAGGGCCTAGGGGCCTAGGTTTCGGCTGAAATTGAAAGAGGAGGGGACGGTAGTCATGACCGTACCTGTGACGGTGAAGAAGGACGTCCGAAGGCGACCGGCGGCGAGGGTAGACGGCGAGGGGTGTTCGGGTGCTCGACGGCGACGACGATCCGGTGGGTTCCACGGCCAACCGAGGGGTGGCCAAGGAAGGGAGGGCTCCAGCGGTCTCGACGGGGGTGGTGGCTAGGGCGGGGGAGGCCGGAGTCGACGGCGAGCGGCGGCCGGAGTTGAACAGAGGGAAAACCTGAAAAGGGGGGGTGGCGGTGCTCTGGATTGCTTCGGCTCAGGCTACGGTGGTGTGGGTAGAGGGCGGTGACCGGAGGGGGTTTATATAGGGGTTCACCGGTGTAAGGAGGGAAGGAAACCGAGGATTTCCAAGAGCTCCGACGAGGGTTTCCAAACCTTCAGCCAAGCTTCCATATCCGCGAAACCACGTCGGCTATAAATGGAAAGAGGGCGGCGGTGCTCGGGGAAGGTGATCCGGGGTTGGATCGGGCGAATCGAGGCGGCCGACAGCGAGGAAACGGAAAGGGATCGCCAGGAAAGGAAGGGGGATCCCCTTCCACGAAGACGGGCGGAAAAGGAAAAGGGGCCGATAGACGGGCCCGGGCTGTCAGTGGCGAGGGGCGCAGTGGTGAGGCCGACGGGTGGGGATGAGACGGGCACGGGCGGGGGGAGAGAGGAGGGGAGCGGCGCTGACAGGTTGGCCCCACCTGTCAGTGACGCAGGTGTTGGGCTTGGGTCGGCTGAGGCAGATTGAGGGTTAAGGCCCATTTCGAATTAAAATTGTTTTCTGATTTAAAATAATCCCAGTAATTCATTTATTTGATTAAGGGTTGAATCACTATTGATAAAAATTTGTAAAAATTCCTGAAATTATGTTTTGTCCTCTGGTTTATTCCATAAATTTTTCAAGTCCAGATTTTGAATATTTATCTCTATTTGGCTTTATTAGGGCTCTTTTAGAAGTTTTCTTTAATAAATAATTCTATAAATTCCTTTAATAATATATTTCTTTTATTTTATTTCTTTTAAATCCTGGGGTGTTACAGACCAGGCCCACCAAAGATGCCCCATGGTCAACAGAAGTCAAAGAGTGGTCCGGTCTAATGTGGTCAATGAAGCCCGTCCATATTGTTACAATACGATCGGACATGCAGGAGCCGATGAAGGAGAGAGAAGATAAGGATGATCCAGAATTAGTTACAAGATAGATTACTTGGACGGCAAGTCTCCGGACTATAAATATGTATCTAATTAGCTAGGTTTAAACACACAATTAACCCCTACAAACTACTACTTTCGACGCATCACCACCCTTGGATTTCCAATGTTAATCCTAGCGGGGCTTGGCACTTGGAACCGGGCTGTATCATCTTGATCTCCGGCGAAGAGGTAAGTTCCGCCACCCTGACAGTAACATTAATTAAGGTTTGTTCTTCTAGGCTGCATTGTATTGATCTCTTGAGGTATCAGCTTGATCGGTGTGATCGCCAAGTTTATTTTGGTATATTTTGCTAAGTCTAAGGCTGCATTAGTTTTCATCTCTTAGATTGATGTGAATTAAGAATCATAGTTTAAGGCTTCATCGGTTAAGTCCGACATCTTGATCTATTACATCTTGTTCATGTTATGTATCATTCATCTAAGTAAAGTATGCTTGATGCGATGAAGTGCTATTGATTTATCGTGATTAGCGACTATCTCGGTTAGGTCCTATCTTGCAATTATGGTGGTCTAATGAAATGAATATGTTATTTGCCATGCTTGTTTTAGTTTCTATCGGAGTACAAGCCAATATGTTATCTTGGTTTCCATGCTATGTTTTATATTCACTTGGGAAGCATTCATCGACCCTGTTGCGCAAAGATGTTATTCTATCATTCGATAGAGTGTTCACCCCGATAGCGTGGGCGTGGTCATCAGCCTCATGGCCGATAGGCGCATTTATTCCTGCTTGCTTTATTCTCACCACAATCATCGGCCTAACAGCCGATCGACATTGCTACTAATGTTTATCATTTATGATTCCTTATCAATTGTAGGGTCAAACTGGTTGGCACGCTCATAACCTTTTTTTCTTCTAAGATTATAGGACCTGCACTAGGGTTAAGCAGATCTCCCAGGCCACGCGTGTGCCCAAAAAATACACCAACATGCTTTTTGGCATGCCCAATGGGACCTCTTTAAGATCACTCATCCATGGCTGGCTTTAGCCAATTTATCAGTATGAGAAATAGAAGAGGTTGTCTACCTATCTAGCAAGGCTTGGGATGGTGACCTCCTCGAAGCATCAAATGATGGAATCTCACCAGTCAGTAATGAACAGCCCAAACTTACCCTTTGAAGGTGGCATAAATGAAGCAAAGGATAAACTCGATCAAGACTTCACCGAACCGATGAGCTACATGAGGTAGACATCAGACCCAGTGACAGACCGAGGCCAACCTTTGTAAGTACTCAATTTCCTAACGAAACAAAGAACAAATTAATTGCATTGTTATCAGAATATCGGGATTGCTTCACATGGGAGTACCATGAAATGCCAGGATTAAGCCAATTGATCGTAGAACATTGGCTCCCAATAAATAAAGGGTATTGGCTCTTCAAATAGTCACCTCGGTAGTTTAAGGCAGCAATATATCCAGATATCAAGGCCGAGGTAACAAAGCTATATGACGCAGGATTCATAAGGCCATGTCGATATGCATAGTGGGTATCTGTGAAACCAAGTGTGGTCGCACTGTGGTTTCTGTCTTTATGACGAGTGATTAACAAGGATGAGCGATCGAGTGAATGAGTTTGTGTTGGTTTGATTGTATCGATGGGATTGATGTGTGGTCATGGAGAGTGGTTGCCGAGGGAAACGGTGTGCATCATGTTTCGTGTTTTGGCTTGTCTCATGTGTGCAGGGTGGAGATGCTAACAAACTGTCAGTGGCGGCTGATCAAGGGTCGAGCGGGGAGCTCGATGCCAGAGGATCAAGGATGCCGGGTGAAGTTGGAGATGATCTCAAGAGTGCACGAGGAGATAGAGCAAGACATAGATGGACGGATGGTCGAGATAACGTGACGGTCAAGTCAGCGAAAGGCAGGCTAGTGCAAGTGATCAAGCGGCTCGAGGGGATCGAGAGTGGGAGAGACTTGTTGGCGGTCGAGCTCGCGTATTGGCGTCACTTGTCAGCGATCGAGGAGGCTTTGTCGGTTTTTGCTGAAAACCATCGCATCTCTAAATATTTTTAAAATTCAATAATTAGGAGTCGTTTTGTTTTGAGTAATTTAGAGTAATGTGTAAACTTTTAGTATTTTTTCAGAACTTACAACTTCTGAAAATATATTAAAGGGGTAGAGTCATTTGTAATAAAAGTTAGTATAGGTCTATATGGGTAATTTTCAGAATTTACAATTCTAAAAATGACTAATGTATTTTTGTGTTAAACTAAAAAATTAGAGGGTCTATGTGTAAAGCTGTCATCTTGGGTGGGCCTATAAAAAGGCATCCACACACATAGGTTGGTTGCCCACTTTTGATCAATACTCCACTTTAGAGGTTGTTTGGTGGTTGTGAACTTTTCAGGTTTTACCTTTTAATCTCATACTGCAATTTCATTCTTGCATGCACTGTTCATCAATATTCAGCACTAGAGTTGTTTTTTGACCGACTATAGTGTAGTCTGAAATTGCCTTGTTGTTGTGATACTGAACTTGGTTTTTTTGTCTGATCTGAGAATTTTTTTTGTTGATTTTTGTTCTGAGAGTTTCTCATGAGTTTTCTAGTTGGTTATCTCTGATTAGCATTCTAAATAGATGTGTTTTGATTGGATACTCACAGATCATAACTCCCTGTGTTCTTCATGTTGTAAGCTGAAGATATGTTTCAATATCAACTGATACATCACTTGATTCTTCTGGATAGATGTTTGCTGTTCCTTTTGCTTGGGTTTCTAGACTAAAAGTTGTGTGCACTCAATTTGTTTCCATATCAAGAACTAGATGATCTATCTATGTTAATGATTAGTTATTGTGAAATATATGTGTGTAGTTTTCTGATCTTTAAACAGGAATTCTATAGCACTGATCACCTAATGATCAACTGAAAGTGTTAATTTGATACTGATCTTTAGATCATATTCTCTACTCTAGTTTTCAGATCATCTACAGTTTTACAGTGCTGCAATTCTTTTGACAAGTTCTGTCCATAAGCAAGACTGTTCTAGAATGCAGAACTGCTGATTAACCTTCAAATATTTGTGAAATCTGTGAAACTTTCTTCATTAATTTCTGATTGCTTTTCTGGTTTATCAGGGATGTCTGACTGGTTTCTACTGTAGCCGACCAAGCTGGTGTCTCAGTCCTTTAATCTGTTCAGAGCTAAAGTTGGTCTGCTAACCACTCCCTTTGTGATGTCATGAATGACCTGTTGAAGTAAAGTTACTTTTAGTGCATCGAAAAGTTTTTGCTGCTTCATCTGATAAACTTTCTCACTGTTGTAACTCCGATAATCTAGAATTTACAGTATCTGATCAGTTTGGTTTATACTGTTTCATTGAACAAACAAGGTGTAGATCCGAAAGTAGCGACCAGAGAGGGTGAATGAGCGCCTAAAAATTTCTGCTAAACTATGACTTAAACCCACAATCCAAACGAACTTAACTAGACAAATAATATTAGCGAAGCAAATTTCACGAACTAAAGTTGTCTAGCCTAAAAATGACCAGTGTACTAATTAAAATGATATTAAAGATAAACTAAATAGAAATACTGCAGTAAATAAAAACACCTAGATATATCACAAAATATTTATATTGTCGTCTAGAAATAAAATACTAATCAAATGAATAAAACATGGATCATTCAAAAAATTAATTCATAAGTAAACCTAAAATATTGCTCGTAAAAAAACTAGAATAAAAATATTACTGCGACTAATAATAATTTTTTATATGAGCAGATTAAAAAACACTTAAATAAATAATACGAGATAAGTAATAAAAATTTAACAGATTAAAAATTAACTACAAGATTAATTTAATATTTTTTATGCTAACACCAATAAAATCTAGTAGATAAACTTAACTAGGAAATAACAAACAGATTTAATCTAACTAAAAAAATTAGGAGATAACAAAACTTACCTGCATCGAATGAAACAATTCCTGTGTCTCCGACCGAAACAAACTTTGCCATACCAGCCTGTTGTTTCTCTACCGCCTAGCTGCATGCATATGATTTGCTTCCTGCAGTACTGTTCTCCTCGGTGGCCGTGCGTGAGAAGAAAGAAAACAACAGGAATCGAACAACGGCTGCTGCTGCAGTCGTGTCAGGGAAGAAAACTGCGATTGCACAGGACAAGCTAGCACGCTATGCTGTCGCTGCTTTGAAGAGTGCCGTGGGGCCCGCATCACCGCTCGTAGAAAAACGTGAACGCCAAAAGCCTGCCGCAAAACTCTACCGTGCGTGCTGCCGGCTTTTCCCTGCTGCCACGCAATGGCCCTTGTAGATGTGCTGTGGATTCCTGCTGTCTTGATCCGCGCGCCTTGTTGCCGTGGAGAAAACAGCACAGGAATCCAACACTCGGCTGCTGCAGAAATTCCGATGTGAAGAGAAGATTGAAAACCAGTCGGGGGGAAAATTACCGGATGAAAAACTTGCGATCGAAACCAAAAGTGGACTGTAGATTGATCTTCAAGAATAACAGTCACCCTATCCCTAGGGGGTAGGGGCCTATTTATAGGCGACTCCTAATACATGAAAAAGACTAATTTACCCCTTAGGGTAAATTACACTGACTCTAAAATAAAATTCGAAATTACTAAAATATCCTTAGGAAAATCAATTGACTCAAATAAAAAATATTGTTGACTTAAAAACTAAATATTAATATTCTAAAACAAAATAATCATCGGTTGTCAGTTTTGCACCGAAACTGACAAAGCGTCCACCGTCTTCGCACCGGGTACCCGGATTGGGCCGACCCGACCCCGCAGCTTCCTCAGCCCGGCAATCGCTCGCCACCCGTGTACCTGAGTCAAACACGATCAACAGACTAGTGGATCCTCTACCGCTCCTAGCCCATGTACTCGGATTGGGCCAGCCCGACTCCCTGGCTCCTCTGCCTGGCTGTCGCTCACTGCCCGTTTACTTGAGTCACACACGCCTCAGACACGACAGGTCTTCATGTCTCTTCTTGACTTCCATTGACAATCACTCATCACATCTGGAGCATAAGAACCATGCTCTTCAACATGGTTTCTCACAAGGCAATATGGTTGATACATCTCTAGTTCAGTTTGTTTCAAAATATATCAATCATTCAGTGAACTGGTGATATTTGATTTGAAATGAGTTCAGAATACAAATGGTTGTGTTCCTTACTACTAAAACATTCAAGTTCCCATGTGTGTCACTTTGAGTGATATTCTCTGATTTTGTAGCTGAGAAATTGTGTTCAGGAATATGAACAGAAGATCTGATCCTCATTGCTGCTAGGAGAAGAATACTAGTGAAGAATCCAATGTGTATTACTGAAACATCAAGGTATCAATACTGCATGTATTAAATTCAGATGTGCTGTAAGATTTGTGTCTATGTTTGTTTATCCAGTAAGTGTAATATATGATCTGAATAGTGTTTCAACTAAAGTTGCATCTATTTATCCCCTGATGAAATTCAGTCTATGTAGTTTTCTGAAATGTTCCAAACTAAGTACTGTAGTTGTTTTGCTAATCTGAATCTGCACAGTGCCTTATTTTGATACAATTTTATCTGTCATCTGAACTGAATCTATTTGAGTAATTTGAACTGAGTGCACTTGATGCTCTGAACTCTGGATACTGAACAGTAATTTGCCTTGATTCAATTTTGTCTATCACCTGAAATAGTTACCTGAATCTGTTTCAAGAATCTGTATTGAAGAAATTTACAATTCAGTTTGGTATGTTAGCTACAGTGTTGTCAATCTTCAAAATGGCATATTGGTAGCTTCTCTGAAATTTGAGTGTAGTTATTCAAAACTGAAAGTTTGTTTGGTGATTCAATTGAAATTGTTGACTAATCTGTCTATACATGTGCTTGTGATTGTTGAGGTGGTTAGATACCTAAAATACATTACATGATCTATCTCAAAATGTCCAAACTCTATTTCTGCTGATTTATCTGATTCTCTGAATCCCATCGATAGATTAACTACTAACAGACTCTTGTCGATAATTCAATTGCTATCTAGGCAGTCTGTTTCAGAAACTCAAACTTCGACAATACAAATTGTCTGTTCAATTTCTGATTTAGACAGAAACTTGAATTCAGTTTGATGTCTGCTTTGAATCTGAATTGTGAGTCACACTTTTTGCTTCTGCCATTTTTAGAGGAGCGTTGTGTGATTTGAAAAGGTCATTATATTCGCGAGAATTTGTTGAGGAGCCTATTCACCCCCCTCTAGTCGCCATTCCAATCCCATAATTGGTATCAGAGCCGGTTAGATCACTAGTAGACCTTAACGGGTTTGTGATCCTCTTTCTGGCGACATGGAGAGAAACTCTAAGATTCCAATTTTGATGGTCATGATTTTGCTTATTGGAAGGTGTGCATGGAGGCTTACCTACTAAGCCAAGGAAGTGCTATTTGGGACATTGTTGATTCCCAATATGTGATCCCTGAAACTCACACTTCGGAGACTGATAAATTACAATACGATTGTAATAGCAAAGCAAGAAACATATTGTTCATCAGTCTGAATCACAATGAGTTTGACAGGGTCCAGCACCTTAGAACTACACGTGAGATTTGGTCTACTTTGAAAACCTTTCATGAGGGCACTTCTCAGATTAAGGCTAGGAGGCAAAGCACTTATAATCAAGAATACCAAATGTTTGTGCAAGGCCCCGGTGAATCTGTAGATGCCATGTTTGCTCGATTTGCTGGAATTATGCCATAATAGGGCGATCAAACTTCTCTATGCTCTTGATCGTAGCATATGGGAGGTAAAGATCTCTAGTATTGAAGAGTCGGCAAGCTTTGACACTTTGACTTGCGATGAACTCTTTAGTAAGCTTAAGTCCACTAAGATTGCCAAGGCGTTTCTTCCAGGATTTGGAAACTCTTTGTTGCCTTCTATTGCTTTAGTTTCCAGTCCAAGCAGTGGTACCTCATCTAGAGGCAGTCTTTCTGGTGGTTCTGGAGTTTGTGCTTATTCTAGTGGTTTTGACTTGTCCTCTCTAGTCTCTGTCACGAAAGAACAGGTGGACACTCTAGATGATGAGGAGCTAGATCTCATTGTCAAGAAGTTCACACACTTCTATAATGATAGATGAGATCGGAGGAAAGGAGGGTCTCGGGGTTATTTTGAATGTGGAGATACATCTCACATAAAAGAGAATTGCCCTAAACTAAATATGAAATATGAAAATGAGCACAAGTACCAGAAGTGGAACAAGAAACCCTTCTTTAAGGGGAAGCACGACAAAGTGGCTAAGAGAGTAGCCAGAGCATTTGTGGCCGCCCTCAGTGACATCGACAGTACATCAAGATCGGAGCCAAGCTCCGATGAAGAAGAACCATCCAAGAAAGAAGAAACGAAGGAGAAGAAGAGAATGGACTTCACCAACCTTTGCTTCATGCCCGACAGCATCCACAACAGCAACGAGCTTGACACATTTGAGGTATATCTATCCCGTGATCAGCTTCTTGTTCAGATTGATGAATTACATGATGCTATTTGTTCTCAGGATAGATTACTTAAACTTGCTGTTAAAGAATGAAAAGATCTAAAACTCAGACTTGAATCTTTATCCACTAAACATGCAATCTTAAAATCTAAGTCTGATGATGCTGAATGTGAGTCATGTCTGATTGTTATGAATGAACTTGCTCAGCTGCGTCTTACACATTCTCAAAATGTTGAAAAACATGAATTTACTGAAAAGCAGCTTTTGGTGGTGGAGTCTAGTCCTGCTGTCATCGACGAATGCATGAACTGTCCTGTACTTATTGAGAGCATTAATTTGAGAGATAGGCATGTTGATGAACTTAAGACTAGATTGGAGAGTGCTGAGTGTTCTAACGATGTGCAGCCGGCGTGTCCCACCTGTATCATCCTTAAGGACGAACTCAGCTTTGCTAGAGAGCAAGTCGAAAAACTAAAATATGAAAGTGATTATCTTCTCTCTGTGGTTGAAAAATGCACTAAAGGGAAGGGTAGGATGGATTTGCTTTTGGCTAAAAAAAATTGTGTGTTGACAAGGCAGGGTTAGCTCTAGGGTTGGGCTATGAGAGAACCACTCCAAACACTTCAAGCAAAACAATGTTCACTCCACCCACAACCCTTGAGAAAGAAAGATCCCAGTTAGACACCATACAAAAAACTGAGAATCCTACTCGACCTACAAAGAAAGCCCTTCATCCACCAAAGGAAACTTCTCAACAAAAACCTAAGAAGACTATGAGATTTGCGCTTGAGACCTATGCTCACATATCCAAGAGAGTTTATCACTGCTCCTAGTGTCATCGGGTGGGTCATTTGTTTGGTTTTTTCTTTCGTCGTATCAAGGATGAACGATGTTCTTTTACGATGAGATTTCAGAACATGCATTCCCCATCCTTTGGTATGCATGAGTCTGCTTTTCACTCTTATCCTGATTTTGAGGCTCCCCATGGTTTCATGAGATATTTTTCTCGTCGTGGTGTACACCATGCGTCATATGGTGCTAGACCGCGTGTAAGAGGCTTTGATTCCCGACAGTTTAGGAGACCTCATCGTTTTCCAGGCTCGCGCTTTGGAGGTAGATCATGCACTTTTTATCATGGCCCATACCCTGTGCATGATCAGTCTACTGCTTTACCTGGTTCTCGAGTTTTACAATGCTGGATTCCTAAACAGTTTTTTTACTCACCCCAACACTGAGCATTCGAGATCTTCTAGCATGTTTTGAGGGGGAGTTGTGTAGCACTGCATGAGCTTCTGTTATATGATTAATTGCTTTTACATGTACATGCTTTATTACTCCTTTGAAGTATTGTCTGTAATACTGTTGATTATACTCTGCTTGAATACATCTGATATTTGTCATGAGCATGGCTTTTATTTATGAAAATTTGATAATGATCACTGCTTAGTATAGAAACTAGCATGAATTGGTTGAGTGCTTTTGCTATATTTTACATACCTGATAGCTAGGTCCTTTTCACTTGGATGCTAATATGCAACGTGATCTTATCAAAAAAAGTTATGCTGAAAATAAAAAATGAAAAATGAATGAAAATGAAATGAAAATGGTTGATATTCTTGCTGTTTTGTGATGGAATTGAAAAGATCCAGGTGGGTTTGCTTTGTCGCACTACTTTGTTATGTACTGCTTACCATAGCATTTTGGTATGAATTAGGACATTGAAGTGTATGCCGAGACCATTGCTTTAAGCTTCTGATGGTTTCAACCTAGACTTAGCATGGTCGGTTAGTATAAGGTTGACATGCAAATAACCCCTGGCACTAAAATGAAAAAAATCAAAAAAACAAAAAGCTTGAATCAATTGCATGTCAATACTTTTAGACAATATTCAAGGCAAATGCTTATTTGTACTATAATTGGAGTTACTCATGTTTCAGAAGCTTGCATCTATACTCTACCCTCACACCCCTCTTTGCATCTTTTTATCATCTTGATGCTTGCATTGTCAAAGGGGGAGAAATGGGTTACATGATTCTTTTATAGGCTTTGGATGATTGCTTGATTAAGGGGGAGTAATTGGCTTTCATGATGTTTTGATGCTTTTCCCAACAAAGGGGGAGATATTTTACCAAGTGACATGTTTTGCTCTTTTCTGAGTTTTTATGGTCACTTGTGCGCTTAACTTGAAACCTTCATCATGTCTTTGTTTGGGGTTGTCAATGCACTCATCAAGGGGGATATTGTGAAACCAAGTGTGGTCGCACTGTGGTTTCTGTCTTTATGATGAGTGATTAACAAGGATGAGCGATCGAGTGAATGAGTTTGTGTTGGTTTGATTGCATCAATGGGATCAATGTGTGGTCATGGAGAGTGGTTGCCGAGGGGATCGGTGTGCGTCGCGTTTCATGTTTTGGCTTGTCTCATATGTGCAGGATGGAGATGCTAACCAACTATCAGTGGCGGGTGATCAAGGGTCAAGCGGGGAGCTCGATGCTAGAGGGTCAAGGATACCGGGTGAAGTTGGAGATGATCTTAGGAGTGCACGAGGAGATAGAGCAATACATGGACAGACGGATGGCCGAGACAGCGTGATGGTCAAGTCAGTGAAAGGGAGGCCAGTGCAAGTGATCAAGCGGCTCGAGGGGATCGAGAGCGGGAGAGACTTGCTGGCGGTCGAGTTCATGGATTGACGTCACTTGTCGGCGATCGAGGAGGCATTGTCGGTTTTTGCTGAAAACCATTGCATCTCTAAATGTCTTTAAAATTCAATAATTAGGAGTTGTTTTGTTTTGAGTAATTCAGAGTAATGTGTAAATTTTAGTATTTTTTCAGAACTTCAACTTCTGAAAATATATTAAAGAGGTAGAGTCATTTGTAATAAAAGTTAGTAGACGTCTATATGGGTAATTGTCAGAATTTACAATTCTGAAAATGACTCATGTCTTTTTGTGTTAAACTGAAAAATTAGACGGTCTATGTGTAAAGCTACCCATAGGTTGGCTGCCCACTTTTGATCAATTCTCCACTTTTAGAGGCTGTGAACTTTTCAGGTTTTACCTTTTAATCTCATACTGCAAATTCATTCCTACGTGCACTGTTCATCAATATTCAGCACTGGAGTTGTTTTGTCTGACCGACTACAGTGTAGTCTGAAATTGCCTTGTTGTTGTGATACTGAACTTGGTTTTTTTGTCTGATCTGAGAAACTTTTCTGTTGATTTTTGTTCTGAGAGTTCCTCATGAGTTTTCTGGTTGGTTGTCTCTAATTAGCATTCTAAATAGATGTGTTTTGATTGGATACTCACATATCATAACTCCCTATGTTCTTCATGTTCTAAGCTAAAGATATGTTTCAGTATCAACTGATACATTACTTGATTCTTCTGGATAGATGTTTGCTATTCCTTTTGCTTGGGTTTCTGGACTAAAAGCTGTGTGCACTGAGTTTGTTTCCATATGAAGAACTAGATGATCTGTGTTAATGATTAGTTCTTGTGAAATATATGTGTGTAGTTTTCTGATGTTTAAACAGGAATTCTATAGGACTGATCACCTAATGATCAACTGAAAGTTTTAATTTGGTACTGATCTTTGGATCATATTCTCTACTCTAGTTTTCAGATCATCTATAGTTTCTATAGTGCTGCAACTCTTTGACAAGTTCTGTCTAGAAGCAAGACTGTTCTAGAATGTAGAACTACTGATTAACCTTCAAATATTTGTGAAATCTATGAAACTTTCTTCATCAATTTCTGATTGCTTTTCTGGTTTATCAAAGATGTCTAATTGGTTTCTACTGTAGCCAACCAAGGCTGTTGTCTCAGTCCTTTAATCTGTTCAGAGCTAAAGTTGGTCTGCTAACCACTCCCTTTGTGATGTCATCAATGAACTGTTGAAGTAAAGTTACTTTTAGTGTGTAGAAAAGTTTTTGCTGCTTCATCTGATAAACATTCTCACTGTTGTAACTCTGATAATCCTGAATTTACTGTATCTGATCAGTTTAATTTCAGTACTACAGTAGATGATTGATGAAACTGTTTCAGTTGCTGTTGTTTGGTTTATGCTGTTTCATTGAACAAACAAGGCAATATGGTTGATACATGTTGGCGTAAAAGTTTACGCCAACAGGTTCTCTGAAATCAAGAACGGACAAACAGTGAGTTCGTGTTTAAGAACTGTCTCAAGCCTCCGAATTGGATAATAGCTTGAGTAGTTCGAATAGGTGTATCGAATATCTGAGTCTTCCCTCCCTGTTACAGGGTATAGAGGGGGGTATTTATAGGCAAAAATGTCTAAGGAAAAAACCTAGTTACCCCTAAATTACAATCGACATAGTGGAAACTATTCGGTACCCGGAGCAGGGTTAAAAGGGTAAAGTTATCCAGGGTAGACGGATAAGCCAAACGTCTTGTCAATCTCGTCGTTCTGTTTCAGAGCCTTCGTATCTTGCGAGGGGCTTCTCCGGACTTCGAATCGAGGCACCCTTCGGCTTGATGCTTTCTCCTTCGAATAAGAGCCCACCAGCTCCGAAGCTTAATGGATCTTTTGAGTTGTTAATCTCTAAGTCCTGAAAGTGAAGCTATTTCCCCCAACAGTAGCCCCTCGAATACGCCTCTCCGGATTTAACCTGTACAGAAGGAAGGCAGTATACGCAAGGAATATTTTCATATTCTGAGACTTAGAGAAAATTTGAACACATTACATCCCTTCTGAGGATTCCGGACCCAAGGCATTCGGACCCCTTCTCCGAGCTCTTAACACAATGTGAACACATTGTGAGAAGAGAACCGCTTGGAAGCGCAAACGTCGTGAGGAGCCGTTTGGTTATAGCCGTTACAGCGTAAGTTGCCGTTATGCCCTGTAAAAGGTAACGGTCGAAATTCACGGCGGTTTCTCGCCGTTCCACTTCCTGGACCCACCTTCCAGTGGCGGAAGTCGAACCTGCAGTGTGAATGCGATCGAAGCGTAGCAGCCAACGGACGGTTATAAAAGGAGGATTAGAAGTTACCCGAAACTTTTTACCGTACTCAACACCGGCAATTCACTTTCTTCAACCTCCAATTCTCACAATCTCCCGATCCTCCAAGCGATGGCAAGAACCAGCCACACCGTTCCGGCGGCGGCGAACACCCTGGCTCAAAGGCAAGCGTGGGCCGCCTCGGCTGCGGCAGCAATGGCGGGAGCTCCGGGCGACGCCTGGCCGAAAAAACCCTCGGGAGCTCCGCCCGCCATCCAAGAAGAAAATTTCTCAGAGCTTCCTCATCGGCCAGTCTACGAGCACTGCTGAGTCTATTGAGGAGGCCGTGGAAGGGAAGCTAGGGGCCGGACTGAGAACTCGAGTCACCGGGTCGGAATCAACCCCGAGGCCGCGAAGCGGAGAAGTGGTGGTTTTCGAGGCATTCTTAGAAGCGGGCTTGGGACTTCTGGCCATTGACTTCTTGATAGAGGTGCTAAACCTGTTTCACATCACTCTTCCTCAATTATCTCCCAATGCCATCGCCCACCTAGCTGTCTTCGAGTGGGCGCTCTGGGTTGAAGGGTGCGAAGGACATTCGGAGATCTTCGCCGCCACTCACGAAGCTATCTACTAGCCGAAGTCATAGGACGGGCCCGGGGACTCCAAGGTGATAAAAGCCTTCGGCAGCGCCAACTTCCAGTTGCAGAGGGAGCACGCCCAACACTTTCCTGTGAAGGCCATCAACGATTGGTGGTACACCAACTGGATCCTTCGGTGGTTCTACGCCAAAGTTGGAGAGGACTCCCCCCTCGCGGGGCCTCTCCAGGAGATCTGGTTCAGGAAGGAGGTGGAGGTTGCTCCGAACCCTAGCCTGCTCTCCACGCGGCTAGGGCTGTTGACCTCGGAGGCGCGCCGCATGAGCATGCGCGACCTCGCCGAAGAGTTCGTCGCCCTCTAGATTCCACCCCTCGGGGCCAACTGGCCGATAGTGTTTCAGCAGGCCTCGGAGGGTGATCTCCGAACCCTAGGTAAGACTTCAACTCCTGCAGTAATGTGTTAGATGATGAAAATAACATAATTATAACATGTTATGCAATTTTTCCAGTGGCTCCACTGGCACTAGCTCCGGAAGACATAGCTCGGGCCACCAAACGGGTCCTCGGCGGAGCCCCTATGGTGGCCGAACGATGGAAAAGGCTGGAGCTGGTAGGGAGCTGGGAGCGCTCCAACAGAGTGTGGGGAGCTCTCGGGATGGCGCCCCCTCCTTTACCAGACTTTACCTCGACCGGAGTAGCCCCTCGGAAATGGAAGGCTGTCGCCGAGCCCCCCAAGAAAGCCAGCAAGACGCCTCCCAAGAAGATGAAGGTGGCGAAGATCCCTCCGCAGGCTGACTCCTGCTTCATCCGCTTCGTCCTTGGATGTTCAGAGCTCGGCCTCGGAGGAGTCCGAGGACTCCAATGCCCAACTGGCGGCAACCTTCGAGAATTATCTCTTGGAGGGCGACGAAGATGTGGCGGGAGTCCCAGCCGAAGCTTCTGCTCGGGAGGTTGCGGAGGTAGACTCGTCACGCACCCCCGTGCCCGCCGTTGTAAACTTGGAGTCGGACTCCACCACCCCCAACTCGCCTGTAACCAGGGTGGTCACGGCGGAAGTCGAGCCCCCAGCGGAAAACGCGCCGGAAATGACTTCGGGAGATGACATTGATGAAATCCTCTGGATGTACGAAGTCCTGGAGGATCCGACAATTTTGCCTCACGGGTCCTTCGAAGGTACGTTTCAAAGCTTTTACCTTGGTCGACACCTGTAACAATCTTTGCTCGCAAATGCTTATCTAGTATCTTGATACTGTAGGTACCTCGAAGGGTGACGGAGCTCCGGCGGCACCTGAAGTCCCAATTTCTTAAGAGGTCGTGGTTCCGATGGACACCTCGACTCCCCTGGACGCTCCAGTCTCGGTGGCGGAAGTCGCGCCTGCGGATGCGGCTCTGGTGGCCGAGGTCGCCCCCGCTGATGTGGCTCTGGTCAAGGGGGTATCCTCCGAAGAAAGGGCCACCCCCGCCTTAGACGATGCGCCTGCCTTCGTGTCGGGGAGGGGCAAGAGTATGTCTAGCCTCGGCCTCCCCCTAGCCCAACGATGGCCGACCAATTCGGAGGAGGAGGCCACGGCGGATGATCGCCGAGCTTCGTCTTGGCTCCCTTTGCTAGCTCCGTTCTTGGAGCACCGGACAGGCCTCCGAGCGCTCCTAGAGCCTTTGGCGGAGAAGAGCTAGGATATTGCCAATTCGGACCTGGTCTCTGTCCTGAGCGAAGCTAGGGCTCCGGCGCTCAGTATAGCCCTCGAAAGGGCCGCCCTTCAGGTATGAAAAGTACCACAACCATTTTTAATTGGTAATTGTAAATACTCGGTACTTACTTGTTCTTTTTCTTTGTAGCAATTCGTCCTTTCTAGAGCGGCAGCGACTTCCAATGAAGTCGAAACCAATCGACTCAAAAGGAAGGTTATCACTCTCCAAACCGCCCTCAAAGGCTCCGACGAAAGATCCCTTCAGTTGGAGGAGGAAGCCTCAGAGGAACGGAGGGCTAGAGCTGCGGCCGACGAGGCCCTCCGAATAGCGAGGCATGACAACGACGCGCTCCGTACTTCAGCCCAAGAGGCTGAAGCCGAGCGCGTAGTTCTTCGAGCAGAGGTGGAAAAGCTCCGGCAATCGGTGGCCACTTCGAGCACCCAACTGGTGGAGCTCCAAGGAGCCCTTAATCAAGCGACGGCCCAGAAGAGCTCCTTGATGCTCCAAGCGGCCGAAGTGGCTGCTACTACTGCGGGGTTGGAGGCGGCGGAGAAGAAGAACGCTAGTTCAGCAGAACGTACCTTGGACGCCCTTCAGGGTACCTTGGAATATTTTGGCACTATGTGCCCTTCGTCTTCTGTGGCTGCCAGCGAACCGCTCGATCGGAAGCTAAAGAGGATCCAAGTGGCGGCATCGTTGATGATGAACTCTGGCGTCCGGTACGGAGAGATCTCTGGTCAGTGCGCCGGCATTGGAGTTCTTCGCCACCTCGAAGCCCTTCAGATCCCCCTCACTTCAGTCGGGGGTTCGACCCCTAGAAGCTTTGCCTCTGAAGACCTGCTACACACATCTTTGGACGTAGCCTTGGCCTAGGAAGCCTTCCGGCCGACTTGGAAGACGGATCACAAGGCTGCGGCCAAAGCTTGGATCGACGAGGACCGTCGGCAGAAGCAGGCACAGACAAGGCCACCGCTTCCTACCTCGGCAGCCCCGACACCTCCTGCTCCACCAACCGACCCGCAGGTCTAGATCTTAGGGCAATCATGTATACAAAATCTTGTAAAGCTTCTTTTACTAATGAAAAGTTATAAACGAAAAGTTTGTTCGGGTGTTTTGTTCATTTAGGTTTTGTCACGCCCTTCGAATCCTGACCTCGAAATACTGGATTTTATCGACGGGCTCCAAAAGGAATGGGTAAGCCTCTAGAGCTTAAGGCCCTACCGCCGCTCTCGCTTCTCTGTTCCTCATGGAGACAAAGGGGAGATACCCCCTGAAGTTTTTCAAGAGGTCTTAGCTTATATCAAGGAAGAGGAGAAGGAGAAGGCATCCTCGTCTTCTGAACACATGAATTGGTCCGACTCGGAGTACCAGGCCGAAGACCCTGTGGAGGTTAACTCCGAAAGGCTTCTGACATGGGCCGAGCTTCAAGAGGAGCAAAAGAAACTACGGGCCTCGAAGAAGAAGAGAAGCGCTCGGACGAAAAGGACCAGACTGGTAGCTTCGAGCTCCGAAGGACAGAGTAGTCGGAGGGGTAGCTCCAGAGGCCGACAGGGTCTTCGATTTTTCCTAGGGTTGGACCAAAACTTCTCCTGATGTATAAGTACGATGAATTAATGTGAATTGCTCTGAAAGTATCTTGTTTGCTTTTTACCTTCCTACCTGTAGCGCCCCGATTTAAGAAATCGAGACATTATTGAATTTCATAAGAAAAACAATAATACAAGAGGTTCATCATGCGACAACGTACATACGGCAATATTCATGGTACGCAGACCATATTTATTACATCAAAGTTTTGGTAAAAACAGTAATAAAGATAATTAAAATTCTGCATGACGAACATCTTATTCAAGATCTTTCTTCTCGACTGGGTCGCTACTCCAGACCGTCTTCATAGTAAGCATCCTCTGTGGGGTCCAACGGGTATGAGTACAAAGAGTACTCAACAAGCCACCGCAAATGCAAGTAATAATGCAGGATAATAAACAAAGAAGGGTAATGGCTAACATTGCGGAAAAGTACATTTCAATTATTGCATTTAGTGTAGTCATATTTTAATCATGCGGAAAAGTAAACATGAACATCAACAACATCAACTAACTCGAGGAGTACGTTTTACCTCCTCGCACAACAGTCCTTACATGTCAAACCATCATGCACATACATATTCAAAGTAATCTAACTGGGGGATGTCACGCATCCCGCCCTTGACCGTGGGCTCGGCTTTTCGAAAAGATTTAAGACTCTAATCAGAGATGTACTACTGTACCCACAAGGCACGCACTCATCCCAATCGAGATGACCCATACCACGGGAACTCGTGCCAAACCTCGACATGAAATGTTCCAAGCGATAACCACCCGCTCTAGGTTTCGCCGGCGCGCCGGGCCGCATCCCGGCTAACGTCGCACCCCCTTTTGCGCCACATTGGTACAAGTCACCCGCAGGTGCTACTTGACCCATCTCCAAATGGTGGCCTCGGTTTGGAACAATCCATATCTTAGTTAGGACTTACCCACTAGACTTGTGGTTAGTACGTAAGTGTATTGCAACGGATCCCTCAGACCGGTCCTTATAGTGCCCCGGGTGCTAGCGACCAATGCCCTAGCTTGCACCCGGAACCCACCATGCATTCACTCACAACCACAACTCCAACACCGACAGAATCCCATAGATAAGAAACAATGGGGATCATATAGTAGAACCATGTACTACGACTCATTTTTATCCTGTAGCGATCGTGTCGATACATTGGACACTAGCTAATAACATTTATCATATGGTGACAAGGAGTTTAGGCTAGAGAGCATGGCTTGGGTTGCACATCAAGGTCGGGGGATCCTAAATAAATATATTATAAGGGTTCATTTGACTAATGCATATAAAACCTATGTGTTTTAACGATAGTTTAATCAAACATGGGTTCAATATGCTCAAAAGATTGGTTTGGTGACTTGCCTTGCTCAGCGAAAGGCGAGGGAGGGACTTCCGGGAAGTATTCCGGCTCCTCGGCGGCGTCGTAGTCTTTTCGATATAATAATGTAAAATAAAATGAACACAATATTCAATCAAACAATATAACATCTCATGATAAGTACATAGGTTAAAGTTGGTTTGATTAAAAATAAAATAAATTCACTTGTTAAGGTTCTGAGATTTATTTCATAATTAATTCTAAAGAAATTAAAATGAAAAGTTGTCCTTTTTAGAAAGGGGTGTTTAAATGTGATTATTGTCATATTAAGTTCTCAAATAAATTTTTAAATGAAAAGTTCATGCTAGTTTAATGGTTTTCAGTACAGGGACAGAAAAGAATAATTATAAATTTTTCTGAAGTTTAAATATTTGAATTTGCATTTTAACCCTAAAAGCATTTGAATATTCATTTGAATAAACATGAAATGTCCAAAGTAAACCTACTGTTTTTATTGCATAATCATGTAGAGAATAATATTATGAATTTTCTAAAATTGGAATGGCAATTTTTAGAGTTCAAATGCGCCAGATATGGATTTTACAAGTTTTAAACCTTTTCTGGAATTTATTTTCAAATTTAAAATGCCTCGGGTCCACGGTGAGCCAGGCCCACGATGAACCCGCGCACTGTGCGCGTGCGCCGGATCGATCTGGACCGTTGGATCCAGATCCAACGCGCGCAGGCGAGGCGGGGCGCTTAAGTGACAATAGACGGCCAGGATTAAAACGCGCGAAAGGGTACTACGTGGACGCACGAGATCGATCGCGGGTTTTAAATGGAAATGGACGGGCGAGATTAAAACGTAACGCTTTGACCAGATCCGATAGTGCGGATTAGATCGTGTACGTGGGCTCACACGTACCATCCGATCGCGATCGCGCGGTCGGGATCATATCCGACATGGCACGGGTACGGGACCCGTGCCAGTCGTCTTCTCCGGTGACGGCGAGCGGGCCAGGGGCCACGACGAGCGACGAGGGCCCTAGCTAAGCCTAGAAATGGAAAGAGGACACTACGGCGGTCACGACGATACCTTAGGCGAGGCGAGGGGTCGACGGGGCGCTGCCGGCGGCGAGGTTAGACGCGTGGGTTCCTCGGGTGCTTGACGGCGATGGCGATCCGGCGATCTCCATGACCAGCGGAGGCGTGGCCGAGGAAGGGGTCGTCCTTGCGGTCGCAGAGGTGCGGTCGGCGAGGGCGGAGGGGGACTTCGGCGATGGCGATCGACGGCTGGAGGACAGGCGGTGGCGTTGCGCTAAAAACCGAATGGGGGCGTTCTGATCGTGCTCGAGGCGAGAGGGCGTAGGGGATCGAGTGCGGGTGGCCAGGGGGCTTAAATAGACGTGCCGGCGAGGCTTAACGGGCATCGCAAGCAAGGAAAGCCGAGGAGGGCTTTACTCACCGGCGAAGGCGCGACCATGTGCGTGAAGGCGATCCAGGGGCTTAAACGCGCGCCTTAATGCGCTTAATTGACCGGTGGGCCTCGGGGAATTCAATACCGGGGTCGGTTTAACGGGAGGGGGAGCCGGCGAGCGGATCCGAGACGGGGTTCACGGCCGGCGGGATTAGGGGGGGTTGGCGCGAGGTTGATGACGAAGCTGACAGGCGGGGGCCACTGGCCAGCGGGCGCGGGTGCGTGAGGGAGAGAGCTGACGGGTGGGGCCATGGTGTCGGGTGCGCGCACGAGGGGAAGGGTTTGGCGCCGACAGGTGGGGTCAGGCTGTCAGTCTAAGGCTCGCGGGGTAACGGGCTGGGCCGGCCGGGAGAGAGAGAAGGGAGGGAGGAGGGCCCAATACTGTTTTAAAATATTTTCTGATTAAAAATAATTGCAGAAATTGGTTTAAAATAATAGGGCCACTTCCAAGCCTGGTAAAAATTTATAAAAATTCTCAAAAATATATTTTAGCCTTGGGAGTTTTTACAAAAAATTTCAGCTCCTGGTTTGGTCATTAACTCTATGTTGCAGTTCAAATGGGTATAAAAGGATATTAAAGGTATTTTTAGAAATATAAAATCCAAGAAATTGAATTAAATAATATTTTTATTGTTTTGGAAATTTGGGGTGTTACACTACCCCTCCTTGTGGGTGGTGGATCCTTTGTTGTGCAAATGGGTTCGCCGGACGCAATGATGTGCCGGACAACTCGATGCTTCGTATCACATTTAACATCCGTACTTTACCTTTTGAGAGGGTTCTTCTAACATACTTCCGTATTATTACCTCGTAAATTTCGAAGTTGGATCTGTCGCTTAGGACCTTTGATTCGCTTTTTTTAAAAGTGTCTCGTTGGCTTGGGCCTCGAAACCTTATTACTTGGTCACCTTCGACTCTTTTATAGATTGCTCAAACCCGTAGGCCAGAGATCTGCTTTTTAAAGTCCTTAGACTGTTCTACGGATCCTAACAAGCCGAAGCCTGGAATCCGTAGGCTGGCCACCTTCGGCTCTTTTACAGATGCTTCGTACCCGGAGGCCGGAAATCTATTTTTTTAAAGTCCTTAGACTCTTCTACGGATTCTAACAAGCCAGAGCCTGGAATCCGTAGGCTGGCAGCGAAGCCCTCGAACCCATGGTTCGCAGGCTGCTGTCTGGGTCTTGGGAAATATGCTTGACTCTGCAAGCATCTCCGTCCTCCCGATGCATCCACCCGGAGTAAGGGATACTCGAAGAGTAAACAAAATTCGACCCTCCGCTTTTATTTAGAAAAGGAAATTTTACAAGTGATTACAAGGAGCCCCTAAGCGTAATAACGCTTAAGGTGCTCCGCATGCCATGCATGTTTCAATTCTTCCCCTTCTAAATTAGCTAATTTAAACGATCCGGGACGTCCTGAGCATAGGATAATATATGGTCCTTCCCATTTATTTCCTAGCTTCCCCGGTGCTATTACACTTCGCAAAACTAGATGACCTGGTCCAAGCTCGTTCGGCTTTATCTTCAGGTCATACCATGTTTTTGTTTGGCCCTGGTACTTCGTCAGATTGGCGACAGCTCGAAGCCTTATTTCTTATGATAAGTCCAGCGAAGTGTTTCTTTCATCTTCATCTTCGGGCTGCACTACACGAAGGTATCCACCCTTGAGCTCCGTAGGAGTCATGGCCTCATCTCCGAAAAGTAGTCTAAATGGGGTAAAGCATGTGGATCTGGTTTGAGTGGTTTGAATGGACCACAAGATCTTGGGAAGCTCTTCGACCCACAACCCCTTGGCCAGTCCAACAATCCTTCGGTTTAAACCAGAGAGGATGTTCCCATTGGCTCGCTCGACAGCTTTGTTGGACTGTTGATGGCGCACTGCTGCGAAGCACAACTTAATGCCCAGTTCTTCACAAAATTCTTTGAATGTGTCAGCTTCGAACTGGGTTCCATTGTCCACTGTTAGCTCCCTTGACACTCTGAACCTGCATATAATATTTTGCCAGAAAAACTTTTGCACATTCCTTGAAGTGATAGCAGTCAATGGTTCTGCTTCGACCCATTTTGAAAAATACTCGATTGCTACCACTGCAAACTTCAAGCTGCCTTTGGCCATTGGGAAAGAGCCTATGAGGTCCATGCCCCATCGAGCCGTTGGCCACACTGGGGCAATAACTTGAAGTGGTACTGGCGGACGTTGGCTTCGTTTCCCCATCCATTGGCATCCTTGGCAGGTTCGAACCAATTCTTCCGCATCTCTCACAACTGTTGGCCAGTAAAGCCCCTGCCGAAGTGTTTTGCCTGCTAAGGAACGAGGGGCTAAGTGGCTTCCACATAAGCCTTGGTGAATGTCCCGAAGTATGTCTTGGCCTTCTGGTTGAGAGATGCACCAGAGTAGAGGAGAACACACTCCGACTTTGTACAACATTCCATTGATAAGCTCATAATTTCTAGCCCTTGCCTGCAGCCTTCGGAAATCTGGACCTTCGGAAGAGTCTGTACTACCTTGCAAGATGTCCATTATCAGAACTCGCCAATCTGTGGCTGGAATGCAAAGGACTTCTGCGGAGGGTAGTTGATTGACAACAGGCTTTACTAGTTCTTCATAGAAAGCACCCTCCGGTAGGTCTAATGCTCCGGCCGCAGCCTTTGCCAGAATGTCTGCAAGTTGATTATCTACTCGAGGGATGCTGCGAACAGAAAATCCTTTGAATGCTTCTTCAGTCTTGCCGATTTCCTCTAGGTACTTTGCTAGATGTGGGTTTTTCGCTTGAAAGCTCTTATCAACATGCCCTACGACGACTTGGGAATCTGTCTTGATTATTATCCTTGCTGCTCCAAGTGCCTTTGCCTTTCGGAGGCCTAGCAGGACCCCTTCGTATTCTGCGATATTATTGGTGGTCTTAAAGTTGAGCCTAGCAGAATACATGGCCTTTTGCCCTGACGGTGATATGATGACTGCACCAGCTCCGGCACCAAATGCCTGATAAGCTCCGTCAGAAAATATTGTCCATAAACCATCGGAGGGCTCCTCTGGAGCCCAAACTGCAAATGGAGTCCACTCTGCTACAAAGTCAGCTATGATTTGGGATTTGATAGTTGTTCTTACCAGGAAGGAGATTCCAAAGGGGGCTAGCTCGACAGCCCATTTTCCAATCCTACCCGTAGAGTCTTTGCTTCGGAGCATATCCCCAAGAGGATACGAGGTAGGAACAATTAGGTTATGCGCCAAAAAATAATGCCTTAGCTTCCCCGAGGCCATTACCAAGGCATAAGCAAAATTTTCGAGCTCGGAGTATCTTATCTTAGCTCCGGACAAAGCTTCTGAAACAAAATAAACTGGGTTCTGCACCAGCTTTCCCTTAAGCTTAACTTCTCGGACCAGTACTGCACTTACGGCGGAGCGTGTTGCTGCAAGATAAAGGAGAAGTGTTTCATCTAGAAGGGGCACAGTCAGTGTTGACAAGCTTCCGAGGTATGCTTTTATGTCATCAAAGCTCTTCTGGCACTCCGGTGTCCAATTGAAGCTTTCAGACCCCTTTATGGCTTTGAAAATGGGGAGGCTTCGCTCCGCTGGCCTGGCCAAGAATCTGCTAAGGGCTGCAAGCCTTCCTGCTAGCTTCTGGACCTACTTCAAATTCCCTGGTGGAGCCATTCTTTGCAGTGCACTTATCTGCGTTGGGCTAGCTTCGATTCCCCTGCTCGAAACTAAGTACCCTAGTAGTTTTCTTGCTTATGCTCCGAATATACATTTTTCAGGGTTGAGGCGTACTCCACATGCTCGGAGGCTCTCGAACGTTTCAGCTAGGTCTAGGCTATGCTGGTGCTTTTGAGCACTTTTTATTACAATGTCATCCATATAGGCTTCGACATTTCGGCCTATCTGGTGACCTAGAGCTTTAGCTATTAAACGTGAAAAAGTGGCTCCGGCATTCCGCAAGCCAAAAGGCATTATTACATAACAAAATACTCTAGAAGGAGTTATGAAACTAGTCTTGGCTTCGTCTTCGTGCTTTAGCCAGACTTGATGATATCCGGAGTAGGCATCGAGGAAACTTAGCAATTCAGAGCCGGCTGTAGAATCCACCAGCTGGTCTATTCGGGGCATCGGGTAGGGGTCTCGCGAGCATGCTTTATTTAATGAAGTAAAGTCAATACACATGCGCCAGTTGTTCGAGTCCTTCTTCCTTACAAAAAACAGGGTTAGCCAACCACTCGGTATGGGCTACCTCCCTGATGATGCTAGTCCTTAACAATTTTTCTACTTCGGCTTTGGCGAGGCTTGCTCTTTCTGCAGACAGCTTGCGGAGCCCCTAGCGTACTGGCTTGGCCTTCGGATTGACGAGCAGGCTATGCTCGATGATGCTCCGATCCACCCCGATGATGTCTTCGTCGGTCTAGGCAAAGACGTCCAGATTTTACTTGACGACTTCTTCCAATGAGGCAGCTATCTCCGGGGATAGCCCTTTGCCGAACTGTACTGGATATTCTTTGCCATCTTTCGAAATTATCCTTGTCTCGACATCATCTTCCGGGCTTGGCTTGAGGGAGAGCCCCTTTGGAGGGTTCGAAGCCTCCGGTACCTCTTCCGTGCCCTCCACCACGTTGTGCACTTGCCGGGGATCCAACGGCTATCCGTGCCCATACTCCGTTCTCCGAGCTGTAGCTTGGTCTCCTGAAATAGTAAGCACTCCACCTTGCGTGGGCATTTTGAGACAAAGATAATTGTGGTGCGCTATAGCCCCGAACTGGTTCAGCATCCCTCGGCCGAAGATTGCGTTGTAAGCATAGGGGGCGTCGACAACATCGAAGATCACCTCTTCTACCCTGGCCAAAGGCCCCTCTCCGAAAGCAACCTCGAGGCCTATTTGGCCGAGGGAATCGAGAGGCGGCCCTGAGAACCCTTGAAGTGGCCGGGCCACTGGAAGCAGATGCTTTCGGGAGATGCACATTTGATCGAAGGCCTAGACGAAAAGTATGTCTGCGGAGCTCCCACCATCCACCAGGATCCTTCGAACTTCCACCCCTGCTATGTCTGCGGAAATGACCAAGGGGTCAGCATGGGGAAACTTTACTCCCGCGGCATCACTGGCAGTAAATGAGATGGGCACATGAGACCACTCCGGCATCCCCTCTGCGGAGCTCGAAGTCCCAATGTGCCCAACTTCGCGGACGTATTCACGCCGCTGTCTTTTGGACATGTTCTCGAGGGTCCCCCCTCCGGAGATGGGTAGAACCACTCGTTTGTTGTGGTCTTGCGGGTCTTCCTGCTTTGGTGGTGGCATAATATTGGCCACCGGAAGTTGCATGAGGGCTTCGAGGACACCGGCTCGGGCCACAATTTGCACAGGCTCCAACCGTGCCGCTGGTGGGGCTCGGTCTGAAGTACCCCGCCCGGTACTTCGTCCTAGGTATTCACCCCGAAGAGTTAATACCGACTTGCAGTCCTTCGTGTCATGGCTTCTATTATCACCATGCACGCAGCAGAAAAAACTCTAGCGCCTGCCAGGTGCTCTCTCTTGAGGCTTTGGTGCTCCAGCCTTGAAGTTCTGCGCCTGCTGATAACTGGCAGGTGCCTTCGGAACGGAGGATGCAATGCTTAGCACCTCCGAACAAAAATGCTTCTTCCCTCGCCTGTGCTCGTTGAAGCGGTTATCTTGAGGGGGTTGTAGAGGAGCCGAGGCTTCTTGATCCGTCTTAACTTCTCAGAGGGTAGGTGCGGGTGCTCCGGCTCACCGAAGACAACCTTCCTCTGCCTTGGCATACTGTTCGAAGTATGCCATCAGTTGTGCCACAGATGTTACTGGCTTCCGATGGAGCTTGCTGAGGAGGTCGGGGTTTAGCACCCCTTCGCGGGCAGCGTCGACTACCGAGGAGGTAGACAGGCCCTTAATCTGTGACTTGGTGTGGGCGAAGCGCGTGAAGTACTCTCGGAGTGTTTCTCCCGCCCGCTGCTTCACCTAGAACAAACTCCCTGTGGACATCGGGGCCACAAAGGTACCCTGGAAGTTGCTCACAAACTTCTTCTTCAACTGCTCCCAGGACCTGATCGATCCTGGTTTCAGGGACCAGAACCATCGGAGTGCCACGCCTTCGAGAGCGAGGGGGAAACACTTCGCCATCGTGTTGCGCACCCCTCCGCTTGCTTCTATTGACGGGGCATATGAGCGGGCGAACTCTCCGGGGTCTGACCCACCAGAGTACTTGTGCAACATCGAGGCCTTGAATCTGGGATCGAAGGGTACCCTTTGCAAGTCTGAATGTAGCGGAGACTCATCATCGAATGATGCGTTCTCAGCCTCCTCCAGGATTTGGGCAGCTTCTGGGAGATTGCGAGCACCACCATCTTGAGGCCCTTCGGGAGTTTCGGTGGAGGCTTGAGTGCGGAGGCGATCGGTGGCTTCTTGCCTGCACCTAGCCACTTCCTCCTGAAGCCTTGCTAGTTGAGTAGCCTCGGTTCTAGGAAGGTCTTCGTCTTTGTCGGAGGGCAGCTCCGGGTCTTGGGAGCTGACATAATCAGTCCGAAGCACCGTAGGAGGGGCTCGGGGACCTCTGGGCACTCGGCGCCCATTGGTATCCTCGGGAGCTGTTGGAGCGGTTGAGGGCCCAGCTCCTATGGTCCGAGGGGACCTTCAGAGAGGACCCGAGGCTTGGCTTCGCTTCGGAGGCATAGCTAGTCACGGAGAGGTCTGAAGTCTGGGGACTTCGATTGACCTGGGAAGGCGAGCGAGAGCCTTCCCACCGCACTAAGAAGCCCCTTACCGAAGGGTGCGCGGAATCTTGGGACTCCGAGGTGAGGAGCCATGCTGAATAGCGTGGGCCTCATGGCTCTAGAAGTGATGAGTCATTGTCAACGATAGTCAAAGAGGACAGAAGAAGAAGAGATCTGCTGTTTCATGGGCCGCGTGTGACTCAGGTACACGGGCAGCAAGCGACTGTCGGGCAGAGGAGGCTGCGAAGTCGGGCTGGCCCAATCCGGGTACATGGGCCAGAAGCAGTAGAAGACCCACTGGGCTGTTGACCAGGATTGACTCAGGTACACGGGCGGTGAGCGATTGCCGGGCTGAGAGAGCTGCGGAGTCGGGCCGGCCCAATCCGGGTACCTGGTGCAAAGTCGGTGGAGGCTTTGTCAGTTTCGGTGCAAAACTGACAACCGTCGATCTTGTATCCGACTGTCTAGAAGAGAAGCCGTAGTCGCTACGAAAGCTTAGCTTCCGGATAAGTCATCTGTAACTCTAGGCCCACAGTCAGTCAGTCGTGTCTGTAAAAATACCTAAGGGCAGTAGAGTCTTTTCCTTTATTCTTGCGTCTGTAAAAACCTAAGGGGCAGGTGGAATGTTCCTAGTGTTGGGAGCCTATAAATAGGACCCCAATCCCTAGGGTTTGGACTACCCTTTTGGCTGAAATCAATTCCACTCTATTGGGTCACTTTTTGTCTCTTGCCTTGCCTCTCTCTTCTCCTGTTCTTGCTTGCGCCGCCAGGCACTTTTGCTCCTGTTTTTGTTGCCTTGCATTTATTATTGCAGTGAAGGTTCTATTCTCAAATCGTATGCAGCAAGTGCAAAGTTTTAATGGCTACATTACATTTGCACAGCAAGTTTTCCCATGATTTTTGAGGCTTCGGAAGCCTCTCTGTTGCGTGTGTTTTTCTTGAGAAGTAGTACTAGTTCTTGCTGTTGCAAGTAGTACTGCTACTGTTGCTACAGTACTCACTGCCAGCTTTTTACCTTCTACTGCGCAGCTTTTTGATCGAAGCTGACAGGCTCTAGAAACTTTTCTGGCTGTTTTCTGGCGAAGCCATCCTCTCTGTTCGAAGCCCCTAAGCTCCGTGAGGCAGGCTTCGATCTGACATACACGAAGGCTTCGTTCGATCTTCGAATTTCATTTTGTGTTCTGTGTTGCTAGCGTCGAATTATTTTTCTGTACGGACAGCATCGCATACTTTGAACGACAGTGCGAAGGTACTCCGACCCTAGCTGTTCGAAGTCCACTTCGATAGGTTTCGAAGTTGGCTCCGAAGCTTGTCGTTCTGCTAGGCTTCGCTCTGGTTTCTTTGTGGCGTGTCAGTCTTCGCTTTTCTTTTCGAAGCTTGCTCTTTTCGAAGGTAGAGTGTAGGCTTCGAATTTGGTGCCTTTGTCGTGTGACAGGCTTCGCTTCTTTGTTCGAAGGTAGTCCGTCTGTGTGTTGCATTCGAAGCTTTCTGTTCGAAGGTTTAGGTTCGAAGCACTCGGTTCGAAGCTGTGTCCGAAGCCTTGCCTTCAAAGTACATACTTCGAAGCAGGCTCCGGAGTTATCATACTTCGCTTCGAAGCATACTTCGCTTCCTGCACCTTCGAACTAGGCTAGACCAAAACACCTTCGGCATCTTCGACAAGCTTCGCAACTGACCTCCAGAGCAGGCTTCGTCACCAACCACCGAAGCAGGCTTCGACCAGCGAAGCAGGCTTCGACAAGCTTCGAACAGGAGACAAATCTGAACAGTAACTTCTCATCTCACTGGACATTTACTTAGATCATTTCGTTGAGAAGTTTAGACCTGCCATATTTTATTTATCTGCCTAGTTGCACTACTTTGGTAGCTCTCTGTTTAACTTTAATTGATTCTAGGCTAGAAACCTTTAGACTTTGGCTATCTGTTCATTTTCTGTTGCTTAGTCTCTTGAGGTGAGTTGGGTGTTGGGAACAGGCCATATATTCGAAAGAATTTTTAAGGCGCCCATTCACCCCCCCTCTGGTCGCTACTTTCGGTCCTACAAGTGGTATCAGAGCTTGGTTAGGGTTTTTCCATACCTTAACCGGTTCTAAACCCCGGTAGTGACCATGACGTCTCCTGGCAAGGTCCCGTCCTTGGAAGCCTATGGCTATAACTATTGGAAGACTCGCATGCGAGCCTATCTTATGAGCCAGGGTTCGGACATTTGGGATATTTGCATTCACACCACATTTGTCATATTGCCAGTTACTGAGCAGGGTACTTCTGGTATCATTGCTCAGCATCTGAGCAACAGTAAGGCTGTGAACATTCTGTTTTCTGGTTTAGGTCCCACTGAGTTTGAGCGTGTGAGTCATCTCTCCACTGCGAGAGAGATCTGGGCTACCCTCAAGGCACACCATGAGGGAACAGCACAGGTCAAGGCTCGGCTCTATCAGACCTACCGGCGTGAATATGAAAATTTCACACAGAAGCCGGGTGAATCTGTTGAGGCTTTGTTTGGTCGTTTTCAGTCGATCATAAACAAGCTTCGGGACAACAAGGCTGAGGGTGCTCAGTTAGTCTCAGATCACGAGCATGCGCTCAAGGTTCTCCATACCTTGGACCCAAAGATCTGGGAGATCAAGGTATCCTCTATCGTTGAGAGCACTTCTTACGATACCTTGACCATTTCTGAGTTATTTAGCAAGCTGAAGGCCACTGAGGTAGATATCCAGTTGAGATCAAATCTCACTGGTTCTGGATCAAAATCCCTGGCCCTTGCTACACCTTCTGTTGATCCCTCTTCTGTGAGTTGTGTTGGGTTCTCTTTGATGTCTATCACTGAGGACCAGCTAGAGTTATTGGGAGATGATGATTTGTGTCTTTTTAACAACCGGGTGCGTCGTGTCTATGATAAGAGAATGTTCAAAAGACACGGCACAAAATCCGGATGCTTTGAGTGTGGTGATCCAGGACACTTCATCGCCGACTGCCCCAAGCGCAATGGATACAAGAAGGGCACCAGGTGGCAGCTTCCATGACTTCGGCAAGCACGAGAGCTCATCCTTCAACAAGGGCAAGCCGAAGACCCGATTCTTCAAGAAGGCCCTGAAGGACTACCGGCGAGAGAACAAGAAGCGCGACAAGGCCTTCTTTGCCGAGATGGAGAAGAGCTACTCCAAGCAGTCCACATCTTCTTCCTCTTCATCGAGCTCAAGCGATGAGGAGATCGCCATCAGAAAGGGGAAGGACAAGGACGATCCGGCGGGCCTCTGCTTCATGGCCTTCGGAGACAAGCCGAAGAGCCGCTCTCACCAGCGCCGAAGATCCCGCAAGAGCTTCTGTTCAATGGCTCTTGGGGATAGGGAAGAAAAGAGCTCCTCCGACGACTCTGACGACGACGACAATAAGGTATCATCTTACGAGCGCGAAATCGTTGATTTACTTGAGAGCAATCGTCAGGAGTTGAAATATCGGGAAAAACTGCTTAGGGGGGCTAAGAAGAGGATAGATGAGTTAGAGAGTGAGCTTGCCGTGGCTAACGGCAGAATTGAGAGTCTATCTTCTTCCCCTTGCTTGGGTGATAGCAGTGAGTGCCCGAAGTGTGAGGTGCTTCTGTGTGACCTATCGACTCTGAAGTCCAGGTACACAGAAAGGGTTGATGAGAGGGACGCTTTGGCCACTGAGCTTGAAAGCGCTCAGCTGGAGCTGAAAGATGCTCAAGCCACTGTCGTCACACCCTGTGTTCATTGCCCAACTCATCTAGCTGCCTTAGCTGAGCTGAAATCCAAGGGCGATGAGCATTTGGGTGATTTGGAGAGGTTGAGAGCTGGGCTTGCCCAGACTAGGCTAGAGCTTGAGACACTGTCAGTTCCACCCACTGTCTGTGAGAACTGCCTGTCTCTTAGAATGGAGTTGATTAAGCTAAAAGCCGAAAAGTCTGTCCAAGTAGAGAGTGAGTGTGAGACCTGCTTGTCTCAGGTGGAGGTTCTAGCTTCCTTGAGAGAGGAGCTAGCAGACTCTGAGAATGAGAACTTTTACCTCCGTTCTATCCTGAGTTGGATCAGTGCCAGAGAGCCACAGCTTGGCATGATGATCCAGCAGTTCAAGAGGCAGGATGGGTTTGGGGTAGGTTACACCTACACCAAGGCTGACTTTGAGAGTGCCATTAGCCGGGCAGTGGAGTGGAGTAAAATGACTCCAGAGCAGAGGTATCCCAAGACTCACTCCACTGAGTCTTCCCAGGCTTGTCAGCCCAAGGATGGAGTGATCCATGAACCACCTAAAGCTCCACCTAAGAAACCTATATGGGTTCCTAAGCCCAAACACCTCCACTCTTCTCTAGACTCTCTTCCTGGACCCTCTCAACCCAAGAAGACCACACCAAACACTACCAAGCCCAAACATCCCAAGCCTCAACCACATCCCAAGAAGCCCACATATCATTGTGAGTACTGTCAAGAGACGGGCATCTTGCGGAGTTCTGCTTTAGGAGGAAGCGAGTTGAGAGAGCAAAGAGGGCTCGTAGTGATCAGGAGCAGTTCTACCAGTAGGGTGGTAGACTGCGTGTTCCTCGGCGCGGGGAGAGGCTAGAGGCCAGGCCGCGTCGTGTAGGTGGTGGTAGAGGAGACGGCTTTCTTACCCGTGCTCCAGTTGGTGGTGTCCATTCCGACAGAGTTCCAGACCTGTGTTGGCTACGGTTCTGGACCTCGTGGCCGCAGGGTTAGGCTAAACAGGGACCGCGCTTTGAGCCTCGTTTTGGTCCAAACTCTTTTGATGGTTTTTGCTTTCCATCTTTTGAGCAGATGGCTCGACACTGGTTTAGCTCTTTTGCTAAACCCGGTTCCGGACCATTTGCTCCCACTTACAGACACTAATTGTGCAGGACCGGGGACTGGAGGATGTTTGGATCATGGACTCAGGATGCTCTCGCCACATGACGGGACATCGCAGATGGTTCTCCAGTCTCACTCCCCCGAGCTCCAAAGAATACATCACGTTCGGGAACAGCGGTCAAGGGAAAGTAAGTGGCATAGGCTCAATTCGCATCTCAGATCATTTCTCTTTGAAGAATGTTGCTTTGGTTAAGAATTTGAACTTCAATTTGATTTCTGTTTCGCAACTTCTTGAGGATGGTTTGGAAGTGCGTTTTAAGAAGGGCAACTCTTCTGTGGTTGATTCTAGAGGGTCTTTGATTTGTCAGATTTTACCATTTGGCAAAGTTTTTTGAATTGACTTCTCTAGTTCTTTTGGCCCTTCTCGCTGTTTGATTGCTGGATCTTCTTCTGAGCTCTGGAAGTGGCATAGGAGGTTAGGTCACTTGAGTTTTGATCTGCTAGTCAGGTTAAGCTCTATGGACCTTATCCGAGGATTGCCCAAGCTTAAGTTGGAGAAGGATCTAGTCTGTCATCCCTGTCGTCATGGGAAAATGGTTGCCGCTTCTCACTCACCTGTGACTCAGGTGATGACTTCGTATCCGGGCGAGCTTTTACACCTGGACACTGTTGGTCCAGCTCGGGTACGTTCAGTCGGTGGGAAGTGGTACGCACTTGTCATAGTTGACGACTTTTCTCGTTTCTCGTGGGTTTTCTTTTTGGAGTCTAAGGATGAAACTTTTCATTTTGTTCATGACCTGATTTTGAAGCTGAAGAATGAGAACAATGGTCGGATGCGAGCAATTCGCTCCGACAACGGATCTGAGTTCAAGAACTCTCAATTCGTCAGCTTCTGTAGTGATCAGGGTCTGGACCATCAGTTTTCTTCTCCTTACACTCCCCCACAGAACGGCGTTGTGGAACGAAAGAACCGCACGCTAGTCGAGATGGCCAGGACGATGCTCGATGAGCACAGGACTCCTAGGCGTTTTTGGGCTGAAGCCATGAACACGGCTTGTTATCTGGCCAACCGCATCTTTCTTAGAGCTTACCTTGGTAAGACATCATATGAACTGCGGTTTGGCAGACAGCCCAAGGTGAGTCACTTGCGAGCGTTTGGCTGCAAGTGCTTTGTGCTCAAGAAGGGAGGGCACTTGGACAAGTTTGAGTCTCGTTGCTGGGATGGTGTTTTTCTTGGTTATGCTTTGCATTCACGAGGTTTTCAGTGTTTGGAACCTTGAATCCCAGTTGCTTGTCGAGACTTGTGAGGTTTCATTTGATGAGTCCTTGCCTTCTTTGACCCCTTCTTTTGAGCTTTCTGGTGGTGATGAGCTCGGAGAGTCCATCTTCGAGGAAGATGAGGATACTCCAGCTGCTGATGAGGGTGGGCCTTCTGCATCCCCCGCAGAGCCCACACCTTCTGAGACTTCGACTGAGGATGAGGGCGGACCTCTGATCACTTCTTCCACTTCGATCGAGCCCCTCAGTCGAGTCCAGAGGTGCCAGCTGCTGACTCTGGTGAGGTGACTTCGGATCACCAGGGAACCCGAGCAGTACAGCGTGATCACTCCTCAGAGCTCATCATAGGTGATTTGACTGAGAGGACTTTGCGTTCTTCTACCTCTCTCGCTGTGTTTGCTAAATCTGCTTTTGTTGCATCTTTTGAGCCCAGAGATGTTTCTCATGCTCTTTCTGATTCTAATTGGATTAATGCTATGCAAGAAGAGCTTGAGAACTTTGTCCGCAATCGGGTTTGGACACTAGTTGAGCCGCCACCTGGATGCAACCCCATAGGCACCAAGTGGGTATTCAAGAACAAACAAGGTGAAGATGGGGTTGTGGTGCGCAACAAGGCTCGACTAGTTGCCCAGGGATATTGCCAGAAGGAAGGTATTGACTTTGAAGAAACCTTCGCTCCTGTTGCTCGTCTTGAGTCCATTCGTATTCTTCTAGCTTTTGCCGTTTCGAAGGGTTTTAAGATTTTTCAAATGGATGTTAAGAGTGCTTTTCTGAATGGGTACATTGAGGAGGAAGTTTATGTTAGGCAACCCCCCGGTTTTGAGAACCCTAAGTTTCCTCGACATGTTTTTAAGTTGCTCAAAGCTTTATACGGGTTGAAGCAAGCCCCCAGGGCTTGGTATGACCGGTTGAAGCAATTTTTGTTGGGGAAGGGCTTTGTGATGGGTTCTGTGGACAAAACTCTTTTCTTGCTCAGAGATGCTTCAGATTTTTTAGTTGCTCAGATTTACGTGGACGATATTATTTTTGGCGGTACTACTGATTCTCTTGTGTCCAAGTTCTCTGAGCAGATGCACAGTGAGTTTGAGATGAGCCTCATGGGTGAGCTCAAGTACTTCTTAGGGCTCCAGATCAAGCAGACCAAGGACGACACCTTCATCCACCAAGGTAAGTACACTCGTGATATGTTAAATAAATTTGACTTTGGTGGTGAATTGAAGCCGCAGATGACCCCGATGGGCACTTCTGGGGGTCTGGACAAGGATGAGAGCGGCGTCAAGGTAAATGAAAGGGAGTTTCGAGGGATGATCGGTTCGCTGTTATACTTAACGGCAACAAGACCAGACATACAGTTCGCCGTGGGACTTTGCGCGCGCTTCCAGTCTTCACCACGCGCGTCTCATCGGCAGGCTGTCAAGCGCATCTTCAGGTATCTCACTTATGCGTCTGATCTTGGTCTTTTCTATTCAGCATCATCTTCTCTCGATTTATCTGGATTTTCAGATGCCGAGTTTGGTGGGTGCCGGTTGGATCGCAAGTCGACTTCCGGTACTTGCCAGTTTCTTGGTTCTTCTCTTGTATCTTAGTCTTCTCGAAAGCAATCTGGAGTTGCTCTTTCGACCACAGAGGCTGAGTACGTAGCTGCTGCTAGCTGCTGCTCACAGTTGGTTTGGATGATTTCCACTCTACGAGATTTTGGGTTGTTCTTTCCTACCAGAGTTCCATTGTTGTGCGACAGCACGAGTGCTATTAGTGTAGGGAAAAACCCGTGTCTCCATTCAAAAACCAAACATATTGATGTGCGCTTTCACTTCTTGCGGGATCAATATGAGAAAGGTGTCATTGACCTTTGTTCATGTTGATACCCATCATCAGTTGGCTGATATTTTCACCAAACCCCTAGATCAGTCTACATTTGAGCGTTTACGAGGGGATTTGGGTGTTGTGTATCCTTTTTAGGATATTTCGCGTCAGTTTTTCTTTCTTCTTTACTCTTTTCTTGAGTCTTTTTTTTGTGTGTGTGTTCATATCTTGCATATTCACATATCACACTTTTTAGCTTGCTTCTGTTATATGATTGAACTGCTTTACTTATTCTAGCTGGTACATGCTTTTGATTACTTGTCAATGATCATGTCTTGTTCAGTTCGCTTGATATGTCTGATATCTGTCATATGCATGGCTTTTACACTTTAAACTTGAAAAATGATCACCATTGCTTCTGGTAACTAGCATGTGTAGGCTGAGTGCTTTTGCTATCTGTTACATGCCTTGTAGCTAGTTCATGACTTAGTTGCAAATATGCAACTTGGACATCTTTCTGCTTTATAACATGGAAATGTGCTCTAAAAATCAAGAAAAAATGAAAACTCCATGCCTTTTTATGCATAACTTGAAAAGATCCAGGTGGGTTTGTTTTGTCGCATTGCATTGTTTTGGACTGCGTACCATAACACTTTGGTATGAACTAGGACAGTGTAATGTATGCCAAGACCAATGTCTTAAGCTTCTGATGGTTCAGTTCTGTCCTAGGCTTGACTTGGTCGGTCAGCATAAGGTTTGACATGCAAATAACCCCTGGCAAAAATGAAAAAGGAAAGAGAAAAAGCCTGAAAAATGAAATGTTAACAAGTTTGCTGAAGCACTTTGTTTTTGACAATGCTTATCTTGGTAGATATCAGTTAGCTTTTGTATCTCATGTTTTACCTTGCTTGTTTTACTGGAAAATGTGGTGTTGCTTTTTGTTTGCAAAAACTGAAAAATGCGTGCTAATGACTTTCTTTAGATATCATCTGTTGCACTGATCATGCCATGTGTCTTAGACAGTATCTCTTTTGCTATACTTGTTAGATGTTGTAATTGCAGTCAATCATATTTGAGAAGCATGCTTTCTACACTCCTTCTGCACTCCAGTTGAATTCACTGCATATTTTGAGGGGGAGTCTGTGTCTCTATTGAGTGCTTGATGAGTTCACTTGTCAACAAGGGGGAGAAAATTTGGATCAGAGTTTAAGGGGGAGTTTTTACTCTGTTGATATCCTCGTTGTTCTGAAATCGCACTCATTTTGAGCTTTTACGTTTTGGTTAACCATAATGACCGCTTCTTGCTTTTGTTCGGCTTTTGGTCATTAGGGTTAAACTTTTTACCTTCTTTTTTTTCTTCTTCCTTGTTTTCTTGTGTTTTGTTTTCGTGTTTCCACATTTGTTCACAGGTGCTGAAGAGCTGAAGAAGAGGAGTGTTGACAATGCACTCATCAAGGGGGAGATTGAGGAGCCATGCTGAATAGCGTGGGCCTCATGGCTCTAGAAGTGATGAGTCATTGTCAACGATAGTCAAAGAGGACAGAAGAAGAAGAGATCTGCTGTTTCATGGGCTGCGTGTGACTCAGGTACACGGGCAGCAAGCGACTATCGGGCAGAGGAGGCTGCGAAGTCGGGCTGGCCCAATCCGGGTACATGGGCCAGAAGCAGTAGAAGACCCACTGGGCTGTTGACCAGGATTGACTCAGGTACACGGGCGGTGAGCGATTGCCGGGCTGAGAGAGCTGCAGAGTCAGGCCGGCCCAATCCGGGTACCTGGTGCAAAGTCGGTGGAGGCTTTGTCAGTTTCGGCGCAAAACTGACAACCGTCGATCTTGTATCCGACTGTCCAGAAGAGAAGCCGTAGTCACTACGAAAGCTTAGCTTCCGGATAAGTCATCTGTAACTCTAGGCCCACAGTCAGTCAGTCGTGTCTGTAAAAATACCTAAGGGCAGTAGAGTCTTTTCCTTTATTCTTGCGTTTGTAAAAACCCTAAGGGGCAGGTGGAATGTTCCTAGTGTTGGGAGCCTATAAATAGGACCCCAATCCCTAGGGTTTGGACTACCCTTTTGGCTGAAATCAATTCCACTCTATTGGGTCACTTTTTGTCTCTTGCCTTGCCTCTCTCTTCTCCCTGTTCTTGCTTGCGCCGCCAGGCACTTTTGCTCCTGTTTTTGTTGCCTTGCATTTATTATTGCAGTGAAGGTTCTATTCTCAAATCGTATGCAGCAAGTGCAAAGTATTAATGGCTTCATTACATTTGCACAACAAGTTTTCCCATGATTTTTTAGGCTTCGGAAGCCTCTCTGTTGCATGTGTTTTTCTTGAGAAGTAGTACTAGTTCTTGCTGTTGCAAGTAGTACTGCTACTGTTGCTACAGTACTCACTGCCAACTTTTTACCTTCTACTGCGCAGCTTTTTGATCGAAGCTGACAGGCTCTAGAAACTTTTCTGGCTGTTTTCTGGCGAAGCCATCCTCTCTGTTCGAAGCCCCTCAGCTCCGTGAGGCAGGCTTCGATCTGACATACACGAAGGCTTCGTTCGATCTTCGAATTTCGTTTTGTGTTCTGTGTTGCTAGCGTCGAAGTATTTTTCTGTACGGACAGCATCGCATACTTCGAACGACAGTGCGAAGGTACTCCGGCCCTAGCTGTTCGAAGTCCACATCGATAGGTTTCGAAGTTGGCTCCGAAGCTTGTCGTTCTGCTAGGCTTCGCTCTGGTTTCTTTCTGGCGTGTCAGTCTTCACTTTTCTTTTCGAAGCTTGCTCTTTTCGAAGGTAGAGTGTAGGCTTCGAATTTGGTGCCTTTGTCGTGTGACAGGCTTCGCTTCTTTGTTCGAAGGTAGTCCGTCTGTGTGTTGCATTCGAAGCTTTCTGTTCGAAGGTTTAGGTTCGAAGCACTCGGTTCGAAGCTGTGTCCGAAGCCTTGCCTTCAAAGTACATACTTCGAAGCAGGCTCCGGAGTTATCATACTTCGCTTCGAAGCATACTTCGCTTCCTGCACATTCGAACTAGGCTAGACCAAAACACCTTCGGCATCTTCGACAAGCTTCGCAACTGACCTCCGGAGCAGGCTTCGTCACCAACCACCGAAGCAGGCTTCGACCAGCGAAGCAGGCTTCGACAAGCTTCGAACAGGAGACAAATCTGAACAGTAACTTCTCATCTCACTGGACATTTACTTAGATCATTTTGTTGAGAAGTTTAGACCTGCCATATTTTATTTATCTGCCTAGTTGCACTACTTTGGTAGCTCTCTGTTTAACATTAATTGATTCTAGGCTAGAAACCTTTAGACTTAGGCTATCTGTTCATTTTCTGTTGCTTAGTCTCTTGAGGTGAGTTGGGTGTTGGGAACAGGCCATATATTCGAATGAATTTTTAAGGCGCCCATTCACCCCCCCCCCTCTGGTCGCTACTTTCGGTCCTACACGAGGCTCCCTCCGTAAGTGCTTATTCGAAGTGCAGTCAGCAGTAGAGAACAAGCTTCTAGAACTGTTCCCCACGGACGGAGCCAACTGTTGGCGTAAAAGTTTACGCCAACAGGTTCTCTGAAATCAAGAATGGACAAACAGTGAGTTCGTGTTTAAGAACTGTCTCAAGCCTCCAAATTGGATAATAGCTTGAGTAGTTCAAATAGGTGTATCGAATAGCTGAGTCTTCCATCCTTGTTACAGGGTATAGAGGGGGGTATTTATAGGCAAAAATGTATAAGGAAAAGACCAAGTTACCCCTAAATTACAACCGACATAGTGGAAACTATTCGGTACCCGGAGCAGGGTTAAAAGGGTAAAGTTATCCAGGGTAGACGGATAAGCCAAACGTCTTGTCAATCTCGTTGTTCTGTTTTGGAGCCTTCGTATCTTGCGAGGGGCTTCTCCGGACTTCGAATCGAGGCACCCTTCGGCTTGATGCCTTCTCCTTCGAATAAGAGCCCACCAGCTCCGAAGCTTAATGGATCTTTTGAGTTGTTAATCTCTAAGTCCTAAAACTGAAGCTATTTCCCCCAACAATACATCTCTAGTTCAGTTTGTTTATTAATATATCAATCATTCAGTGAACTTGTGATATTTGATTTGAAATGAGTTCAGAATACAAATGGGTGTGTTCTCCATCTGTGTCACTTTGAGTGATATTCTCTGATTGTGTAGCTGAGAAATTGTGTTCAAGAATATGAACAAAAGATCTGATCTTCATTGCTGCTAGGAGAAGAATACTACTGAAGAATCCAAAGTGTATTAGTGAAACATCAAGGTATCAATACTGCATGTATTAAATTCAGATGTGCTGTAAGATTTGTGTCTATGTCTGTTTATCCACTGAGTGTAATATATGATTTGAATAGTGTTTCAACTAAAGTTGCATCTGTTTATCCCCTGATCAAATTTAGTCTATGTAGTTTTCTAAAATGTTCCAAACTGAGTACTGTAGTTGTTTTGCTAATCTGAATCTACACAGTGCCTTGTTTTGATACAATTTTATCTACCATCTGAACCGAATCTATTTGAGTAATTTGAACTAAGTGCACTTGATGCTCTGAACTCTGGATACTGAACAGTGATTTGCCTTGATTCATTTTTGTCTATCACCTGAAATAGTTACCTGAATCTGTTTCAAGAATCTGTATTGAAGAAATTTTCAATTTAGTTTGGTCTGTTAGCTACAATGTTGTCAATTTTCAAAATGGCATATTGGTAGCTTCTCTGAAATTTGAGTGTAGTTATTCAAAACTGAAAGTTTGTTTGGTGATTCAATTGAAATTGTTGACTAATCTGTCTGTACATGTGCTTGTGATTGTTGAGGTGGTTAGATACCTAAAATACATTACATGATCTATCTCAATATGTCCAAACGTTGTTTCTGTTGATTTATCTGATTCTCCGAATCCTATCGACCGATTAACTACCAACAGAGTACTGTCGATAATTCAATTGCCGATCTAGGCAGTCTGTTTCAGAAACTCAAACTCCGACAATACAAATTGTCTATTTAGTTTCCGATTTAGACATAAACTTGAATTCATTTTGATATCTGCTTTGAATCTGAATTGTGAGTCACACTTTTTGCTTCTGCAATTTTTAGAGCAGCGTTGGGTGATTTCCATCATATTCGCGATAATTTGTTGAGGCACCAATTCATCCCCCTCTAGTCGCCATTCTGATCCCACAGTATCCAACATCGTGCCAATATGGAAGAAGAGTGGGAAGCTTAGAATATATGTTGACTTCAGAGATCTGAATAAAGTGACCTCCAAAGACGAATACCCAATGCCGATCACAGATTTGGTGGTGGATGCAGCATCGGCTCATAAGATTACCAGTTTCATGGACAGGAATGCGTGATATCATCAGATTTTCATGGCTGTCAAAGACATCAACAAGACAACCTTCTAGTGCCTAGGTGCTATCGGACTCTATGAGTGGGTGATGATGACTTTCAGATTGAAAAATGCCGGAGCAACCTACCAGAGGGCCATGAACTACATTTTCCATGACCTGATTGTCCTGTTCGTAGAAATATACATAGATGACGTCGTGGTAAAATCAAGAAACACTCAAGACCACATGCCCGATCTACGTCAAGTCCTAGAAAGGGCCAAAAAATACGGACTAAAAATGAATCCTGAGAAGTGCACTTTTGGTGTATCAGTAGTAAAGTTTCTAGGCTTTATTGTGCACGAAAGAGGGATCGAGATAAGCCAGTGTAGTATTGAAGCGATTAAGAACACCCAACCCCCTGATGATAAAACCAAGATGAAGTCACTAATCGGAAAGATAAATTTCCTCAGAAGATTTATAGCTGACCTCTCGAGGAAAACAGAGTATTTCACTCCGCTATTAAAGCTGAAAACTAACCAAGAATTCACATGGGGAGAAAAGTAGAAGAAGGCATTCAATGAGATCAAAGAATACTTAGCCCCACCTCCAGTGCTGATGCCGCCACCAAGAGGGATTCCATTCAAGTTATACTTGTCGACCAACAATTAAGCCATCGGGTCAGTCTTGGTGTAGGAGGTTGACTAGAAAGAAAGGGTGATTTTCTACCTCAGTAGAAGATTATTGGATGCTGAGACTCGATACCCCGAAATAGAGAAGCTATGTCTATACCTATACTTCTCATGCACCAAACTAAGACATTACCTCCTATCATCAAAGTGCACGGTGATATGTAAGGCCGATGTCAGTATATGTTATCGGCCCCGGTATTGAAAGGGCGCATCGGAAAGTGGGTCCTCGCTCTCACTGAATTTGATCTTAGGTATGAATCAGCCAAGACAGTAAAAGGGCAATCCATAGCCAATTTCATAGTCCAACATAGAGATGAGATGGTGACTCATGTTGATCCAACACAATGGATTTTGTTCTTCGACAGATCGGTGTCGGCATGGATGTGGTATAGGCCTGGTAATCATGTCCCCTCGAGGGGCATCATTTGAGTTCACATACACTATCAAGTCCTTCTCCACCAATAACTAGGCGGAATACGAAGTGGTATTGAAAGGGTTACAACTATTAAAAGAAGTGGGCACCAATATGATAGAAATAATGGGGGACTCTATGCTAGTAATGAAGCAGCTGTCAGATGAGTATGAGTGCAAGGATGGCGTGCTAAAAGAATATCATGATCGGTGCCAAGCCATAATGTCGAGATTCCAAAACGTAACTCTTACTCATATCCCGAGAGAGCGGAAGTCAGAAGCTAACGACTTGGCCCAAACGATATCAAGATACAAGCCGACGGATAGGTCGATCGAAGTAGAGATCGTAGAGATAGAAGTCGATGATTGGAGGTATGGTATCATTCATTACTTAAAAAATCCTTCAACATTGGCACCGAGAAAACTCATAAATCAAGCAACAAGATATGTGTTGGCGTAAAAGATTACGCTAACATGTTTTCAGAGATTGGAAACTAACAAACGGAGTGTTTGCGAAGTAAACTATTTCAAGCCTCCGAATGGATAATAGCTCAAAACAGTTCGAAGATGTATATTGAATAAATCTGTCTCCGATCCTCATTACATGGTAAAACGGGGGGTATTTCTAGGCCCAAACATTAAGGAAAAGACCCTTTTACCCCTCTGTTACAACCGACATAGTGGAAACTATTCAATACCCATAATAAGGCTAAAACGGTAAAAGACTAATCTATGAGAAAGAAGATAAATCTTCCATCCTAGCTGGCAAAGAAGCTCTCAGAAGAGTCAATGTTCGAAGATAAACTCTAAACTAGAGTTTGCCTTCATCCTTCGAACTTGATCCAATATACTTCCAGAGTTAGATGCTGGAAACCTTGGATTAAATCACCTGCCTTTGCCTTGCTACAGCAATAGCCCTGAAGATGAAGTATTTTCCCCCAACAGTAGCCCCTCGAATACGCTTCTCCGCTAAATCTGTAATGTTAGGAGAGCAGTATACGCAAGAAAAATAATCATGCGTAGGGGTTAACAGATTTAATCAACCTCCGAAATATGCGGAGATTCAAAACTTCGAATCAACTTTCTAAGAAAATTACATTCAAACTATCTTGGAATTAACTTAAAGATCCCGAAAGCTTTTTTAGACGTAGAAGAAATAGCCGTTGGCTTTTTCCTTCCAGCCAAAGTTACGTGATGCGTTAACTTCACAAGGGGTAACGGTCAAGAATGCGAAACGACAAATGTAAACAGTAAAAAATCATGGGCCTGGGCTATAAATAAAGGACTCAGACCCTTCTCGGATACCCTTCTCACCGCTTTTGTGCAAACAAGCCTTAGCCTCCAGATTTCTTCTTTAGCAACCAGTGTGATTTCATGGCGAAGACAAGCTTCAAGGTCTCTGGGGCGGCTTCGGCACTAGCCCGACAGCAGGCTGCGGCCGCGGCGTCAGCAGCGGCGCCTTCAGTTGTGGTTGCTTTGACAGCAGCAGTAGCAGCACCAGTGGCGGCGCCAGCAAGGAATCCCCAAAATGTTGGTCCTCACGATCTCCTCCCAGCATCTTCGAAGTATTCAGACTAGTCTTATCAAATGGGGCCATCTACCTGCCAGAGGGAGTCGATCGCAGCAGCAGTGGAGGGAAAAATTAGCTCGGAGGTCATAATCCGTAAATCTGGAAAAGAGGCCATCCCTTCGCCAAGGCCTGGAGAAGTTGTAGTCTTCGAAGCTTTCTTCGAAGCGGGGTTAGGACTTCCGACAGTCGACTTCCTATCAGAGGTACTGGATTTATTTCATGTCACCCTTCCCCAACTATCTCCGAATGCAATAGCCCTCTTGGCCATTTTCGAATGGGCGCTGCGAGTTATGGGCTGCGAAGGAAGAGCGGAGATTTTCGCTCCACTGCACAGAGCATCATGCCAACCGAAGACTTACCTAGGCTCCGTAGGAGAGAAGATCGTGGTAGCCTTTGGCAGCATCAACTTCCGACTTCAGGATGAATTTCAGCTAAGATTTCCAGCGAAGGCCATCAATGCCAGATGGTACACAGAATGGATCCTCCGGTGGTTCTACGCCGAAGATGGGGCAGACAGTCGTCTGGCTGGACCTCTGTAGGACATAAACTTCCGAAGGGAAGCCCAAGTTCACCCAGATCCTAGCCAGCTCGAAGCTCGCCTCAGCCTGCTTCAAAGGATTAGTCGCCGCATGAGCACGCGGGACTTAGCGGAGGAGTTCATCGGACTCCAAATTCCACCCCTAATGGCCAACTGGCCTATCACCTTCAAAGAGGATCCGGAGGGTCGACTCCGAAAACTCTCTTCGAACTCAAGCCCTGTAGGCAGCTTTGAAGACAACATGTTTTATATATATTTGTTTGATGAAATGACTAACGCCAACTTATCTTTCAGATTCTCAAGCCCTCATGACTTCGGAGCAAGTTGTTCGAGCTTCAGAGAAGATTCTGGGAGTTCCAACTCTGGCCGAGAAGGAGTGGAGGACGAAGCTAGTAGGTAACTGGGAGCGGCTCAACCGAGTGTGGGTTGTACTCGGAGTTGCTCCCCCTCCTCTTCCGGATTGGGTGCCTTCAGAGCAAGGGCCAAAGTAGAGGAAAGCGGACACCGGGACTTCAGCTCCGGTCAAGACTCCGGCAAAATAGGTGGCCCAAAAGCCAAAGAATGTGGCGCCTTCAAGTCCGGTGGCTCTGGTCTCCGATTCCTCCGAGGATTAGGGAAGAGTCCTCATCAACTTGATCACCGAAGACGAAGCCCGGGTGGATGCAAACACTGGTGACGCTGCAAGGGCGCTAGATGTTCCAAGTAGCTCCGGACAGGCTGGGACTTCAGCTGTCTAGCCAGACTTGCCGCGTGACGAAGTCCCTATGACTGAAGGCGGAGTCGAAGTTGCTGCTGAGCCATCTTCGATTCCAGATGAAACGGTGACTGTAGCTCCAAGAGAGGCTTTGACAGTCAACCCTTTGGTTCTAGGCTTCAAATCCGATGAAAACTTCGAGGTAGCCTTTGACCCTCGAGCAGCCCCGTACTCACCCGCCGACAGGACTTCGGAGGTAAACTTCGCATGAACCCTTTGTTCCTTTTTCCTGCAAAATTATGCAATATATAATACCTTTGTCTCCGAAGGGTCCGCTCATACGGAAGTGGCTCCTCCCGAAGATACGGCTCATGGGACCTCAACATTTCCGGGGCTGATTCCAGAAGTTGCACAGATGGGGCCTGGAAAAGGTAAAGGCAAAATGGACCCCTTTCCTGCTCCGAATTCAGGATTAACTCCGTCTGAATCAACAGACGGAGGTCAATCTATGGAGGAGGGCCAATCTACCGAGGTCTCCGAAGACGCAGCACAACGCTCTGACCCCTCGCCGAACGAAGATGATTAGAGGGCCTTGTCTATGCTCCCCCTCCTAGCTCCTTTCTTGGAGCGAAGGACCAGACTTCGGACCCTGCTCGAGCCCTTGGATCGAGCTAACCGCGAAGTTGGGGAGACGAACTTAGTGGCCATCCTTAGCGAAGCTGAGGGCTCGGAGCTCAACGCTGCCTTGGAATGGGCAGCCTACCAGGTACGAAGTATCTGCAAAACAAGATTAATTTCAACTTACAAATAATTCCTCACCTTGCTTTTTTCTCTTCGCAGCAATTTGTTTTGGCCCGAGCCGCAGCTGTATCGAACGAGTGCGGAAGTCTTCATCTTCAAGAGAAGGTTACTGCTCTCCAGAGGAGTCTTAACATCTCCGAAGTTTGAGTTTCCCGCTTAGACGAAATGGTTTTGTCGGAGAGGAGGGCCAGACAAAATCTGGAGGTTGTAAATAAAAAGATTGAAGCCGAACAAATTGTGCTTCGGGCGTAGGTAGAAAGAATGCGGGCAGAGCATGCTATGGCGGGGGCTGAGCTAGTTAAACTCCAAGAAGAAAAAACTAAAGCTATGGAGGAGGCTAGCAACTTACTTAGCGAGAAGAGTTCTCTGGCTACGGAGGCAGCTCGGTTCTCTGCTGTGGTGGATGAACTGACTTCATCAAAGGATGCTTTGATTGAAGATAGGGTGAAATCGGAGAAGATAGCTGCGGAGGTCATGAACAATCTCTTAGGCGTTCTAGAGTACTTCGGTACTCTTTGGACACTACCTTCGAGCGACAACATCCCCCTGCTGCGACGGTTAAAGATGATCCAAGGAGATGCGAAGATGATGAAGACAACAGGCATTCGGTATGGAGAAATCTCCGGCCAAGTGGCTGCTCTCGGAGTACTTCGCTACTATGAAGATCTAGGGCTATCGATAACGCCAGACTCGGGGGCGGCTCCCATTACCTTCGACGAGAACCAACTCCTTAACCATTCTGAAGATGTGGCCGCAGCTTGGCAAGCCTTCCAAGCTTCATGGAGAGCCGAAGGTCGCACTGCGATCAAGGCTTGGATCGATGAAGGGCATCACCAAAAGCAAGCTCGGTCTCAAGCCTCAAGCAGCCAGCCTCCGCCAAACCGCAAGTCTAGCTTTGTTTTAGGATCCCGACTATGTAAAAATCATGCTTTCTTACATTATGAATGAAAATTTACTTATCATGTTTTTAGGCTTCTCAACCTTGTGTGGATGATGTCGAAGTGTTAAATGTTACCGAAGAACTCCGCCTGCTATGGGCTACCTTCGATCTTTTAAAACTTCATAAACGACCTCGATTTTCGATTCCTGGAGAGAGCTCCGGTGCAATTGCGCCCGACATATGTAAAGATATATTATCCTATATTAAAGAGGAATAAAAAGAAGCTAACTTGGAAACTTCGTCTTCTAAAGACGTTGAATGGTCTGAAGATGAGAATATTGCCGAAGAACAAGGAAAAAATCCTGAAGAACTTCGAAGCTGGGAAAGAAGTCCGGAGCGACGTCGAACTTGGGCCGAACTTCAACAGGAACAAAAAGATTTTCGAGCTTCGAAGGGAGGGAAAAGAACTAAGCGTAAAGTTATCAGGACTCCCGGCCCTAGAACTAGTCGCTCTGGCCTTAGTGGTAACTCTAGAGATCGAAGGGGCCTTAGATTCCTTCTTGGAATAGACATAGATTTTTCATAGTGTAATGTAATCTGTTCGAATAATAAAGATTTATTTTTAAAATTGTCTCCCTACTTCCCAGCACCTCTTTGGGTGTAAGAAACTTCGTACTATACTCAAAGATGGTTAGGCGCAAAGAAAAACTTAGGAGTACAATTTTGGAGGCTCAGAGCCCCTCAACAACTTAAAGATTAATTAAAATCTTACAAAACGTCTTCGACTACTTGGAGTCTGAAAATTGGTAACTTAGTACCTTTTGTTTTGAAAGAAGTCACTTTATACAAACTTTCCAGACACTTTAGTGTCCCAAATGATTGGTCACTTTGGACTCTTTTCACAGATATTCGAAGCTTATCAGCTCAAACTCTGTTTTGTTTTGGCCTCCTTCGGCTCTTTTTACGAATGCTATCAAACCGGTGGTTTGGAATTTGTAGTGGTCTCCTTGGACTCTTTTTACTGATGCTTTCAAGCTGGAGCTTGGAATCCGCATTATTTGGTCTCCTTCGACTCTTTTTACGGATGCTTTCAAGCTGGTGGCTTGGAATCCATTTTTAGTGACTTTCCCACCTCGTCGGAAGCTTCGAACCAGTGGTTCGAAGTCTGAAATTTTGGTTCAAATTAATGACACTTCCCTCCTAGCCAACTTCATTCTTCCAGTGCGTCCACTAGAAGTATGAAGTGTTTGAGAGGTAGGCATTATCTGAACCATGAGCTTTATTAATTCAGAAGGTATTTACAAATGATTACAAGGAGCCCCTTTGCAAACTATCGCTTCAAGTGCTCCGCATGCCATGTATGCGTTAACTCTTCACCTTCTAAAGTAGCTAACTTAAAAGAACCAGGGCGTCCTGAACGGAGAATTATATATGAGCCTTCCCATTTATTCCCTAGTTTCCCTGGTGCTATAACACTTCGCACGACAAGATAACCCGACTTAAGTTCGTTAAGCTTGACCTTCGGGTCAAACCAAGTCTTCGTCTGCTGATGATGCTTTGATAAATTGGCGACAACTCGAAGTCTTGTTTCTTCTGTTAAATCAAGCGAAGTTTGCCTTTCTGCTTCTATTTCCGGTTTGGTGCTGCGAGGGGATCCTCCTTTAAGCTCCGTTGGTGTCATAGCTTCGTCTCTGAATAATAGTCTGAAAGAAGTGAAACCCATGGACCTCGTTTGAGTGGTCCGGATGGACCATAGAATCTTCGAGAGCTCCCCGGTCCATAATCCTTTTGCTAATCCCACTATTCTTCGATTCAGCCCTGACAAGATATTACCATTGGCTCTTTCAATAGCTCTGTTAGACTGGGGATGTCGCACTGCAGCGAAGCATAGTTGTATGCCAAGATCTTCACAAAACTTCCTGAAGGGCTCTGCATCAAATTGTGTCCCATTGTCAACTGTGAGTTGCCGAGGCACTCCGAACCGGCATGTGATATTTTTCCAGAAAAAGTTTTGTACATTATTCGAAGTGATAGCTGTCAGGGGCTCTGCTTCGACCCACTTGGAAAAATACTCAATTTCTACCATTGCGAATTTCAAATTTCCTTTTGCTACTGGGAAGGGGCAAATAAGGTCCATGCCCCATCTAGCCATGGGCCATACTAGGGCAATGACTTGAAGAGTTGTTGGCGGGTGATGACTTCTTCTTCCCATCCATTGACAGCCTTGGCAAGTGCGGACTAAGCTCTCCGCATCAGCTACTATTGTAGGCCAATAAAGCCCCTAGCGAAGTGTTTTTCCTACCAAAGCTCGAGGGGCCAGATGGCTACCGCAAAGTCCTTCATAAATTTCTCGAAAAATCTCTTGACCTTCGGCTTGAGATATACATCGGAGCAGAGGGGAACATACTACGGCCTTGTACAAAATACCGTTGATTATATGATAATTTCGAATTCTGAGCTTCAACCTCGAAAGCTGTGGCCCTTCAGGCAAATTTGCTTCTCCTTGCAACAATTCCATAATTGAACTTCACCAATCTGTACTTGGAATGCAAAGGACTTCCGCAGAAGGGATCTACGTTACCAAAGGTGCACTGAGCTCTTCGTAAAAAGCTTCTTCTGGAATGTCCATAGCTCCGACTGCAGCTTTTGCCAAGATATCAGCTTGCATATTTTCAGCTCTGGGTATACTTTGAATGGAAATCTCTTTAAATGCTGCTTCGATCTTACGGATCTCTTCCAAATATTTTGCAAGCTACGGATGTCGAACTTGAAAACTCTTATCTACGTGCCTTGCTACAATTTGAGAATCTGTTTTAATAACAACTCTTGTAGCCCCCAAAGCACGTGCCTTTCGAAGTCCCAACAGAATTCCTTCATACTCCGTTGTATTATTGGTAGACTTAAAGTTGAGTCATGCGGAGTACATTGCCTTTTGCCCTGAAGGCGAAATTATTACTGCTCCGACACCTGCTCCAGATGCTTGGAAAGCTCCATCGGAGTATATGGTCCAAAAACCTTCGCTTGGCTTCTCCGGGGCCCATGCTGCAGGGGGAGTCCATTCTGCCACAAAATCTGCCAACACTTGTGACTTAATTGATGTCCTTGCCATGAAGGAGATGCCGAAGGGTGCTAATTCAACAGCCCACTTCCCAATTCTTCCTGTGGAATCCTTACTTCGGAGCATATCTCCCAAGGGATATGAAGTTGGTACAATCACATTATGTGCCAAGAAATAATGCCTTAACTTCCTCGAAGCCATTATCAAGGCATATGTGAACATCTCAAGCTCGGAATATCTTGTTTTTGCTCTGGACAATGCTTTGGATACAAAATAGACTAGATTTTGTACCAACTTTCCATTGAAATCAACCTCTCTAACAAGGGCTGCACTGACAGCAGAGCCAATAGCCGCAAGGTAAAGGAGTAGGGTTTCATCCGCAATAGGCACCGTGAGTGTAGCGAGGTTACTGAGATAATTCATAATACCGTCGAAGCTTTTTTGACACGCTGGTGTCCATGCAAAATCTTCGGACCCCTTCAATGCTTTGAAAAATTGGCAAACTTCTCTCCGCGGATCATGCCAATAATCTGCTAAGTGCTGCAAGACAACCCGTCAGCTTTTGCACTTGCTTTAAATTCTCCGGAGGAGCCATCCTTTGTAACGCAGTTATTTAAGTGGGGCTAGCTTCGATCCCTCTGCTTGAAACTAGATACCCTAACAATTTTCCAGCCTGAGCCCTGAAGATACATTTTTCAGGGTTAAGACGGATCCCACATGCCCGAAGGCTATTGAATGTTTCTGCTAAGTCTAGGCTATGTTGGTGCTTTAAAGCACTCTTTATTACAATGTCATCCATATAAGCTTCTACATTGCGGCCTATTTGATGACCTAGAGCCTTAGCAATTAACCTCGAAAAAGTTGCCCCGACATTTCTCAAGCCAAAAGGCATTCTTACATAGCAGAAGACTCCCGAAGGAATTACAAAGCTTGTTTTGATTTCATCTTCGCGCTTTAGCCAGATTTGATGATAGCCGGAATACGTGTCAAGGAAGCTTAATAACTCCGAACCAGCAGTAGAGTCAATCAATTGATCAATTCGTGGCATGGGGTAGGGGTCGCGGGGGCGTGCTTTATTCAGGGATGTAAAATCAATACACATGCACCACTTCCCGGAAGATTTCTTCCTAACGAAGACTGGGTTGGCTAACCACTCCGTATGAGCCACTTCTCTGATAATCCCAGCCTTCAGCAGCTTTTCCACTTCGTCTTTAGCGAGGATAGCTCTCTCTGTCGACAACTTCTGGAGTCCTTGCCGAACAGGACGAGCCTTCGGATTCACAAGTAAATTGTGTTCAATAATATCCCGACTGACTCCGTGATGTCTTCGTCAGACCAAGCAAAGACATCTAAATTCTCCTCAACTACTTTCTCTAACGAAGTAGCGACTTCTGGAGGCAAGTCTTTGCCAAATTGAAATGAATATTCCTTGCCATCTTTGACAATAACCTTCGTTGCAATTTCTCCTTCGGGGCTTGGCCTTGGGAAGGATTTCTTCGAAGATTCATTGGGAGCAGGGAAATCCTCCGGGTTATCTTGCACGCTGTTCACCTATCTCGAATCAAGAGGAGGGCCATGACCATACTCCGCTCTTCGCGCAGTGGCCTGATCTCCGAAAACAGTGAGCACTCCCGCCTGTGTGGGCATCTTCATACACAGGTAATTATGATGCGCCACAGCTCCGAATTGATTCAACCAATTGATCAATTCGGGGCATGGGATAGGGGTCACGGGGGCATGCTTTATTCAAAGATGTAAAGTCAATACACATGCGCCATTTCCCGAAAGATTTCTTCCTAACGAAGACTGGGTTGGCTAGCCACTCTGTATGAGCTACCTCTCTGATAATCCCAGCCTTCCGCAACTTTTCCACTTCATCTTTAGCAAGGATAGCCCTCTCCGTAGATAGCTTCCGGAGTCCTTGCCGGACAGGCCAAACCTTCGGGTTCACAAGTAAACTATGCTCAATAATATCCCGACTGACTCCGGTAATGTCCTCATTGGACCAAGCAAAGATATCTAAATTCTCTTCAACTACTTTCTCTAACGAAGTAGCGACTTCTGGAGGAAAGTCCTTGCCAAACTGAAATGAATATTCTTTGTCGTCTTTGGCAATAACCTTCGTTATAATCTCCCCTTCAGGGCTTGGCCTTGGGAAGGACTTCTTCGAAGGTTCGCCTAAAGCAGAAAAATCCTCCTGGTTTCATTGCACGCTGTTCACCTGTCTCGGGTCAAGAGGAGGGCCATGACCATATTCCGCTCTTCGCGCAGTGGCCCGATCTCCGAAAACAGTGATTACTCCCGCTTGTGTGGGCATCTTCATAGACAGATAATTATGATGCGCCATAGCTCCGAATTGATTCAACATACCCCTTCCGAAGATAACATTGTATGCATATGGGGCATCCACAACATCAAAAATCACTTCCTCCGTCCTGGCGAGTAGCCCCTCTCCGAAAGTAACCTCCAGGCCAATTTGGCCGAGGGCATCAAGAGGGGGTCCTGCGAAGCCTTGCAAAGGACGAGCTGCTGGGAGAAGATGCTTCTTGGAGATGTAGAGTTGATCGAAAGCTTGGACGAAAATAATATCCGCTGAACTCCCTCCGTCGATCAGTACTCTCCGGACCTTAGTCCCTGCTATGTCGGCATTGATGACAAGTGGGTCTGCATGTGGAAACTTTATGCCAGCTGCATCATCTGCAAAAAAAGATATCGGCACATGGGACCATTCAGGCATAGAAGCTGCGGACGAAGAAGTTCCAATATGGCCCACTTCTCGGACATATTCTCTTCTCTGCCTCTTCGACATACTTCCGAGGGTCCCTCCTCCGGAGATGGGGAGGACTACTCTTTTCCCTCGATCCTGACCATCTTGCTGCTTCGGAGGTGGCATAACATTGACCACCGGAGGCCGTCTTGCAGGGTCGAAGTTATCTATATGCGCCACAGCCTGGACAGGCTCCGGACGTACCTCGGTTGGAACTCGGTCGGTAGTGCCTCGACCCGAAGTTCTTTCAAGGTACTCGCCTCTTAAAGCGAGTATAGACTTACACGCATCAGTTGCGTGGCTTCAATTCTCACCATGGACACAGCAGAAGAAGGCTTGGGCTTTGCCAGCCGGCTTCCCTGGCGGCCTCGAGCCGCTGGTCTTGCTTCATGAAGGTTGCAAAGTCCTTGGGGCAAATCTTTGCGGAGGTGCAATGTTCAAGACTTCTGAACGAGGATGCTTTTGCCCCCGACGCCTGTCATGCTGAGCTTCGAAACTAGGCCCCTATGACTGTGCTAAAGTCTTCACTTCAAGCTTGACTTCTTGCACGATTGACAGAGTTGCGGCAGTTCTCCGAAGCCACCCTTCTTCTGACCTTGCATACTCTTCGAAATAAGACATCAACTGAGCAACATAAGATATCTGCTTCCGGTGAAGTTTATCAAGGAGGCCCGCATGGGTAACTCCCTCTCGATCTGCATCAACTACGGAGGATGTAGTTAACCCTCGAATTTGCGACTTCGTATGAACGAAGCGCTTGAAATACTGCCTTAAAGTCTCTCCGGGAAGCTGCTTCACCTGGAAAAGACTTCTTGTTGACATTGGGGGTACGAAGGTACCCTGAAAATTGCTTATGAACTTCTTCCTTAATTGTTCCCAGGTTCTGATTGACCCTGGCTTCAAGGACCAGAACCACTGTAGTGCCACTCCTTCCAGAGCTAGAGGAAAACATTTGGCCATGGTGTCTCGTACTCCCCCGCTGGCCTCAATTGCCAATGCATAAAAACGGGAGAACTCCCCAGGGTCTTCATCTCCTGAATATTTGCAAAGCTTCGAAGTTTTGAACTTAGGGTCGAAGCGCACTTTCTGTAACACAGGATGCAGCGGAGATTCGGTGTCGAAGGAAGTGTTCTCCGGGGCTTCGGGATAAGGAAGTTCATCGTCTTCGGGCACTTCGGGGATAACTAGGGTGGCCTGAGAATGAAGCCTATCTGCGGCTTCTTGCCGCCACCTTGCTACTTCAGCTTGGAGACTGGCCATTTGAGCGGCCATATCGCAACAAGACCATCTTCATCTCCTCCAGAAGGACCTTCCAGGTCTTGAGAACTGTATGCATCAGTTTGAAGTGGAACTTGAGGTGGAAGAGGAACTCCGGTTGGCCGAAGTATGGATGGAGTTGGGGGAGGAACTCCGGTTACTCGAGGAAGGGGAATCCCTTCCGGAGTCTGAGGTGGAGGAAATGTCGAAGGTCCTTCGACCTCAACTTTGTTTGAAGATTTTGCTCCAGAGGTCCGAGGGGACCTCCACTTAGGACTACCACTTGAAATCTGCTTGGGAGGCATGGTTTGAGAACTTGGTAGAGTACGAAGTTTTTTGGACTAAGTTCCCCACGGACGGCGCCAACTATTGGCGTAAAAGATTACGCTAACAGGTTTTTAGAGATTGGAAACTAACAAATGAAGTGCTTGCGAAGTAAACTAATTCAAGACTTTGAATGGATAATAGCTCAAAACAGTTCGAAGATGTATATTGAATAACTCAGTCTCTGATCCTCATTACAGGGTAAAACAGGGGGTATTTATAGGCCCAAACATTAAGGAAAAGACCCTTTTACCCCTCTGTTACAACCGACATAGTAGAAACTATTCAGTACCCGTAATAAGGCTAAAATGGTAAAAGACTAATCTATGAGAAAGAAGATAAGTCTTCCATCCTAGCTGGCAAAGAAGCTCTCGGAAGAGTCAATGTTTGAAGATAAACTCCGAACTAGAGTTCGCCTTCATCCTTCGAACTTGATCTAATATACTTCTGGAGTTAGATGCTGGAAACCTTTGATTAAATCACCTGCCTTTGCCTTGCTACAACAATAGCCCTGAAGACGAAGTATTTTCCCCCAACAATATGTTCTGCTCGGGAAAGACTTGTACCATTGGACGACTGATGGGGTTCTCCTTAAATGCATAAGTATCAAAGAAGCCAAGGTGGTAATGTGCGAGGTACACGATGGCGTATGCAAAATGCACCAGTCGACCCAAAAAATGAAATTGCTGCTTTATTCTCATCGTAGTCATCGGCTTGATAGCCGATCAGCATTGCTACTAATGTTTATCTTTTATGATTTCTTATCAGTTGCAGGGTCAAACTGATTGGCATGCTCAGAACCTTTCTTTTTTCTAAGATTATAGGACCTGCACTGGAGTTAAGCAGATCTCCCAGGCCACACATGTGCCCATAAAATACACCAACAACCTTGCAAGTAATAATGAATCATAAAGAACAACATTAGTAGCAATGTCGATCGCTATCGAGCCGATGACTATGGTGAGAATAAAACAAATAGGAATATACACACCTATTGGCCATTGGCCAATGACCACACCCACGCTTTGGGCGAAACACGCTATCAGCCGATAGGATAGAGTCCCTATGCACAAAGGCCGATGTATGTATCCTAGGCATGACTGGAACATAGAATGGAAATAATGATAACCTATCGGCTTGTACTCCGATAGAAACTAAACTCAACATACAAAATAACATATCCATACCATTAAATAACCGTAATCGCAAGATCGGACCTAACTGAGACAATCACTAATCATGATAAATCAATAACACTTCAATGCATCAGGCATACTTTATTTAGATGAATGGTACACAACATGAATCAGATACAATATATCAAGATGTCGGACTTAACTGATGAAGCCTCAAACTATTACACCTAACTCACATCAATCTAAGAGATAAAAAATGATGCAACCTCAGACCTAGCAAAATGTACCAAGATAAACCCATCGATCACACCGATTGGGCTGATACCTCAAGAGATCGATACGATGCACACTCGATGAACACAAACCTAATCAATGTGACCATCGGGGTGGCGGGACTCACCTCTTCATCAGAGATCGAGATGATGCAGCCCGGTTTCATGTGCCAAGTCCTGCTGGGATTAACCTTGGGAATCCAAGGGTGGAGATGCGCCGAGAATAGTAGTTTGTTGTGGTTGATTGTGTGTGTAAACCTAGCTAGTTAGATACATATTTATAGTTCAGAGACTTGATGTACAAGTAATCAACATTGTAACCGATTCTAGATCAACTTTATCTTCTGTCTCCTTCACCGACTCCCTCATATCCGGTCTTGTTGCAACAATATGGACAGGCTTCTTTGACCACCTTTGACCAAATTTCTCTGACTTTTGTTGACCATGCGACATCCTTAGTGGCCATAGGCTTTACCAAATCTTGGTGTCAACACATGCCCCCAGTTTCAGAGCATTAAATGATTACTTATGCTTCAAAATTACCTGCAATCATCACCCTCTACCAACACGTCTTTTCAAATGTTTATCCACAACATATTTTCATTCTCATTAATTGCAGCAGAAACCCTTCAACTTCTAGTACTTTATAAAATCTTACTTAGGTACCTGCTCCGTATCACTTTTTCTTCTTCCTTTTTGTATCTTCTTCTTCTATGGCTATCCACAACTGTGATGGGTGTCGCTTGGTCTAACACATCTACTTTTTCTTTGTGGCAACATCAGACTAGGCTTCATCCCACATAGTTTTGTACTAGTGCTCTTTAAACCAAAGATTCAGTTCCTCTAATCCTGGGCCTACAAAGATATCAGCATTTTGAAAAATGTACTCATTATTACCATTTGCTGAAAGTTGCAAGTGGTCCCTACAAAATCCGGTGGGATCAGTTTGACCCGACTGCCAAGGAGTCGCTCCTTCTTTATAAGTATCCCTAGCGACTCCGCCTTTCTTATCCACGCTTTCTGTCTACTACCTCCTTTTAGTCCTCGAGTTCACCACCGTTTACTTCCAGTACTACTTGCGACCACCGCCGCTTGCCGTCTTATCCGCCTTCGCAAACCCCACACTCCGGCAACACTAGTGATGGCCACCATCAACGTGATCCTCGAGGTAAGTCTTCGACATTCTTCTCTTTTCGTTGTTCTTCGGTTCTTCTTAGTTCATCCGCCATTTTTCTTCACTGTTTTACATTCTCCTTAGTTTTTCTTTTCTACTTTCTTCTTTGTAGAACCAGGTTTCGATTCCCCTTGCTAGCCACAAAACTCACCATTTCCTGGGTCCGATGGGTAACCCCGTTCCCTGGTTGGAGTGATTGGTACCTTAGGGTATCGGCCGTTAACTGTCCGTTTTGGGAGGAAATTGGTATCAACCACTGTATTGGCCTCTCCCTCACCGAACCCTACAAGAACGAGCCACTTCTCACTGCCGCTTGCTATTTATGATCCGATAACCTTAATGCCTTTGTGTTCAGCCATGGTCCGATGAGCCCATCTTTGCTGGATGTCCTTGTCTTGACCTCTCTTGACATTATTTCCCCTTGAAATCCTCTTTCTTTCTGCTCCAAGCCAACCCATCACCTTGGTGTAAAATCCACTAGCGGTTGGGGTAAATATATCATGAAGCACAACAAGAAGACTGGCCCTATCGAAGCCGAGGAACACGTAGCTTTCCTCAACCTTTGGTTGGAGCAGTTTGTCTTCTATGGATCCACTCTAGGTCCAACTTCTCACCTCTAATTCTTGGCCGAGCAGCTATCTAACAAAAAGAAAATCCCCATCGGCCAATACCTCCTTGGCGCCACTTATCACCTTATTCATCAGGTATCGGCCAGGCTATCAGGTTGCGAACCAATCGGTCACTTTGATGATCCTTGGTGGTTCCTGCAGCTCTGGATCAATGTCTATACCACTGAAGTGACCGACAATCCTCCTTTTGCTTGGATGGAGATCCCCTCTGACTACCCTAAATCAGCCGATCCATCTTATCATCAGTGTTCATATCTGGGAGAGGCAGCCGCCTGCCGGTCCACTTTTCAGATGTATCCTGATTCCTTGAGCCTCAACTTTGTTGTGTTTTACTATTGCTTCCGGGATGAGCGAAACGTTTGGTTTGCATATGAGTCCCTCTCTGAGTATGAATAACCACGTGGGTTCCTCCTAGCTGATGTGTGCTGAAACGAGGAATCCACCAAAATTTTCAAAACTTTGGTCACTCCCTTCCTTCTGCCCGTCAACATCACTACCTGCAGAGCCTCTTACGAATTCTATCACCCGACTATCTTCTCGCGATAGTTAGGATTTGGACAGCTCCCACCTTACTTATTCTTTATCGACCAAATCCAAGTTCTTTGAGAAGTCACAGATGGTATGGAGTACGATCAGCTATCTCGGGTGATCAACCAAGTGCCTTACGGTAACCTTGTCCCTTGGTCAGCCTGCACCGTCAGCTCCATCAGGTTCATCGAGTGGTGGGGTGAATGGGCGCTGCTCCTAGTCAATCGACACTCGAGGACATACTGTAAGCGGTTGTATCCAGGCTACGTTGATGATTCCTTACTAGTAAAAACATCTAACTTTACTTTTGTTCATTTTACTTGCTGCTTTGTCCCTTACTTTTCCTTGTATCTTATAGGAGGACGGCGTAGGTGCTCTGCCAGTGAGTCGAAGTGCCCAACCGATTGACTATGGGTCGTAATTGGCCATTAGCACCTTGGGTAGCGGGCCCCCTACTGTGACGGAATTGCTCGCCAAAAAGCAAGTCAAAATCCCGGCACGCAAGTGTAAGGTGCCGGACGTGGGAGTGCATCGATCCACTAGAGCCCGATCCGACCAGGTACTCTTTCTAACATGTTTTTCCATGCCTAGTGACTTTTTATCCTCCCTTTGTAAATTGTGTCTTCTTTGTTTCTTCAGTTGACGCTGCCTACTCCTCCAGCTACACAAGTCATGACTACCGCCGATGTGCCTTCATCTATTCGGGTATGCATCCATCTTCACAATGTATACTTGCTTTGCATTCCTAATGTCTAATTCTTTTTCTTGCTAAACCTTCTTCCCTCGTCATCGTGCCCCCTCACGCTGCTTCTGACCGGGTGGCAGATCACCCGGACAGTCTCCCATCGACCCCGCCCACCGGAGGTGCTACGATAGAAACCAACATTGGGGCTGATACTCCAGAGGTCATACTTGTTGATTCTGGTGTATCATCCAACGCGGTTGATGTGGCCACGACAGCAGATGTCGATGCAACAGAAGGCATAGCGATTGATGTCGGGGTCCTCCTGCTAGAAGTTCTCATTAGGTACTTCACTTGCTTTATTTTCTTGTTGCCTTCTGCGTTCTTAACATCGACCCAAAATTTAGCCAATGTTGGATGCACGGGTTCGCCTGCCGCCCAAGGTAGTCTCGGAGAGGAGAGGTCACACACCCTTCCGGTGGCTAACGAGGAGGATGATACCACTGCGTCTTCTGCCGATAGCGTTCTATAACACCCTAAATTTTCTAAATTAAATAAATTAGAGAAAATAAAATTTTTAAATGAATAAATAAAGTTTGGATAACAAAATGATTGAATTAATTGGGAAACCTTAAGGAAGGATAAAATAAAGTAATCAAATTTTTTTTACTTGGCTGAAGTCAATTAATTAGGTTTGATCCGAAAGAGACATCCAAATAAAAAATTTGAGAAAAAAATTATTTTTACAGGAAAAGGATTATTTTTGATTTTTGAATAAACTAAAAATGTCCAAATAAATAATAACATGAAGAAATAGTTCAAATTTTGAGCTGAGAAAATAATGTTAGATTCATGAGACCAAAATATATTTTTGAGAATTTTTACAAATTTTTATAACGTTTGCTGATAGCTCTTATTTTATAAATGAATTTCTATAATCATTTTATTCGGAAAAGGGTTTTATTTAAACTTGGGCCGCACCCTTCTTTTCCCTATCTCCATGGCAGCCTGGCCCAACACCCCTCTCGCGCCCCAATGACACCTAGCCCCCACTTGTCAATCTCCGCTCCCCTCTCCCGCGCGCCGAACCCCACCTATCAGCGCCGAGCCCCACACACACGCCCGAGCCCGCGCCCGCTGTCTGGTGGAGCCCACCTGTCAGTGTTGTCTGCCTCACCCGCACCTGCATCGGTTCCCATTGACCAGTGTCCCCACCTGGTCAGTATCTTCTTTCCCGCCGCGCCGTCGCCCAAACCTCGCCGACCGAAAACCCTACCTCTTCAATCCACTCCTGCCGCGCGCCATCCCTAAAATTGAAGCCACCTTATTGCTCCTCGCAATCCGGCGATCATTTCCCCTTTGCACCCATACCCGATTGTGTCTCCGTTCAACGTACCCCAGTCATTTAGCCTCGCTGGCATTATTATGCAATTACTGTCGGTTTCCCCCGATTGTGCCCCATTTAGACCCGCCGACGACACCTATAAAGCCCCGACATCCACCCCATTCCAGGCATCCCAAGAACCCTCCATTTTCCAACAAGGTAGTTTAGCACCTCCGCCCTGTTTCTGCTCTAGCCGCTGCTCGCCGTCGCCGGAGATCGCCATCTGCCTCGCTGTCGCCCCCTCTATGATCCGTGACGCACAATATTCCCCGGCATCCACTCCAATTGGGGCAAAGACCGCCAGAGCACCCTCCCCGCCGGTGACCCGAATGCCTCACCACCACCTCGCTTATCGCTGGCCACGTCCACTCGACCCTGAGCCCCATCTTTGGTACCATCCTGACTGCCACCTTATTCTTGTTGCATTTCCGTGTTTAGAATATACCGCCGGTCACCTCCATCACCGCTGTGCTCATCGTCGCATCCTGCCGTCACCAGAGAAGCCGATCACGCTGGTATTTCCCCCGTGCTGTGTCGAACGTGATCTGAGTCGTCGGTTCGGTGGAGAGCAACGCAAATTAAAACACGGGAGGGATTTAATCGGAGCCATCGGATCTCGCTGAAGCGGTATCAAGCCATCTAGGCAGTAGGATTTCACTTAAAGTCATCAGCACACGCGCACAGTGCACTGGTCCACGGTGAACCTGGCTCACCGTAGACTAGAGGCTGTTTTATTTTGAATAAAAAATTCAAAAAATTGTTTTAAACTTCAAAAATTCATATCTTCTTCAAATTAACTCCAAATTTAACCATTCAAATTTTAGAGAGTTTGTCTTTTTATTATCTCCATGTTCATCTAGAAAAATGTATATGTTTACATTGAATATTTTATATTGTTTTAATTGGAATTAAAATAAAATCCAAGGCATTGTTTTAAACTTCAAAAACTGATAACTTCTTTGAATTAACTCTAAAATTGGCCATTCAAATTTCAGAAAGTTTATCTTTTTATTCTCTTCTCATTCATCCAATAAAATTTATATGTTTATAATAAACTTTTATATTGTTTTAATTATAATTTAAATAGAATTTGAGAGTAATCATTTCAAACTTCAAATTTTAAACTCCTTAGAATTAACTCTAAAATTTACTATTCGAATTTCAGAAGAATTATCTCTTTATCTTTTACAGTTTAATCAATCCTACTTGATATGTGTGTACTCTTTATTGGTCATTGTTGACACAAAAATGTGTCCCCGCACTTGGGTAAGTCTGACGATCCAAAAGTGTGTGGATACTTAGGGACAAGCCTAAGCGTAACACAGCACCGACGTCGCATTCTGACTACCCTTAGCCGTGGTAAGGGGGGTGGAGTCGTCAGGCAATCAGATCACACAAAATAATCCAATTAGCTGAAAGAAACATATTAAACAAAATAAATCAGAAAACCGGTCGGAGCCTGTCTGCTTCGAAGTATGGTGCGAAGGGCGTCGCCGAAGTGTACCTTCGACATTTAGTGCGAAGTGTCCCACCGAAGGGTACCTTCAGTGTTCGGACTGATCTGGCCGAAGATGAACTCCGAACGGATCTGGACGTGACAATCACCTCTGAACAGCGGAGTTCGACGCGAAGTCTCTAATACAGTAAGATACAGGATAATGGTTCAAACACAATGCACGAACGTGACTTCGTCCGGAGCGGGGTGCGAGCGTAGCGAAGCCTGTCGTGATGAAGTCTACTGACGAAACATGCCATCGAAGCAAAAGTCTCGCCGAAGGGTGTTCTGGCAACCTCCGAAACCGATCTCTCAGCTCCGGACACCTCCGACAAAGTAGCTCTGAACGTAGGTAACCTGCAACAGATAACATTCGAAGTACTAATTTGGCTTGAGGACCGAATTCTGGCAAGTGTTGCACTAGTAGCGAAGGTAGCAATCTGTTACGCAGATTAGCGGATACTTCACAAGCGAAGTAACAAGGCGATAGCAATCTATTATGTAGATTAATGGATACTTCACAAGCGATGTAACAAGGATTACCACTCTTCTGAAGTGGCTGTCGGAGGGCTTCCAGGAAAACCCACGAAGAGGTACAGAAAGTAAAGATAAAGTAAATGCGATCAAAGCTAGGGCTTTGTGTTTGATTTGTGTTGGGGGGTTTCTGAACTGGCTTCGCCTCTATATTTATAGGGGCTAGACCTCTGATCTAATCTGCTATAATTTGGCTGTATAAAGATAAAGACTTAGTTGGAATCGTGTCCAACTCTACCTCTACCAAAGTGGGCCTCCGGCCAGGCCCGTCGAAGCTTGTTCCTCGGGCTGAAGCTTCGGCGGCGTGGGCCTCCGAAGGCCTCCTGGCCGAAGGCCGTGGGCTGGCTAGAAGCTTCCAGAGCCCATAGCCCAATGGTCCTTCGGCCCTGTAAGGCTTCAGCTTGACCAGGGACATGTGTATTTTCAGCCCAAGTTACCAAAATTGATATTTTAACAATCTTAACCATTAATCCCATTTTTTTCTATCAATACATGCCCCCTGCCTTTTAGTGAACTAAGCGAACTAAAAGCACAACGAGCTAAAGACGATACCTTCCATATCGGCCTTTCGACACCTTTTACGCCATTTGCCACACACTTGGGAAATACCTTTTCAAGTATCTACCATTCAAAGCTCTTCGAAACCGCTCTCCTTGCAGAGATTCTAACACATATGCATTGCCAGGAGTGATTTCGGCTATTTTGAAAGGGCCTTCCCAACTAGGTGACCATTTACCAAACTTGGGACTCTTAGTGCCTAAGGGAAAAATTGTCTTCCAAACCAAGTCTCCTACTTGAAACGATTTTGGTTTAACCTTCTTATTGTAGGCTTTATCTACTCTCATCTTATCTACTTCAATGGCTTCTAAAGCCTTCAATCTCTTATCGGTCACTTCTTCTAGGCTGTCTTTCAAAAGAGTTTCATACTCGTCGACTAATAAGCCATCTTGCCTTAACACTCTTAAAGAGCCAAGATCTACTTCTACAGGCAGAACGACTTCTTGTCCATATACCAACTCATATGGACTGACTTTGGTAGCACCGTGTTTTGCAATCCTACAAGCCCATAGCGCCTCGGAGAGCACCTCATGCCACCTTTTAGGGAACTCTTCGATTTTCTTCCTAATGAGCTTAATCACGGTCTTATTACTATACTCGACCTGACCATTGTCCTGAGCATAGTAGGGCGAAGAGTTTATCAACTTAATACCATAATATTCGGCGAAGTCCCTCACTTCTTTATAAACAAATGAGCTGGCTTGATCTGTAGTGAGAGTTTGAGGAATGCCAAATCTATGTATGATGTTCTTCAATATAAAGTCAAGTACCTCATTGTGAGGCATGTTCTTGAGAGGCACGGCCTTGGTCCACTTGGTGAAGTAGTCTGTCGCCATCAACACAAATCGATGCCCTTTTGAGGAAGTAGGGTGAATTTGGCCGATGAAGTCTAAACCCCAACCTCAGAATGGTCATGGCTTGACAATAGGGTTGAGTAATGAAGCAGGAGCTAACTGAATATTGCCAAACCTTTGACATGCTTCACACCCTCTATAATACTTAAAAAATCCTTAGTCATAGTCGGCCAGTAGAAACCCGCTCTTTTGAGCATCCAACTCATTTTCTGGGCCGACTGATGAGTGCCACAAAGTCCTTCATGGACTTCTCTCATAGCCACCTGGGACTGTTCATGATCTAGACACATTAACAGTACTCCGTCAATGGTTCGGCGATATAGTGTGTCGTCTAGCAGAACAAACTTAAACGCTTGTCGCCAAACTTTTCGATCAACCCTTTGGCTAGGGTCTCTAAAATATTGGACGATTGGCATTCTCCAATCGCCCTTATAGGCTTCGGAGGGTTTTGCTAGCTCACACCCTGGAGAAGTCTTGTCACGCCCGAATTTAATAAATCCGGACCTTTATTGAAATTCCATAGAAAATCAATAAATCAAGACGTTCATAACACGACCACGTACAATACGATCAAGCATTCATGGTTCGTAGACCGTATTAGTACAAAAGTGAATAAAGTGAAGAGAAACTAATCAAACAAGGGTCCTAGATGAACGCCTCCTTCCAGTCTCTCCTTGACTGGGTCGCTACTCCAGACCTTCATCCTCCTCGTAGTAGACGAGCTCTGGTGGTGTAGGTCAACGGGGGTGAGTACAATCGTACTCAGCAAGCCACCGAATGCAAATATAATGCAGAGTAATAACAAGAAAGATAGTGGCTAATTTTGTGAGAAACAATATTTGTAAAGCAGTTAATGTGATCAAGTTATTAATACAGAAATGTAAACATGTGTATGCATCATCTTCTAACTCAAGGGGTATAGTCAGCCCACCCTCGCTCAACAGTCCTTCCATGCCATGAATAATTCAACCATTCAAACAATTGTAAACTAATTGCGAGTAGTCACACAACCCGCCCTTGACCGTGGGCTTGGCTTTTTGAAAAGATTAAATACTCTGATCAGAGGTATACCACTGTACCCACAAGGCACGCACTCATCACTTACACCAAAGTGTAACGAGATGACCCATACCACGAGAACTCGAGCCAAAACCTTCCATATGGTCCTCCTCGACCCGACAGCACCCTCTTATGGGTTTCATATGGTGCCTCGACGCGTCGAGCCACACCATACCCCCCCTTGAGCCATGTCGGTACAAGTCACCCGCAGGTTGCCCCTTGCCCCCTCCACTATGGTGCATCGAGTCAGATTGTTCCATACATTCAGTTAGGACTTACCCATTAGACTTGTGGTTAGTACGGAAGTGCTTTGCAACTGATCCCGTAGACCGGTCCTTATAGTGCCCCGGGTGCGACCAACTAATGCCCTAGCTTGCACCCGGAACCCACCATACTTATAACATAGCCAACTCCAACAGAGTCCAGAGACAAGAATAATGGGGAAATTTCATATAGTAGAATCCAGCTATCTACGACTCGTTCTTTTTATCCTATAGCAGTTGTGCCGGTACATTGGGCACTAGCTAATACTTTTATAGTAGAGTGACAAGGAGTTAAGGCTCAATAAGCATGGCTTGGGTTTACACACAAGTACGGGGATCTAATAAATATATTGTAAGGCTTGAGATTAGACTAATGCAATATTATCCTATGAGTTATAGCAATAATTTATTAAAACATGGGCGCAATGATGATCAAAATGGGGGTTGTGACTTGCCTTGATCAGCAAATGGGGAAGGTGGAACCTTAGGATAGAACTCCGGCTCCTCGACGTACTCGTAGTCTTCTCGATACGGAAAAATAAACATGGCATTCAATAAACAGATAAAACATCACAAAATAATAAACATACAAGTGTTAGGCGGTTTAATATGTGAAATAAGGTTTTATTATTCTGAAGTTTGGTGAAAAACATTAAAGATTGGATTTTAAGGCTTTTCCCAATTTATTTTATGAATTTATAATCTTATCCCTAAGGGGTTTTATTCATTTAATTAATAAGAATATTTTGGGCAACAGTGACATATTGTTTTTATGGCATTAATGTGTAGAGAATAAAATGCTGAATTTAATAAAATTTGAAGGGTGAAATTTGGAGTTAAAATGAGCAAGTTATGAATTTTGGAAGTTTAAACATTTTTTTGGAATTTTATTTAAACAGAAAATGGGATTTAGCCCACGGTGAGCCAGGCCCACGGTGAACCGCGTTATTATGCCGCTTGGACCGGATCGATCTGGATCGTCCGATCCAGATCAACCGGCCAGGCGCGAGGCGGGATGGCTTAAGTGAAAATGCACGGCCCAGATTAAATAGCACTGAACCGATATGCGTGGACGCACGAGATTGAGTCCAGGTTTTAAATAGTGTTCAATGGCCAAGATTAGCCAATACCGCTTCGACGCAGATCAGCGGCTCTGATTAGATCCCGAAGGGAGCTAATCATCGCCGTTCGATCATGATCGTGCGACCATGACTTCGTCCGGCACAGCACACGTTAAGGGGGCACGTACCCCCTTCATCTCCAGCGACGGCGGGCTCGGGTGCGGTGGCGATGGCGACGGCGAGGGGGCTAGGCCCTAGGTCTTGCCAGAAATGGAATGAGGGAAGACGGCGGTCTCGACCATACCTTCAGTGGCAACGATGGGCGACGGACGGTGACCGGCGGCGAGGGGTAGACGGGGAGGACCTACGGGTGCTCGACCGTGATGGTGATCTGGCGGTCTTCTTGGCCAACGGAGGCATGGCCGAGGACCGGCGGTCGACAACGGTCACGACGGTAGCAGAGACGTGGACGGAGGGGGCCAGAGTCGACGGCGAACGGCGGCCGAAGGTGGAGCAGGAGAGGGAACCGAAAACGGGGTGGGGGTGCTCTAGAGGGCTACGGCTCGGGCTTTAGGCGGTGAACCGAGGGGTACTTATAGGGTCACCGGTGGTGGCCAAACAGAAGGAAACCGAAGGTTTCCTTCCTTCTCCGGCGAGGGTTTCCATCCGTGCGGGCTAGCTTCCATACTTGTTAAAACGCGTGGACTAAAGATGGAAGGGGGTCGCGGTGGTCCAAGGAAGGGAGTCCGGGGCGGATCCAGTCGGATCGGGGTGGCCGGCGGCGAGGAAAGGAAAGGTGGTCGCTGGAAAGGAAAGGGGAGAGATCCTCTTCCATCGGGGACGAAGGTCCTGACAGGTGGGCTCCACCTGTCAGTGGGCGAATGGGAAAGGAAAGGGCCGACAGGCGGGGCCGCTCGGTCAGAGGGAGAGGGACGCGCTGGAGAGGCTGTCAGGTGGGGCCAGGCGGGGCATGGGTGTGAGAGAGAGGTGGGAGGTGGCACCGACAGGCGGGTCCTGCTTGTAAGTGGCACACGACTAGACTGGGCCAGGCTTGGGGTAGTTTGGAGGTTGGCGGCCCATTAGGATTTAAATTGTTTTCTGATTTAAAATAAATCCAGTAAATCATTTATTTGTTTAAGGGTTGAAGTACTGTTGATAACAATTTTTAAAAATTCCTAAAATTAAATCTTGGTCTCTAGATTCCATCATAAATTTTCCAAGTCCAAATTTAAAGTATTCCCTTCTGTTTAGCTTTATTAGACCTCTTTTAGGGTTTTCTTTAATTAAATAATTCTAGAAATTCCGTGAAAACTATATTTCCTTTATTTTCTTTATTTTTAAATCTTGGGATGTTACAATCCTATCCCCCTTACAGAGAATCTCGTCCTCGAGATTCGGATCAATCCTCGAATAGCTCAGGATGTTGTGTTTTGAGTTTTTCCTCTTTTTCCCATGTAGCTTCTTCTACGGGATGATTGCTCCACTGAACTTTACAGAAGCGGATGACTCGGCTCTTGGTGGTCCTTTCCTTGACTTCCAAGATCTTGACGGGCTTTTCCACATAGGTCAAATCTTCTTGAATGTCCAACTGCTAAAGGTCGACCTGCTCTGTCGGGACTCGAAGACATTTCTTTAATTGTGACACATGAAACACATCATGTACCCCAGTCAATGAAGGTGGCAGTTCCAATTGATAAGCGACTTCGCCTTGGCGCCGTATAATAGGAAAAGGTCCAACATATCAAGGTGCCAACTTTCCTCTCATGTTAAACCGTTGAGTGCCACGGAGAGGTGTGACTTGGAGGTAGACATGGTCTCCCTCTTCAAAGGCTAAATCTCAACGATGATTGTCCGCATAGCTCTTCTGTCAAGATTTGGTTGTCCTGAGTCGGTCTTTGATAATCCGTACCTTCTCTTCAGCTTCCCGAAGGATATCTGTTCCAAATACTTGGGATTCACCAGTTTGATCCCAAAGTAGAGGCGTCATGCACTTTCGTCCATATAGGGCTTCGAACGGGGACATCTGAAGGCTGGCTTGATAACTGTTGTTGTACGAAAACTCGGTGTACGATAAACTCTTGTCCCAAGTTCCTCCAAAATCCAAGACACATGCCCGTAGCATATCCTCCAATATCTGATTCACCCTTTCAGTCTATCCATCTGTCTGAGGGTGGTAAGTGGTGCTGAAGTTTAATCTCGTTCCCATTTCCTCTTTAAGGTTTTTCTAGAATCGAGACATCAACTGACTCCCTCTATCGGAGACTATCTTCTTGGGCACTCCATGAAGGCACACGATGCGGGCCATATATAACTCTGCTAGTTTAGGGCCACTGAAGGTCGTCTTGATGGCTATGAAGTGAGCTACTTTGGTTAGCCGGTCGATGATTACCCATATGGAATCATATCCAAGTTGGGTCTTTGGGAGTCCGGTGATGAAGTCCATACCGATTTCTTCCCATTTCCATTCAGGTACTTTAAGTGGCTGCAAGAGTGCAGTGGGTCTCTGATGTTCTGCTTTTACTCGTCGGCATGTGTCACATTCCGCGACAAACTGAGCAATATCTTTCTTCATGCTAACCCACCAATAACGTTCTTTCAGGTCTTGGTACATTTTGGTACTCCCGGGATGAATGGAGTACAGAGTGTCATGGGCCTCCATTAGAATAAGGGTTTTTATCTCCGGTTTATCTAGCACACAGATCCTAGTTCCAAACCATATGGTGCCATTCTCGTCCTCTGAAAATCCTAGGGCCTTGCCCTGTCTCATGTTCTTCTTAATGGCGGCGATATCCGGATCTTCTAACTGAGCTTCTCTGATCTGCTCGAACAGGATGGGTCGGGTCTCAAGGGTGGCTAGATATGCTCTTGTGGTTAACCCGAGATTTAACTTTTCCATCTCCTTATATAACAAAGGCGCGTGATCCGGAATCACGATGGCAGTGCAGTATCCTTTTCGAATTAGTGCATCAGCTACCACATTTGCCTTGCCGGGATGGTATTGAATACCTAAGTCATAATCTTTTATTAATTCAAACCATCGCCTTTGTCTGAGGTTGAGATTCGGCTGCGTGAAGATATACTTCAAACTCTTGTGATCCGTAAAGACTTCACAGTGGTTTCCGACCAAATAATGCCTCCAAATCTTTAGGGCATGCACAACAGCGGCCAGTTCCCAGTCGTGTGTCGGGTAGTTTAGCTCATGAGGTCTCAACTGACGAGAGGCGTACGAAAAAACTTTTCTGTCTTGCATGAGAACACATCTCAATCCCTGGCGAGATGCGTCGCAATAGACATGGAAGTCCTTCCTTATATCCGGTAGGGTCAGTATGGGTGCTGACACCACCCGGGTCTTGAGGGTGCGAAAACTTTCCTCACATTCGGGAGTCTATTCAAACTTCTCTCCCTTCTGCAACAACTTAGTCATTGGTTTGGCTATCTTGGAAAAGTTCTCGATAAATCGCCGATAATATCCGGCCAAAACAAGAAAACTTCACCTTTCTGATACGTTGGTGGGTGGTAGCCAATTCGTAACTGCTTCCACGGTGGCAGGGTCTACTGCGATACCTTGTGCAGAGATGTTATGTCCAAGGAACTTTACTTCCGCCGTCCAAAATTTGCACTTACTATACTTGGCGTATAACTGATGTTCCCTTAGTTTTCCTAAGGTCAAACGGATGTGAGTTTCGTGCTCCTCTTTGTCCTTGGAATAGATAAGAATGTCATCTATGAATACCACAATGAACTTGTCCAAATATTCCATGAATACCTTATTCATCATATTCATGAAGAAGGCCGGGACGTTGGTCAATCCAAAAGACATAACGGTGCACTCATACAATCCATAACAAGAGGTAAAATCCATCTTAGGTATGTCCTCCTCTCGAATCCTCAGCTGATGATAGCCGGATCGCAGGTCGATCTTGGAAAATACCATAGCTTCTTTTAGCTGGTCAAATAGATCATCGATCCTGGGTATCGGATACTTGTTCTTGATGGTCACCTCATTCAGGGCTCGATAATCCACGCACATACGCTTGGCCTTGTCTTCTTTCTTCTCAATGAAGATGATTGGGGCTCCCCACGAGGATGTGCTATGTCTGATGTAACCTTTCTTCTCAAGATCTTCAAGTTGCTGCTTCATCTCAGCTAACTCATTGGCGGCCATCCGGTAGGGTCTCTTGTAGATGGGAGTGGTTCCGGGTACTAGATCAATCCGGAACTCGATATCTCTCTTAGGTGGCATCCCTGGTAAATCCTCTGGAAATACGTTCGGGTACTCGCAGACCACTGGTATATCCTCTAAAGTAATCTGGTGTAGCCGAGGTCTTCCGGACTTCAAGCTTGGCATTTGAAACATGACCACAGTCCCTTCTGCATTGCTCACTGTTACTTGCCTCCGGGCACATCTTATCACACCCTAGTGTTTATTGAGACAATCCATTCCTAGAATGAGATCCAAACCTTGGCATTCTATTAGGATGGGGTCTGCCCAGAATATTGTGCCTTGGATATCTACCCATACCCTTGGACTATAGGAATGGGCTTGGGTTTGTTTGCCAGGGGTGGCTATTAATACTGGTCTTGCTAATTCACATATGTTCAGATTATTCTTCTCCATAAAAGTTTTTGATATAAAGGAGTGCGTAGCTCTAGTATCAAATAATACCACTGCAAGGGCCAAATGTACTGTGAACTTACCCATTACGATCTCGAGTGCGGCCTGGGCTTCCTCGGCGGAGACATGGTTGATACGGGCGCGGACGGCAGGGTTGGTCGCGACTCCTTGTGCATGCTTGGGGTGGGGGCACTGGTGGGAATAATGCCCTTCCTGGTGGCAGTTGAAGCATATCACGGCTTGCCGTGCTTGTCGCGCAGGACCTCTGCTTTCTTGGCAGGGGCAGGTGGAGCGGCCGGTGCGGTGGGAGCAGTGCGAGGATGTCCTGCTCCGGTGTTGGCGGCGGGTGGTGCTAGACGGTACACCGGGCGCGGATGATACTAGGGCGCTGGTGGAGGAGGTGCATAGCGGGGCCTCTGCGCCATGCCTTGATTCTGGTGGAAGGCGATCATTCTTTTCTTCTTTAGGTTGACCTTGTTCTGCTCGGTCTCCTGAATGATAGCCTTATTCACCAACTTCTGAAAGTTGGCGTAATCTCCGGAGACCAGCTGAAGGGAAAGCTCGTCCTTCAGCCCCTGGAGGAACTTAGATTGCCTGGCCGTATCAGTACGGACCTCCTCAAGCGCATACCGGGCCAGCCGGTTAAATTCATGCAGATACTCTGTGACGGACCTGCTTCCTTGCTGCAGGTCCCTAAACTCTTGTTGCTTCTGGGCGATAACGCCAGCTGGGACGTGGGCCGCGCGGACGGCGGTGGACAACTCAGCCCAAGTGTGGATGTGTCCCTCGGGCAGAGTCTCGCGCAAGTTGTCCCACCATTCCGCGGCAGGACCCTGCAGTTGGTGGGCAGCAAAGGCTACCCTCTCATGCTCGGTACAAGTCAGGAGATCCAACTTTTCCCAATTGTCCTCAACCAATCACCAGCCTCCATGGGGTTGGTGGTGCTTGAGAACGTGGGAGGGCGGACTCGGAGAAATTCCGAGAGCTGGAAGGCGGGCGCTGGAGTGGGGGTGGCGGGGTGAGGTATCTCACGCTGCTGCTGGTGGAGGCGGAAGAACTGAGCCCGCTGCTGGTGCATCTGATTCAGCAGTGTGGCTACCAGCTGATTCTAGTTGGCCATCATTTCGGCCATTGTGGGGTGGTTGGCGATTGGGATTGCTTCTGCCCAGTTGCTCCCCATTGGGGCAAATTACCGTTGTCCCCTCCATTCTGGGGAGCATCGGAGCCTTGAGTGTTAGTCATCTTGATGTTTCCAAAACATACAACACTCTTTTAGGGGAAGTGATACTAAGTTTTATTTCAAAATGTGTCGTTCTTGCGATTACATTCATGTCTTTTATTTAGTCTTCACCCATGCCTTATATTTGACATGGGTGGTAATACAATCCAAAACATTAAAAAGAAAGCAATCAATCATAATGTCTACATCTAGTGCAGCTCGGGGGACGACTCAACCAAGGGCTTAGCGGAGATGGTCGGGGTCGTGGAGCTGGACGGTCCGGTGGGAGGTGCGCTGCGGGAAATCCTCTTAGACCTCACGGAGGTGGCAGTCGTAAACCAGTCGAAGCTCTGTGAGGGCCTAAAGGGCAGCGCGCTGGCTGGCCACCATGAACGAAGGTCCTCCGACTCCATGGGCCCACCAAAGCCTGCTCTTTGGGCCAAAGCTTCGGCGAGGTGGGCCTCTGAATGCCTTCAGGCCGAAGGGAGCAGGCTCCCTCGAAGATTTCGAAGACCACAGCTCAATGGGCCTTTGGCCTTGTAGGGCGTCGGCCTAGTCAAGGACATGTGTATTTTCAGCCCAAATTACCAAAATTGATATTTTGACAATCTTAACCATTAATGCCATTTTTTGCTATCAACATATGTCTCCCTGCCTTTTAGTGAGCTAAGTGAACTAAAATCATAACCGCTAAGGGCGATACTTCTCATATCGGCCTTTCGACGTCTTCAAGTTGTTTGCCACACACTCAGGAAGTATTTTTTCAAGTATCTGCCATTCAAAGCTCTTCGAAACCGCTCTCCCTGCAGAGATTCTAACACATATGCATTGTCAGGAGCGATTTTGGCTATTTTGAAAGGACCTTCCCAACTAGGTGACCATTTGCCAAACTTAGGGCTCTTAGTGCCTATGGGCAAAATCGTCTTCCAAATCAACTCACCTACTTGAAAAATTTTTGGTTTAACCTTATTATTGTAGGCTTTAGCTACTCTCTTTTTGTCTATTTCTATAGCTTCTAAAGCCCTCAATTTCTTATCAGTCACCTCTTCTAGATTGTCCTTCAAAAGATTCTCATACTCATCGACCGATAAGCCATCTTGCTTTAGAACTCTTAAAGAGCCAAGATCTACTTCTACAGTTAGAACGACCTCTTGCACATATACTAAGTCATATGGACTAACTTTGGTAGCACCGTGCTTTGCAATTCTACAAGCCCATAGTGCCTCGGAAAGCACTTCATGCCACCTCTTAGGAAATTCTTTTATTTTCCTCTTAATGAGTTTGATCACAGTTTTATTACTAGACTCGGCCTGACCATTGGCCTGAGCATAGTATGGTGAAGAGTTTATTATCTTAATACCATAAAATTCGGCGAAGTCTCTCACTTCTTTAGAAACAAATGAACTACCTTGCTCTGTACTGAGAGTTTAAGGAATACCGAATCTATGTATAATATGCTTCAAGATAAAATCAAGTACCTCGTTGTGAGTCATATTCTTGAGAGGCACGGCTTCGGTCCATTTGGTGAAGTAAACCCCAACGTTGGAACAGCCATGGCTTGATAATAGGGTTAAGCAATGAGGAGGGAGCTAGCTAAATATTGCCAAACTTCTGGCACGCTTCACACCCTCTATAATATCTAAAACAATCCTCAGTCATAGTCGACCAATAGAAACCTGCTCTTTTGAACATCCAACTCATTTTCTGGGCTGACTGATGAGTGCCACAAAGCCCCTCATGGACTTCTGCCGTAGCTACTTGAGATTGTTCATCGTTTAAACACTTTAAAAGTACTCCATCAATAGTTCGGCGATATAGTATACCATCTAGCAACACAAACTTGAATGCCTGTCGCCGAACTTTCCGATCAACCCTTTGACTAGGGTCTCTCAAATACTAGACGATTGGAATTCTCCAATCACTCTTATGGGCTTCTCAAGGGTTTGCTAGCTCATTCACTAGAGTGACGTCCAAGCTACTAATTTCGGAGTGCCTCCCGGGCCTTTCCACTCCTGTCGAAGCTTACTTGAGCTGGCTGCGTGAAGTTGGTCAGGCCGAAGCCTCCTATTGGAGGGCTCTGGCTCCCGAAGACCTCCGCTGTCCAACGGGCTTCGGCGCAGGGACTCCAGCGTGTAAAACTCTTCGGTGGATGAGGCATCTCGACCTGATGGTTTCAGCGCGCGGTACCCCCCGGTGGCAGGAGGGCTCTAACCCGGAGGGTTCGACAGACCTCATGCATGTCTGAAGCTTCTAGCTTCGGCAGTGAGACCAAGCATCAGCTTCTCCTGTATAGAAAATTTTCCTCTCCTGACTTGGTAGCCAGATGCTTGCTGAGCCAAATCATTTGCAATGGAGTTGGCTTCTCTTGACACGTGAGAAATTTTGAAGTCATCAAAAGTATCAACTATGTCTAGGAATTTATCCAAGTAACTATTCAGCAAGCCATTAAGACATTGAGCACTCTTAGCTACTTGTTGTACTACTAACAGAGAATCACCATGCGCATGAACATGTCTAGCACCTATGGATCCTAGCAATTCAAGTCCTAGCAATAAGGCCTCATATTCAGCTTAGTTATTGGTCACGGGAAATTCCAAATGGGTAGAGGTTTCAATGTGCATTCCACTAGGTGATATGATGGATCAGAAACGGTGACCAGAGGGGGGGGGGGGGGGGTAAATGGGAGCTTTTAAAATTTCAGACTAAAAATAGCCTTCAGTTTTAGTTTTGTCTTCAGCGGAACAGGCTTTGAACACACCCTTCGAAGTTCTGGTTCAGAGGTATTTTATAGCTCTAAAATCAGGCTTCGCAAGGAGCAAAAGTTCGAAGCCAAGAAGACTTCGCTCCACCCACAACCCCGAAGATTCAGCTCTGCTAAGTTAGTGTAGGCTCCACACACAGGGTGCCTTCGAGTAGGCTTCGCACTTCACCCTTCGCAAGAGCAAACTTCCCTCTGTGGACTTCGACCAAACACTCAGCGCTAGCAACTGGTACTAGTCTTCGTACTTCGAAGGTCTAAATGCACACCAAACAAACTTCGCTGAGGACTTCGACCAGGGAAGAAAACGGGATTTGAGTTATGCCAAGAATAGTGCTTCGCTAGTAATAGAAAGGTCTAGCCTCCAGTTTACACAGAGCGAACAGACATTAAAAAACACACTTCACACACACAGACCTCTCACACACTTCTCCAAAAATACTCTAGTGCAATAAAGTCAACACAAGAAGAAGTGAGACATAGAGAGATCAAAGCATGCAGTGTAAAGTAAGCATATGAGTTCAAGCAGTAAATGAAAACAGAATCAGAGCTTCATTGCTTTAATAGGGAACACAAAATGAACTCATAGACTGAATACAAAGTATGTGGCGGCTAGCACAGGAGCTCAAAAATGGCTGCTCAAAGTATTGCTATGGCCTAGGCTAGCCTCCACTATTTATAGGCACTATTTAGTCCTGTGAATAGACTACTTTACCCCTATGGTTTACACTATTTTTTTCTCATCAGAACAGGGGGGTACAGATGGTAGTCTACTTTATTTGGAGGCTTCTTTTGTCAGCTTCGCAGAGGGGACAACATCAGATTTTGCAGAGCAGATACAGTTAGCCTTTGTAGTTTTGGAGCCTTCTGAAGCCCCCCTTCGCACGCGAGGGGTATGGTAGCTTCGATGAGAAGCCTTGAGCCTGACGGCCTTCGCTTCACCGAAGTCAGCCTTCGATACAGAGATGGTTTTGAGCCGAAGCCGTCAAAGCCCTTGGGCCTTCGCACCAACACCTCCGGAGTGGACCACCACAGCTTCACAGCTACTCCCAGCTTGAACTCCGTCAGCCTGTGTACCGAAGCCATGTATGGCCGAAGTACCTCAAGTTATCCTCACTCCGAAGCCCCACCTTCGGAGTACCACCATTTGAAGTCCCTCCCTCGTCCAAGGCCTTCGCATGAAGCATTCCATGAGTACTTCGTCACAATGTCTCTCCCCGAGCACACTTCTCGACGAACCTCACCCAAACCATGCCTTCGATGAACCTCGACTTCTGAGACCTTCGTCGGGTATACCTTTGAGTGCCTCCCTCCGAAGCACACTTCGAACGCCTTGCCGCATTGCTGAGGACTTAGTCCACCATACTTCGAAGTCACTCCATTCGGAGTACCCTTCGAAGTGCCTCACCTCCGAGGACTTCGTCTCGGGGTACCTTCACCTGGAGCCATGCTCCACACTCTCTGCCTTCGTCTGGCGCACCTCGACCCAAAGTCTGACCTCGACCCCACACAGCCTTCGTGATGGAGCTCCCCTCTCGCATGGCATCAAGCCTCCCGCTTGACCCAGGTTCACTTGCTGTGAACCGTCCGTCGCCTCAGAAGTCACCTGCGCACCACAGACAAACAGACAAGTGTATCCAGTACTACGGAGACCTCTCCGGGTAAGCAACCTTCGGCACACACTCCGGTGTACCGCCCAAAGTACCGAGACCTTTGGTACGACCTAGTCATTGTGTACTGTTGAACCCCTCCGACAGGCACACTCCGCTGCAATAGCCACAACAAAACAGACTCACCGAACCCTTCAGTGAAACAACCTCCGAACACCTTCGGAGGGACCCCTTCGAATCAGAGGGTAAAATTTGTCAATCACTCATCACAAACTCTAAAACCAACCCTTGGTTTCTCAATCTCCCCCTTGATGAGTGCATTGACAACCAAATTCAAGTTCAAGAAAATTTGAAAAATTTCAGCACACAAGTGACCATAAAACTTAGAAACGAGCCAAACCATGTCACTTGACAAAAGAATTTTCCTCCCCCTTTTCAAAAGAGTAAAAGTCTCTTCGGCAAATCTTTTCCTTTGCAAGATAAAACTCCCCCTGAGTTATTTTACCCCTTGATACGGAGAACTCAAAAATTTCTCCCCCTTTGAGGAGCCATGCTGAATAGCGTGGGCCTCATGGCTCCAGAAGTGATGAGTCATTGTCAACGATAGTCAAAGAGGACTGAAAAGAGAGAGAAGCCATGCTGCGTCTGTGCCGCATGTGACTCAGGTACACGGGTAGCGAGCGACTATCGGGCAGAGGGGCCGCGAAGTCGGGCTGGCCCAATCTTGGTACTTGGGCTAGGAGCAGTAGAGGATCCACTGGGCTATTGACCAGGATTGACTCAAGTACACGGGCGGCGAGCGATTGCTGGGCTGAGAGAGCTGCGGAGTTGGGCTGGCCAAACCGGGTACCTGGTGCAAAGCTGGTGGACGCTTTGTCAGTTTCGGCGCAAAACTGACGATCGCTGATCTTGGAACGGACCGTCCAGAAGTGAAGTCGTAGTTGCTACGAAAGATTATCTTCCGGATAAGTCATCTGTAAATAGGAGTTTACTATTTTGTCCTTAGGCCCAAAGTCAGTCAGTCGAGTCTGTAAAAATATACTAAGTGCAGTTTGGTCTTTTCCATTTATTTCAGCGTCTGTAAAAAACCCTAAGGGTATTTCTGCATTTTCCCCATTTATTGGACTGCCTATAAATAGGCCCCAATCCCTAGGGTTAGGGTTAACACACTTTAATCTGAAAAATCAGTGTTCACCTCACCTACTACTGTTTGTGTGCGCCGCCAGTTTTGTTCTTCCTGGCATTCGTTCTTTGCCGCCGCCATTCATCTTCACGCGCGCGTTTGGATCCGCTTCATCTCAGGCATGTCGTGAAACCACTGGATTAGATCGTAGTTTTCTTACCGTGCGTTTCTGTGGATACATGTTTATTACGCTTTGTTTTGTGCGTCTATCTTGTGTATGCGTGCCTGAGATTATTTCAAGTCTATCTGCATGAACAGTTCTCTTCGTGATTGTGATTTTGACTGTGTAGCTAGCTCATAGGTACTGCAGTTGTTTTAGTCTGAGTCCGGCTGGTTTGTCTGAAGAACAGTTTTATGCGAATTTATTCTCTCACCGGTATTCTGAATTTTTTGTCTTGATTCTTGGCTCTCTGTATTACGATTTTTCTGAAAGGCTGCTCCTAGGCCTGCATTATTGTAGCCTGTCCTTCTTCCGGCTAGGGGCTTCTGTTGCCTTCGGCTGGTGACTTGCTGCAGCAGCAAGCTATAGCAGCCTTATACTACTTGTTTGCAAGCAGCCTACTTGATGTTCATTGCGTGGCGGCAGTACTGCTATTTTTTATAGCTCCTGCAGCTAGTTGATAGCCTTTCTCCTTGGTAGCATGGTAGCCCTGCATGGCAAAGAGTAGCCTAGGCTGCAGCTTATCTCAGTACTCTATGCGAAGCTTTTCTTGACCGAAGCAAAGTTTTTATTTGGAGTTTCCAGTGTTCGGAGCTAGAGCGTGAGCCTTGTACTTTCATTTTTTTTCTTTCGTTCTTCGATGTTTTTTTGTCACGTAGAAGAGCTTCATTTACGAAGTCGGTCTCCGAGGCACATTTGCTGGTTTCGAAGTTCAGTCCGAAGGCTACAGCGAAGCAAACTTCACTAGTGTCATTGCTCGTGTCCGAAGTCATCCTTTATACTTCGCATCGAAGCCTGGAGCGAAGTTCGTTTCTCTAATGGCTTCATCCGAAGTGTGCTATGGAGTAGTTCCGAGTGGCTGGCATCTTTTCTGTTACGTGGGCCTCACTGCAATAGTTCTTTGACTTCGAAGCATTTCATTTGCCTGCCGTGAATCGAAGGTCTTTTCTTCAAATGTTTTGATGTTCGAAGTATATTTAGCATAGTATACTTCAACAGTAAGAACAGACTCCGACAGCATATCCGACTTTGCACGACACCTTCGATCAAGCTTCGACAGCTAGCACTGCACTTTGCAAGGCTTCAACACTGCGAAGCAGGCTTCGTCAAGTACCAAACAGGAGACAAATTTTGAATAGTAACTTCTCATCTCGTTTTACGTTCACTTAGATAAATTGCTGTGATGCTTTGATTCTGTGAAATTTGATCTGCCATGTTTTGAATGCTTTGTTTATCTGCCTATTAGCATAATATTGGTGTTTCTTCGTCTAGGACACCGGTAGTTTCTAGGCTAGATATTCTTAGTCTTTGGCGATCTGTTACTTTTGCTGCTAAGTCTTTTGAGGAGCGTTGGGTGTTGGGAGCAGGCCATTTATTCGAAAGAATTTTTTAGGCGCCCATTCACCCCCCTCCGGTCGCTACTTTCGATCCTACAAGTGGTATCAGAGCTTGGTTAGGGTTTTAACATACCTTAACTGGTTCTAAACCCCAGTAGTGATCATGACGTCTCCTTGCAAAGTCCCGTCCTTGGAAGCTTATGGCTATAATTATTGGAAGACTCGCATGCGAGCCTATCTTATGAGCCAAAGCTCAGACATCTGGGACATTTGCGTTCACGCTACATTGTTGTATTGCCAGCATCTGAACAATAGTAAAGTTGTGAACATTGTGTTTTCTGGTTTAGGTCCCACTGAGTTTGAGCGTGTGAGCCATCTCTCCACTACAAGAGAGATCTGGGCTACCCTCAAGGCACACCATGACGGGACAGCCCAGGTCAAGGCTCGGCTCTTTCAGACCTACCGGCGTGAATATGAGAATTTCACACAAAAGCCGGGTGAATCTGTTGAGGCTTTGTTTGGTCGTTTTCAATCGATCATAAACAAGCTTCGGGACAACAAGGCTGAGGGTGCTCAGTTAGTCTCAGATCACGAGCAGACGCTCAAGGTTCTCCATGCCTTGGACCCAAAGATCTGGGAAATCAAGGTATCCTCTATCATTGAGAGCACATCTTATGATACCTTGACCATTTCTGAGTTGTTTAGCAAGCTGAAGGCTACCGAGGTTGATATCCAGTTGAGATCAAATCTCACTGGCTCTAGATCAAAGTCTTTGGCCCTTGCTACACCTTCTATTGATCCCTCTTCTGTGAGCTGTGCTGGGTTCTCCTTGATGTCTATCACTGAGGACCAACTTGAGTCTTTGGGAGATGATGATTTGTGTCTTTTTAACAACCGGGTGCATCATGTTTATGACAAAAGGATGTTCAAAAGACATGGCACGAAATCCGGGTGCTTTGAGTGTGGTGACCCAGGACACTTCATCGCCGACTGCCCCAAGCGCAATGGCCACAAGAAGGGCACCAGTGGTGGCTTCCATGACTCCAGCAAGCACGACAGCTCCTCCTTCAAAAGGGAAAGCCAAAGACTAGATTCTTCAGAAAGGCCCTGAAGGACTACCGGCATGAGAACAAGAAGCGCGACAAGGCCTTCTTCGCCGAGATGGAGAAGAGCTACTCCAAGCGGTCCACGTCTTCTTCCTCTTCATCGAGCTCAAGTGATGAGGAGATCGTCATCAGGAAGGGGAAGGACAAGGACGATCCGGCGGGTCTTTGCTTCATGGCCTTCGGGGACATACCGAAGAGCCGCTCACATCAGCACCGAAGATCCCGCAAGAGCTTCTGCTCAATGGCTCTTGGGGATAAGGAAGAGAAGGGCTCCACCGATGACTCCGACGACAACAACAACGAAAAGGTATCATCTTATGAACGTGAAATCGTTGATTTACTTGAAAGCAATCATCAGGAGTTAAAATATCGGGAAAAACTGCTTAGAGGGGCTAAGAAGAGGATAGATGAGTTAGAGAGTGAGCTTGCCGTGGCCAACGACAGAATTGAGAGTCTATCTTCTTCCCCTTTCTTGGGTGATAGCAGTGACTGCCCAAAGTGTGAGGTGCTTCTATGTGACCGGTCGACTCTGAAGTCCAGGTACACAGAAAGGGTTGATGAGAGAGACGCTTTGGCCACTGAGCTTGAAAGCACTCAGCTGGAGCTGAAAGATGCTCAAGCCACTATCGTTGTGCCCTGTGTTGATTGCCCATCACATCTAGCTAGTTTAGCTGAGCTCAAAGCCAAGGGCGATGAGCATTTGGGTGATATGGAGAGAGTGAGAGCTGAGCTGGCGCAAACTAGGCTAGAGCTTGAGACACTGTCAGTTCCACCCACTGTCTGTGAGAACTGTTTGTCTCTTAGAATGGAATTGATCAAGCTAAAAGCCGAGAAGTCTGTCCAAGTAGATAGCGAGTGTGAGACCTGCTTGTCTCAGGTGAAGGTTCTAGCTTCCTTGAGAGAGGAGCTAGCTGATTCTCAGAATGAGAACTTTTACCTCCGTTCTATCCTGAGTTGGATCAGTGCCAGAGAGCCACAGCTCGGCATGATGATCTAGCAGTTTAAGAGGCAGGATGGGTTTGGGCTAGGTTACACCTACACCAAGGCTGACTTTGAGAGTGCCATTACCCGGGCAGTGGAGTGGAGTAAAATGACTCCAGAGGAGAGATACCCCAAGACTCACTCCACTAAGTCTTCCTAGGCTAGTCAGCCCAAGGATGGAGTGATCCATGAACAGCCCAAAGCTCCACCCAAGAAGCCCATCTTGGTTTCAAAGCCCAAACACCTCCATACTTCTCTTGATTCTCTTCCTGGACCCTCTCAACCCAAGAAGACGACACCCAACACCACTAAGCCCAAGAACCCCAAACCTCAACCACATCCCAAGAAGCCCACCTACCATTGTGAGTATTGTCAGAGAGAAGGGCATCTTGCGGAGTTTTGCTTCAGGAGGAAGCGGGTTGAGAGAGCAGAGCGTGCTCATGGTGGTCAGGAGCAGTTCTACCAGTAGGGTGGTAGACTGAGAGTTCCTCGACGTGGCGAGAGGCTGGAGGCCAGGCCGCGTCGTGTAGGTGGTGGTAGAGGAGACGGCTTTCATGCCCGTGCTCCAGTTGGTGGTGTCCGTTTCGGCAGAGCTCCAGGCCGTTTTGGCTACGGTCCTAGACCTCGTAGCCGAGGTTTTAGGCAGAACCATGGACCGCGCTTTGAGCCGCGCTTTGGTCCAAACTCTTCTGATGGTTTTCGCTTTCCGTCTTTTCAGTAGATGGCTCGATATTGGTTTAGCTCTTTGCTAAACCTGTTGTCAGACCATTTGCTCCCCCTTACGACCACTGATTGTGCAGGATCGGGGACTGGAGGACATTTGGATCATGGACTCAGGATGCTCCCGCCACATGACGGGACATCGCAGATGGTTCTCCAGTCTCACTCCCCCGAGCTCCAAAGAGTACATCACCTTCGGGAACAGTGGTCAAGGGAAGGTAAGTGGCATCGGCTCAATTCGCATTTCAGATCATTTCTCTTTGAAGAATATTGCCTTGGTTAAAAATTTGAACTTTAATTTGATTTCTGTTTCGCAACTTCTTGAACATGGTTTGGAAGTGCGTTTTAAGAAGGGCAATTCTTCTGTGTTTTATTCTAGAGGGTCTTTGATTTACGAGATCTTACCATTTGGTAAAGTTTTTCGAATTGACTTCTCTAGTTCTTTTGGCCCTTCTTGTTGTTTGATTGCTGGATCTTCTTCTGAGCTCTGGAAGTGGCATAGGAGGTTAGGTCATTTGAGTTTTGATCTGCTAGTCAGGTTAAGCTCTATGGACCTCATCCGAGGATTGCCCAAGCTTAAAATGGAGAAAGTTCTAGTTTGTCATCCCTGTCGTCATGGGAAAATGGTTGCCGCTTCTCACTCACCTGTGAGTCAGGTGATGACTTCGTATCCGGGTGAGCTATTACATATGGACACTGTCGGTCCAGCTCGGGTACGCTCAGTCGGTGGGAAGTGGTATGCGCTTTTGATTGTTGACGACTTTTCTCGATTCTCGTGGGTTTTCTTCTTGGATTCTAAGGATGAGACTTTTCATTTTGCTCATGACCTGATTTTGAAGCTGAAGAATGAGAACAATGGTCGGATGCGAGCAATTCACTCCGACAATGGCTCTGAGTTCCAGAACTCTCAGTTCGTCAGTTTTTGTAGTGATCAGGGTCTTGACCATCAGTTTTCTTCTCCTTACACTCCCCCACAGAACGGCGTTGTGGAACGAAAGAACCGCACGCTAGTCGAGATGGCCAGGACGATGCTCGATGAGCATAGGACTCCTAGGCATTTTTGGGTTGAAGCCATGAACACGGCTTGCTATCTGGCCAACCGCATTTTTCTTAGAGATTACCTGGGCAAGACTTCATATGAGTTGCGGTTTGGCAGACAGCCCAAGGTGAGCCACTTGCGAGCATTTGGCTGCAAGTGCTTTGTGCTCAAGAAGGGAGGGCATTTGGACAAGTTTGAGTCTCTTTGCTGGGATGGTGTTTTTCTTGGTTATGCATTGTATTCTTGAGGTTTCCGTGTTTGGAACCTTGAATCCCAGCAGCTTGTCGAGACTTGCGAGGTTTCATTTGATGAGTCCTTGCCTTCTTTGACTCCTTCTTTTGAGCTTTCTGGTGATGATGAGCTCGGAGAGTCCATCTTCGAGGAAGATGAGGATACTCCAGCTGCTGATGAGGGTGGGCCTTCTGCACCTCCTGCAGAGCCCACACCTTCTGAGACTTCGACTGAGGACGAGGGCGGACCTCTGATCACTTCTTCCACTTCGATCGAGACCCCTCATTCGAGTCTAGAGGTGCCTGCTGCTGACTCCGGTGAGGTGACTTCAGATCACCAGGGATCCCAAGCAGTTCAGCGTGATCACCCCTTAGAGCTCATCATCGGTGATTTGACTGAGAGAACTTTGCGGTCATCTGGTACCTCTCTTGCCGTGTTTGCTGAATCTGCTTTTGTTGCATCTTTTGAGCCCAGAGACATTTCTCATGCTCTTTCTGATTCTAATTGGATTAATGCTATGCAAGAAGAGCTTGAGAATTTTGTCCGTAATCGGGTTTGGACACTAGTTGAGCCGCCACCAGGATGCAACCGCATAGGCACCAAGTGGGTGTTCAAGAACAAACAAGGTTAAGATGGGTTGTGGTGCATAACAAAGCTCGACTAGTTGCCCAGGGTTTTTGCCAGAAGGAAGGTATTGACTTTGAAGAAACCTTCGCTCTTGTTGCCCGTCTTGAGTCCATTCACATTCTTTTAGCTTTTTCCGTTTCGAAGGGTTTTAAGCTTTTTCAAATGGACGTCAAGAGTGCTTTTCTGAACGGGTATATAGAGGAGGAAGTGTATGTTAGGCAGCTCCCCGGTTTTGAGAACCCTAAGTTTCCTCGACATGTTTTTAAGCTGCAGAAAGCTTTATACGGTCTGAAGCAAGCTCCTAGGGCTTGGTATGACCGGTTAAAGCAGTTTTTGTTGGGGAAGGGCTTTGTGATGGGTTCTGTGGATAAAACTCTTTTCTTGCTCAGAGATGCTTCAGATTTCTTAGTCGCTCAGATTTACGTGGACGATATTATCTTTGGCGGTACTACTAATGATCTTGTGTCCAAGTTTTCTGAGCAGATGCACAGTGAGTTTGAGATGAGCCTCATGGGTGAGCTGAAGTATTTCTTAGGGCTCCAGATCAAGCAGACCAAGGACGACACCTTCATCCACCAGGGTAAGTACACTCGGGATATGTTGAAGAAATTCGATTTTGGTGGAGAGCTGAAGCCTCAGATGACCCCCATGGGCACATCTGGGGGCCTGGACAAGGACGAGAGCGGCGTCAAGGTCAACGAGAGAGAGTTTCAAGGGATGATCGGTTCGCTTCTGTACTTGACGGCAATGAGGCCAGACATACAGTTCGCCGTAGGACTGTGCGCGCGCTTCCAGTCTTCACCACGTGCATCTCATCGGCAGGCTGTCAAGCGCATCTTCAGGTATCTTACCTATGTGCCTGATCTCGGTCTTTATTATTCAGCATCATCATCTCTTGATTTATCTGGCTTTTCAGATGCAGATTTTGGTGGGTGCCGGTTGGATCGCAAGTCAACTTCCGGTACTTGCCAGTTTCTTGGTTCTTCTCTTGTCTCTTGGTCTTCTCGAAAGCAATCTAGAGTTGCTCTTTCGACCACTGAGGCTGAGTATGTAGCTGCTGCTAGTTGCTGCTCACAGTTGGTTTGGATGATTTCCACTCTGCGAGATTTTGGGTTGTTCTTTCCTACCAGAGTTCCTTTGTTTTGTGACAACACCAGTGCTATTAGTGTAGGGAAAAACCCTTGTCTCCATTGAAAAACCAAACACATTGATGCACGCTTTCACTTTCTACGGGATCAATATGAGAAAGGTGTCATTGACCTTGTTCATGTCGATACCCATCATTAGTTGGCTGACATTTTCACCAAACCCCTGGATCAGTCTACTTTTGAGCGTTTACGAGGGGATTTGGGTGTTGTGTATCCTTTTTAGGATATTTTGAGTTAGTTTTCTTTCTTCTTTACTCTTTTCTTGAGTTTTTTTGTGTGTGTTCATATCATGCATATTCACATATCACACCCTGAGCCTGCTTCTGTTATATGATTGATCCGCTTTACTTATTCTAGCTGGTACATGCTTTTGATTACTTGTTGATGATCATGCTTTGGTTCAGTTCACTTGATATGTCTGATATCTGTCATATGCATGGCTTTTATGCTTTAAACTTGAAAAATGATCACCATTGCTTCTGGTAAATAGCATGTGTAGGCTGACTTCTTTTGCTATCTGTTTCATGCCTTGTAGCTAGTCCCTCACATAGATGCAGATATGTAACTTGGACATCTTTCAACATTGCATTGTGCTATAAAAACATGAAAATGTGCTATAAAAACAATGAAAAATAAAAAAAATGAAAATTCCATGCCTTTTTATGCTTGAGTTGAAAAGATCCAGGTGGGTTTGCTTTGTCACATTGCATTGTTCTGGACTGCTTACCATAGCACTTTGGTATGAACTAGGACAGTTTAATGTATGCCAAGATCAATGTCTTAAGCTTCTGATGGTCCAGTTCTGGACTAGGCTTGACTTGGTCGGTCAGCATAAGGTTTGACTTGCAAATAACCCCTGGCAAAAATGAAAAAGGAAAAAGAAAAAGCCTGAAAATTAAAAAGATAACAAGTTTGCTGAAGCACTTTGTTTTGGACAATGCTTATCTTGGTAGATATCGGTTAGCTTCTGCATTTCATGCTTTACCTTGCTTGTCAACAGGAAAATATGGTGATGCTTTTGTTTGCAAAAATTGAAAAATGCGTGCTAATGACTTTCTTTAGATATCATCTGTTGCACTGATCTTGTCATGCGTCTTAGACAGTATATCTTTTGCTATACTTGTTAGATGTTGTAATTGCAGTCAATCATATCTGAGAAGCATGCTTTCCTCACTCCACCTGCACCCCAGTTGCATTCACTGCATATTTTGAGGGGGAGTTGCATTTCAAGGGGAGTCGTTGTCTCTTTAGAGTGCTTGTTGTCTCGCTTGATGAGTTCACTTGTCAACAAGGGGGAGAAATTTTGGGAGAAGAGTTTAAGGGGGAGTTTTGGCTTTCTCTGGGATTTGTTTCAGGGGGAGTTTTTATCCCGTTTGTCCTTACTCTTTTGTTATCCTTGTTGATGATTCTGAGATTGTACTCGTTTTGAGCTTTTACTTTTGGTTAACCATAATGACCGCTTCTTTCTTTTGTTCGGCTTTTGGTCATTAGGGTTAAACTTTTACTTTATTTTCTTCTTCTCTATTTTTCTTGTGTTGTGTTTTCGTGTTTCCACAGTTGCTTGCAGGTACAGAAGAGCTGATGAAGAGAAGTGTTGACAATGCACTCATCAAGGGGGAGATTGAGGAGCCATGTTGAATAGCGTGGGCCTCATGGCTCCAGAAGTGATGAGTCATTGTCAACGATAGTCAAAGAGGACTGAAAAGAGAGAGAAGACCTGCTGCGTCTGGGCCGCATGTGACTCAAGTACACGGGCAGCGAGCGACTATCGGGCAGAGGGGCCGCATAGTCGGGCTGGCCCAATCCGGGTACATGGGCTAGGAGCAGTGGAGGATCCACTAGGCTGTTGACCAGGATTGACTCAAGTACACGGGCGGCGAGCGATTGCCGGGCTGAGAGAGCTGCGGAGTCGGGCCGGCCCAATCCGGGTACCTGGTGCAAAGCTAGTGAACGCTTTGTCAGTTTCGGCGCAAAACTGACGACCGCTAGTCTTGGAACGGACCGTCCAGAAGTGAAGCCATAGTCGCTACAAAAGCTTAGCTTCCGGATAAGTCATTTGTAAATAGGAGTTTACTATTTTGTCCTTAGGCCCACAGTCAGTCAGTCGAATCTGTAAAAATATCCTAAGGGCAGTTTGGTCTTTTCCATTTATTTCAGCGTCTGTAAAAAACCCTAGGGGTATTTCTGCATTTTCCCCATTTATTAGACTGCCTATAAATAGGCCACAATTCCCAGGGTTAGGGTTAACACACTTTAATCTGAAAATTCAGTGTTCACCTCACCTACTCCTGTTTGTGTGCGCCGCCAGTTTTGTTCTTCCTGGCATTCGTTCTTTGCCGCCGCCATTCATCTTCACGTGCATGTTTGGATCCGCTTCATCTAAGGCATGTCGTGAAACCACTGGATTAGATCGTAGTTTTCTTACCGTGCGTTTCTGTGGATGCATTTTTATTACACTTTGTTTTGTGCGTCTGTCTTGTGTATGCGTGCCTGAGATTATTTCAAGTCTATCTGCATGAACAGTTCTCTTCATGATTCTGATTTTGACTGTGTAGCTAGCTCATAGGTACTGCAGTTGTTTTAGTCTGAGTCTGGCTGGTTTGTCTCAAGAACAGTTTTATGCGAATTTATTCTCTCACCGGTATTCTGAATTTTTTGTCTTGATTCTTGGCTCTCTACAGTAGGATTTTTCTGAAAGGCTGCTCCTAGGCCTGCATTATTGTGGCCTGTCCTTCTTCTGGCTAGGGGCTTCTGTTGCCTTCGGCTGGTGACTTGCTGCAGCAGCAAGCTATAGCATGCTTATACTACTTGTTTGCATGCAGCCTACTTGATGTTCATTGCGTGACATCTATTTTTTATAGCTCCTGGAGCTAGTTGATAGCCTTTCTCCTTGGTAGCATGGTAGCCCTGCATGGTAGCCCTGCATCTTTCGCTGGTGTCGTTGCTCGTGTCTGAAGTCATCCTTTATACCTCGCATCGAAGCCTAGAGCAAAGTTCATTTCTCTAATGGCTTCGTCCGAAGTGTGCTATGGAGTAGTTCCGAGTGGCTAGCATCTTTTCTGTTACGTGGGCCTCACTGCAATAGTTCTTTGACTTCGAAGCATTTCATTTGCCTGCTGTGAATCGATGGTCTTTTCTTCGAATGTTTTGTTGTTCGAAGTATATTTAGCATAGTATACTTCGATAGTAAGAACAGACTCCGACAGCATTCGACTTTGCACGATACCTTCGATCAAGCTTCGACAGCTAGCACTGCACTTTGCAAGGCTTCAACACTACGAAGCAGGCTTTGACACTGGGAAGCAGGCTTCGACACTGCGAAGCAGGCTTTGACACTGTGAAGCAGGCTTCGACACTGCGAAGCAGGCTTCGTCAAGTACCAAACAGGAGACAAATTTTGAACAGTAACTTCTCATCTCGTTTTACGTTCACTTAGATAAATTGTTGTGATGCTTTGATTCTGTGAAATTTGATCTGCCATGTTTTGAATGCTTTGTTTATCTGCCTATTATCACAGTATTGGTGTTTCTTCGTCTAGGACACCGGTAGTTTCTAGGCTAGATATTCTTAGGCTTTGGCGATCTGTTTACTTTTGCTGCTAAGTCTTTTGAGGAGCGTTGGGTGTTGAGAGCAGGCCATTTATTCGAAAGAATTTTTTAGGCACCCATTCACCCCTCTCTGGTCACTACTTTCGGTCCTACACCCTTTGGCAATGCAAGCATCAAGGAGCATTCAAAAGATGCAAAGCTTTGAAATGGACAGAATTGCAAAGACATATAAAGAAAAAATATGCCAACATTAGTACCAATTTTCATGTGCTCAGCTCAATTTAACATTCTCTAAAAAACATGATGACAACATGTGATTTTATCATTTTGAAATAAAAGCATCACCACTCAATCAAGGTAACTAGACAAGTAAAAGCAGGGACTGCGCAAAGCTAGTCAATTTTTACTCTAGACGGACAAGTCCAGTTCAAGTGGAACATTGAAATCAAACTTGATGATCAATGAATTTCTTGTTCTTTTCATAATGCAAGGGGTTATTTGTTTGTCTACCTTATACTTTACAATCAAGCCAAGCCTAGGCATGAAAGCCATCAGAAGCTTAAGGCCATGATTTTGGCATACACTACACTATCCCAGTTCAGACCAATGTGCAATGGTAAGCAGTCTATAATAGAGTAGTGCGACAAACAAACCCACCTGGATCTTTTCACTTGTAGCATGCAAATCATGGAGTTTTGGTGTTGGCGTAAAAGATTACGCTAACAGGTTTCTGAAGATTAGAAGCTAACAAACGAAGTGTTTGCGAAGAAAACTATTCCAAGCCTCTGAAAGGATAATAACTTAGAATAGTTTGAAAGTGTGTATTGAATAACTTGTATTCGGTCCTTATTACAGGGTTAAACGGGGGGTATTTATAGGCTCAAACATTAAGGAAAATACCTTTTTACCCCTCTATTACAACCGACATAGTGGAAACTATTCGGTACCCTCAATAGGGCTAAAATGGTAAAAGACTAATCTAATGAGAAAGAAGATAAGTCTTCCATCTTAGCTGGCAAAGAAGCTCCCGGAAGAATCCAAGTTCGAAGATATACTCCGAACTAGAGTCCTTCATCATACTTCGAACTTGACTTAATACATCTCCGAAGTTATATGCTGGAAGTCTTCGTCTTAATCATCAGTCTTTATTTCGTCACTGCAATAACCCTGAAGATGGAATATTTTCCCCCAACAGTAGCCTCTCGAATACGCTTCTCTGCTGAATCTGTAATGTTAGGAGAGCAGTATACGCAAGAAAAAAAGATCATGCGTAGGGGTTAGCAGATTTAAACCATCTCCGAACTACGTGGAGATATAAACTTTGAATCAGTTTCTAATAAAATTACTTTCGAGGTAACTTAGAACTAACTCGAAAAGTCTGAAAGCCTTCTTAGGCTTAGAAGAAATAGCCGTTGGCTTCTTTCTTCTAACGGAAGTTACAGAATGCTTTAATTTCGGAGAAAAGTAACGGTTGAGAATGCGAAACGGCATAGGCAAACGGTAAAAAATCAGGGTCTGGGCTATAAATAGAGAGTCCAGACCCTTCTTGAGTACCTTTTCACCGCTTTCGTGCAAACAAGCCATCAACTGAGCCTTAGCCCTCATTTCTCCTCTGAAACAGTCCGCAAGATCCAATGGCGAAAACTAGTTTCAAAGGTCCTGGAGCAACTTCAACCTTGGCTCGACAGCGAGCTGCTGCGGCAGCAGTGGCTGCATCATCGGCGACGGCAACTCCAACTCCAACTCCTTCAGTGGCGGTAATGGCGCCAGTGGGAGGAAATCCCCAAAATGTTGGCCCCCAAGACCTCTTTCCGGCGTCAACGAAGTATACGGACCAGTCTTATCAACTGGGACCTTCAACCTGCAAAAGAGAATCGCTTGCGGCCGCAGTAGAAGGCAAGATTAGTTCGGGGGTTATGATTCGCAAACCTGGGAAGGAAATCATTCCGTCACCAAGACCCGGAGAAGTGGTCATCTTCGAAGCCTTCTTCGAAGCTGGTTTGGGGCTTCCGGCTGTAGACTTCTTGGCGGAAGTTTTAGACTTGTTCCACGTCACCCTCCCTCAACTCTCTCCGAATGCGGTGGCGCGTCTCGCCATCTTCAAATGGGTGTTGCGAGCCGAAGGTTGTGAAGGGAGGGTGGAGATCTTCGCAGCACTATATAGATCTTCGTGCCAACCAAAGACCTTCATAGGCCCCGGAGGTGAGAAGATGGTAGTGGCCTTTGGAAGCATCAACTTCAGACTCCGGGACGAGTATGCTCTCCGGTTTCCTGCTAAGGCCATCAATGCCAGATGGTACACCGACTGGATCTTGAAGTGGTTTTACGCCGAAGTTGGGGCGAGCAGCCGTCTAGCCGGACCTTTGCAAGACATCAACTTCCGAAAAGAAGCCCTTGTGCATCCAGATCCGGGTCAGCTCAAAGCTCGCCTCAGCTTGCTTCAAAAAATCAGTCACCGCCTAAGTATGCGGGACTTAGCCGAAGAATTTCTTGGGCTTCAAATTCCCTCCCTGATGGCCAACTGGCTGATTTCTTTCGAAGAAGATTCGGAGGGTGGACTTCGGAAAATTTCTTCAACTTCGAGCCCTGCAGGTAACTTCGAAAGCAACATATACTATGTATATTATTCGAAGAGTTAACGAACTTAACTTATTTTGCAGCTTCTTCAGCCCCTATAACTTCGGAGCAAATCGTACGAGCTTCGGAGAAGATTTTGGGCGTCCCAACTCCAACCGAGAAAGAATGGAGAATCAAATTGGTTGGTACTTGGGAGCGATCCAACCGAGTATGGGGGCTGCACGAAGTTGTTCCGCCTGCCCTGATGGATTGGGTGCCTTCAGAGAAAGGGCCCAAGAAGAGGAAAGTCGAAGCTGGAACTTCGAGCTCTGCCAAGACTCCGGTCAAGAAGGTGGCTCAAAAGACAAAAATTCCTGCGCCTTCGAGCCCAAGAGCTTCAATCTCCGATTCTCAGGAGGATGAAGGCAGGTTGCTTGTGAGGCTAATTGACGAGGATGCAGCCCAAAGAGCTACACAAATTGATGAAACTGCGAGCGTGCCGGAGTCTCAAGAGAATCTTGAGCAAATGAGGACTCTGGCTGCTCAAGAAGATTTACCTCAGGACGGAGCCCTATGGACGAAAGCGGAGCCGAAGTTACTGCAGCTTCGATTCCGGGCGAAGTAACAACGGCGGCTCAAGAAGATGCTCCAACAGTCGAAGATTTGACTGTTAATTCTAACGAAGACTTTGGAGTAGCCTTTGACCTGCCAAGTAGCCCAATGCTCATCCGTCGCCAGAATGTCGAAGGTAAACTTCGCATAATTCTTTTGTTCTTTTTCCCTGCAAATTTATACAATGTATAATACTTTTGTTTTTACAAGATCCACTTCCGTGGAAGAGGTCCGTCCCGAAGATACAATTCCTGGACCTTCGACTACTTCGGAGCCAATTCCAGGAACCACTCAAATGGGGCATAGAAAAGGCAAAGGGAAGATGGACCCCCTCCTTGCTCCAAGCTCAGGATCAATTCCGTCTGAGTCAACAGACGAGAGCCAATCTACTAAGGGGGGCCAGCCTACTGGGGCTCCAAAGACCACAGCTCAGCACTCTAGGCCTTCGCCAAGCGAAGATGACCAGCAAGCCTTGAGCATGCTCCCCCTTCTAGCTCCTTTCTTGGAGCGAAGAACTGGGCTTCGGACTTTGCTCGAGCCTTTGGATCGAGCTAGTTGCGAAGTCAGGGAGACGGACTTGGTGGCTATCTTGAGCGAGGCGGAGAGTTCGGAGCTTAACGCTGCCATGGAACGCGCAGCATACCAGCTACGAAGTATCTGCAAAACAACATCAAATTTATATACAAATAATTTCTCACCTTGGTTTTTTCTTTTCGCAGCAAACAGTCTTGGCCCGAGCTGCGAACATCTCAAATGAACGTGGAAGCATTCGCCTTCGAGAGGAAAATGCAACTCTTCGACGAAATCTTACTATCTCCGAAGGTCGAGTGGCCCACATGGACAACATGGTTTCAACGGAGCGCAGGGCCAGACAAAGCTTGGAGGCTGTGAACAAAGAGCTCGAAGCAGAAAAAATTGTGCTTCGAGCAGAAATTGAAAAGATGCGGGCAGAGCACGCTACTGCGGGGGCCGAGCTTGTTAGACTTCGAGAAGAAGCTAGCCAACTACTGAATCAGAAGAATTCTTTAGCTACGGAGGTAGCTAGGCTCTCTGGAGTAATAGAAGAGCTAACTTCGATGAAGGATGTATTAATTGAAGATAAGCTGAAGTCAGAGAAGGTAGCTGCGGAGGTCATGGTCCAATTGTTAGGCGTTCTGGAGTAATTCGGTACTACTGGGATGCTTCCTTCGGATGACAACATCTCCCTGCTGCGCCGGCTGAAGAGGATCCAAGGAGCAGCGAAGTAGATGAAGACAGCAGGCATTCGGTACAGAGAAATCTCCAGATAAGTGGCTGCTGTCGGCATACTTCGTTACTACGAAGATCTGGGTCGATCGATAACTCTGAGCGCAGGAGAGGGTCCCATTACCTTCGATGACGACCAGCTTCTTACTCCCTCCGAAGGTGTGGCCGCTGCTTGGCAAGCCTTTCAAACATCATGGAGAGCCGAAGGTCGCTCTGCGATCAAGGCCTGGATTGACGAAGGACAACACCAGAAGTAGGCTCGGTCCCAAGCTTCGAGCAGTCAGCCTCCTCCAAACCCGCAGGTTTAGAATTACCTTAGGATCTTCAACTATGTAAAGCACTACGCTTTTGTACATTCATGAATGAAGATTTGTTTATCATGTTTTTAGGCTTTGCCTCATATGGAAGATGTCGAAGTGTTAGATGTTAACGATGAACTTCGCTTATTATGGGCTACCTTCGATATCTTAAAACTTCACAAGCGCCCTCGATTTCTTGTTCCTCGGGATAGTTCTGGAGCGATTACATCCGAAATAAGCAAAGATATATTATCTTGTATTAAAGAGGAAGAAAAGAAGTTAACTTGGAAACTTCATCTTCTGAAGACATTATATGGTCCGAAGACGAAGATGAAGCTCAAGGTAAAAAGCCTGAAGAACTTGGAAGCTGGGAAAGGAGCCCTGAACGGCTTCGAACTTGAGCCGAGATTCAACAAGAACAAAAATACTTTAGAGCTTCAAAGGGAGGCAGGAGAGTTAAACGCAAAGTTGTTAGAACTCCCGGCACTGGAACTAGTCGTTCCAACCCTAGCTCTAGAGATCGAAGAGGTCTTCTATTCCTTCTTGGTATAGATACAAATTTTTCGTGATGTAATCATATTTGTTCGAGTAATAAATATCAATTTAAAATTGTCTCCCTATTTATTAGCCCCTCTTTGGGCATAAGCAACTTCGAACTGTATTCAAAGATTGTTAAGCGCAAAGAAAAACTTAGGAGTACAATTTTCGGGTTCGGAGCCCCTCAGTAATTTAAAGATTGATTAAAATCTTATAAAATGCCTTTGACTATTTGTAGTCTAAAGATTGGCAATTTAATACCTTATGTTTTTGAAAGAAATCACTTGAGATAACTTTCCGGACACTTTAGTGTCTTAGATAATTTGTCACTTTGGACTCTTTAACAGACATTCGAAGCTCATGGCTCAAACTCTGTTTTGTTTTGGCCTCCTTCGGCTCTTTTTTGCGACCTCTGTCAAACCAGTGGTTTGGAGTTCGTAGTGGTCTCTTTGGACTCTTTTTACGGATACCTACAAGCCGGTGGCTTGGGCTCCAAATCATTTGGTCTCCTCTGACTCTTTTTACGGATGTCTACCAGCCGATGGCTTGGACTCCGTATGATGTGGTTTCGGGCTCTTTTACGGATGCCTACAAGCCAGTGGCTTGGACTCCAGATTATGTCAGCCCCAACGCCGGAAGCTTCGAACCAATGGTTCGATGTCCGAAAATATGATTCAAATTAATGACACTTCCCTCTCGGTCAACTCCACGGTTCCAGTGCGTCCACTCGGAAGCTGGAAGTTTATGAGAGGTAGGCACTATCTGAACCATATGCTTTATTGATTCGAAAAGTGATTACAAATGATTACAAGGAGCCCTTATGCAAAGTATCGCTTTAGGTGCTCCGCATGCCAAGTATGCGCTAACTCTTCACCTTCCAAATTAGCTAATTTAAAAGAGCCAGGATGTCCTGAACGAACAATTAAGTATGGACCTTCCCATTTATTTCCTAATTTTCCTGGCGCTATGATGCTTCGTAAAACGAGATGACTCGGTCTAAGCTCATTGATCTTGACTTTCGGGTCGAACCAAGTCTTCGTCTGTTGTTGATACTTCGTCAAATTGGCTACAGCTCAAAGTCTTGTCTCTTCTGTTAAGTCTAGCGAAGCTTGTCTTTCTCCTTCAATCTCTGGTTCGGTGCTGCGAAGTGATCCTCCTTTGAGCTCCGTTGGTGTCATAGCTTCATCTCTGAATAATAGTCTGAATGGAGTGAAACCCGTGGACCTCGTTTGAGTGGTCCGAAAGGACCACAAAATCTTCGGAAGTTCTTCGGTCCAGAGTCCTTTTGCCAATCCTACTATCCTTCGATTTAGCCCTGACAAAATATTACCGTTGGCTCTTTCTACAGCTCCGTTAGACTGAGGATGTCTCACTGCAGCAAAGCATAATTGGATGCCTAGATCTTCGCAAAATTTCTTGAAAGGTTCTGCGTCGAATTGTGTTCCATTGTCAACTGTGAGTTGTCTAGGCACTCCGAACCGACAAATGATATTTTTCCAGAAAAAATTTCTATACATTGTTCGAAGTAATAGCTGTTAGAGGTTCTGCTTCAACCCACTTTGAAAAATATTCAATTTCTACCACTGCGAACTTCAAATTTCCTTTTGCTGTTGGGAAGGGGCCAATAAGATCCATACCCCATCTGGCCATGGGCCATACCGGAGCTATAACTTGAAGGGTTGTTGGTGGGCGATGACTCCTTCGTCCCATCCACTGACATCCTTGGCAAGTGCGGACCAAACTCTCCGCATCAGCTACTATTGTAGGCCAATAAAGCCCCTGGCGAAGTGTTTTTCCTGCCAAAGCTCGAGAGGCCAGATGGCTACCGCAAACTCCTTCATGGATTTCTCGAAGAATTTCTTGACATTCGGCTTGAGATATACATCGGAGTAAAGGGGAACATACTCCGGCCTTGTATAAAATACCGTTGATTATTTGATAATTCCGAGTTCTAAGCTTTAACCTTGAAAGTTGTGGCCCTTCAGACATATTTGCCTCTCCTTGCAACACTTCCATGATTGAACTTCGCCAATCTGTACTTGGAATGCAAAGGACATCTGCAGCGGGAATTTGGGGTACCGAAGGTGTATTGAGTTCTTCATAAAAAGCTTCTTCGGGTATGTCCATAGCTCCGGCTGCAGCTTTAGCTAAAATGTCCGCTTGCATGTTTTCTGCTCTAGGTATACTTCGAATGGAAATCCCTTTAAATGCTGCTTCGATCTTCCGGATTTCTTCTAAGTACTTTGCAAGCTGCGGATGTCGGACTTGGAAACTCTTGTCCACGTGCCCTGCTACAATCTGAGAATCTGTTTTAATAACAACTCTTGTAGCCCCTAAAGCACGTGCCTTGCGAAGTCCCAATAGAATTCCTTCATACTCCGCTGTATTATTGGTAGACTTAAAGTTGAGTCTTGCGGAGTACAAAGCCTTTTGCCCTGAAGGCGAAATTATCACAGCTCCAACACCTACTACAGATGCTTGAAAAGCTCCATCGGAGTAAATAGTCCAAATTTCTTCGCTTGGCTTCTCTGGAGCCCATGTTGCAGGGGGAGTCCACTCTGCTACGAAGTCAGCCAATACTTGCGACTTAATTGCTGTTCTTGCCAGGAAAGATATGCCGAAGGGTGCTAATTCAACAGCCCACTTTCCAATTCTTCTAGTGGAATCCTTACTTCGGAGCATATCTCCCAAATGATACGAAGTTGGTACCACAACATTATGTGCCAAAAAATAATGCCTTAGCTTCCTCGAAGCCATTATCAGAGCATAAACGAATTTCTCAAGCTCGGAATATCTTGTTTTTGCTCCTGCAATGCTTCGGACACAAAGTAAACTGGATTTTGTACCAACTTCCCGTTGAAATCAATCTCTCTGACAAGAACTGCACTGACAGCAGAGCTAGTAGCTGCAAGGTAGAGGAGTAGGGTTTCGTCCGCAACAGGCACCGTGAGTGTAGCAAGATTACTGAGATATTTTTTAATATCTTCGAAACTCTTTTGACACTCCGGTGTCCATGCAAAATCTTCGGACCCTTTCAATGCTTTGAAAATAGGCAAACTTCTCTCCGAAGACCTTGCTAGAAATCTGCTAAGTGCTGCTAGACGACCGGTCAGCTTTTGCACTTGCTTTAAATTCTCTGGGGGAGCCATCTTCTGTTACGCAGTTATTTGAGTGGGGCTAGCTTCGATCCCTCTGCTTTAAACTAGGTACCCTAACAATTTTCCAGCCTGCGCCCCGAAGATACATTTTTCGGGGTTGAGACGGATCCCACATGCCCGAAGGCTATTAAATGTTTCTGCTAAGTCTAGGCTATGCTGGTGCTTAAAAGCACTCTTGATTACAATATCATCCATGTAGGCCTCTACATTACGACCTAGCTGATGACCTAGAGCCTTAGAAAGTAACCTCGAAAATGTAGCCCCGACATTTCTTAAGCCAAATTTGATTTCATCTTCGCGCTTCAACCAAATTTGATGGTAGCCAGAATACGTGTCAAGGAAGCTTAATAACTCCGAACCAGCAGTGGAGTCAACCAACTGATCAATTCAGGGCATGAGGTAGGGGTCGCGGGGGCATGCTTTATTCAGAGATGTAAAATCAATACACATGTGCCACTTCCCTGAAGATTTCTTCTTAACGAAGACTGGGTTGGCTAACCACTCCGTATGAGCAACTTCTCTGATAATCCCAGCCTTCAGTAACTTTTCAACCTCGTCTTTAGCAAGGACGGCTCTGTCCGCAGACATCTTTCGGAGTCCTTGCCTAACAGGTCGAGCCTTCGGGTTCACAAGTAAACTGTGTTCAATAATGTCCCGACTGACTCCGGTGATGTCTTCGTCAGACCAAGCAAAGACATCCAAATTTTCCTCAACTACTTTTTATAAGGAGGCAGCAACTTCTGGAGGCAAGTCTTTACCAAACTGAAATGAATATTCCTTGCCATCTTTGACAATCCTGGCCATTAGCCCCTCTCCGAAAGTAACTTCCAGGCCAATTTGGCCGAGGGCATCAAGAGGGGGTCCTGCAAACCCTTGTAAAGGACAGACTGCTGGGAGAAGATGCTTTCTGGAGATACAGAGTTGGTCAAAAGCTTGGACAAAAATAATATCCGCCGAACTCCCTCTGTCATCTAGCACTCTTCGAACCTCAGTTCCTGCTATGTCAGCAGTGATGACAAGTGGGTCTGCATGTGGGAATTTAACACCAACTGCATCGTCTGCGGAGAAAGATATTGGCACATGAGACCATTCGGGCATAGCAGCTGCAGATGAAGAGGTTCCAATATGGCCCACCTCTCTGACATACTCTCTTCTCTACCTCTTTGACATACTTCCTAGATTACCTCCTCCGGAGATGGGGAGGACTACTCTTTTTCCTCGGTCTTGCCCCTCTTCTTGCTTCGGAGGTGGCATAATATTGACCACCAGAGGGCGTCTTGCAGCTTCGAAATTTTCTATCCGCGCCACAGCCTGAATAGGCTCCGAACGCACTTCAGCTGGAACTCGGTCAGTAGTACCTCGACCCGAAGTTCTTTCGAGATATTCTCCTCTCAGGGCAAGTATAGCTTTGCATGCATCAGTTGCGTGACTTCGGTTTTCACCGTGAATACAGCAGAAAAGGGTTTTGGCCCTTGCCAGCCAGTTTCCCTGGCGGCCTCCAGCCACTGGCCTTGTTCCCCGAAGGTTGCAGAGCTCTTTGGGCAAACTTCTGCGGGGGTGCAATGTTTAGCACTTCTGAACGACGATGCTTTTGCCCCCTACGCCTGTCATGCTGAACCTCGAAGCTAGGCTCTTGCGGCTGCGCTGAAGTTTTTTTTCCAACTTCACTTCTTGTACTATCGACGGGGTTGTAGCAGTTCTTCGAAGCCATCCTTCTTCTGACCTTGCATACTCTTCAAAATATGACATCAACTGAGAAACAGAAGATATGCTTTTCCGGTGAAGTTTATCAAGAAGGCCTAGATGAATGACTCCCTCTCGAGCTGCGTCAACTACTGAAGACGTAGTCAACCATCGAATCTGCGACTTCGTATGAGCGAAGTGCTTGAATTATTGTCTTAAGGTTTCTCCAGGGAGCTGCTTCACCTGGAAAATACTTTCCGTCGACATTGGAGGCACGAAGGTGCCCTGGAAATTACTCACGAACTTTTTCTTCAACTGCCCCCACGAACTGATTGATCCTGGTTTTAAAGACCAGAACCATCGCAAAGCTACTCCTTGAAGAGCCAGGGGGAAACATTTTTGCCATAGTGTCCCGCACTCCTCCACTGGCTTCAATCGCCAAGGCATAAGATCGGACAAATTCTCCAGGATCTACATCTCCGGCATACTTGCAAAGCTTCGAAGTCTTAAACTTTGGGTTGAAGCGAACTTTTTGCAGTTCAGGATGCAGCGGAGACTCGGTATCAAAGGAGGCATTCTCCGGGGCTTCAGGATAGATTGGTTCGTCGTCTTCAGGCACTTCAAGAATAACTGGGATGGCTTGAGAGCAAAGCCTACTTGCAGCTTCTTGCCACCATCTCGCTACTTCGGCTTGGAGACTGGCCATCTGAGCGGCCATATCGCCAAGTCTGTCTTCATCTCCTCCAGAAGGATCTTCTGGGTCTCGAGAACTGTAGGGATCGGTTTGAAGTGGAACTTGGGGTGGAAGAGGGACTCCGTCGGGGCGAAGTATAGATGGAGTTGGCAGAGGAACTCCGTATAATCGGGGAAGGGGCATCCCTTCCGGGGTTTGAGGTGGAGGAAAAGTCGAAGGTCCTCCGACCTCGACAGTATCTGGGGATCTAGCTCTGAAGGTCCGAGTACACCTCCGAGTAGGATTACCAGCTGAACTCCGCTTAGGAGGCATGGTTTGAAAACTCGGTAGAGAACGAAGTTTCTTGGACTAAGTTCCCCACGGACGCCGCCAACTGTTGCCGTAAAAGATTACGCTAACAGGTTTCTGAAGATTAGAAACTAACAAACGAAGTGTTTGCGAAGAAAACTATTCCAAGCCTCCGAAAGGATAATAACTTAGAATTGTTTGAAAGTGTGTATTCAATAACTTGTATTCGGTCCTTATTACAGGGTTAAACGGGGGGTATTTATAGGCTCAAACATTAAGGAAAAGACCTTTTACCCCTCTATTACAACCGATATAGTGGAAACTATTCGGTACCCTCAATAGGGCTAAAATGGTAAAAGACTAATCTAATGAGAAAGAAGATAAGTCTTCCATCTTAGCTGGCAAAGAAGCTCCCGGAAGAATCCAAGTTCGAAGATATACTCCGAACTAGAGTCCTTCGTCATACTTCGAACTTGACTTAATACATCTCCGAAGTTATATGCTGGAAGTCTTCGTCTTAATCATCAGTCTTTATTTTGTCACTGCAATAACCCTGAAGATGGAATATTTTCCCCCAACATTTGGATTTTAATTAAGTGAACGATTTGTTTAGCACTTGATGAATATCCATGAGTGAGTAGAACAATTTTTCAAGTTGTAATGTTTAGCATCTAGAGAAAAGGAGTCTTGCTATCAAGCAGATAAAAGATAGCTAAAGCAGTCCTGCCTAAACATGCTAGATGCAAGACTAAGCACTGAGCATGATTTGATTTTGGAAAGAAAAATCATGCACATAATGTTTCAGACATATTAAATAGAGCTGAGCTGACATGATTACATGAATTATAATCAGGCATATAAGTGCAAAAGATGTAAATGCAATTTCACACATAATGGGCATATGCAAGACAATCAAAACTGCTCCCCCTCACAAAATGCCATAAGGGTGACAAACACCAAGTTCCCCACGCAAGTAGGCAAAACGAGAAGCATCGAGGCGTTTTGTGAAAATATCGGCTAGCTGGTGTTGGGTAACAACATATTGAAGTTCAATATCACCCTTCTCATTATGATCTCTGAGAAAATGATATCGCACATCAATGTGTTTAGTTCTGGAATGCTGAACCGGGTTGTTTGCAATAAAAATAGCACTAGTGTTATCACAGAAAAGTGCAACACTCTTATAATCTAACCCAAAATCCGGCAAAGTGGAAACCATCTACAAAATCTGAGAGCAACAGCTAGCTACAGCAACATATTCGGCCTCAGCCGTCGATTGTGCAACACTAGACTGTTTGCGGGAAGACCAGAAAACTAGTGAAGTACCCAGAAAATGACAACTACTGGAGGTACTTTTCCTATCAATCCAACACCCAGCAAAATCCGCGTCGGAATAACCTCGAAGACACAAAGAGGAAGATGCAGAATACCAAATGCCAAATTCGAGGGTATGTTTGAGATACCTGAGAATGCGCTTTACCGTTTGGTGGTGCGAAGCTCGTGGTGATGCCTGAAAACGAGTGCACAGACATACTATGAAGTGTATGTCCGACCTCGTAGCAGTCAAGTAGAGGAGGGAGTCGATCATGCTTCAGAACTCCTTTTGATCTATGGCTTCTCCATCCTCATCAGGAACCAATGCTACAGATGTAGCCATTGTAGTGGCGAGGAGCTTCGCATCAGCCATGTCGAACTTTTTGAGCAGGTCCTTTGTGTACTTCGTCTGGTGGACGAATGTACCTTTTTTGCTTTGCTTGATTTGCAAACCAAGGTAAAATGTGAGTTCGCCCATCATGGATATCTCGAACTCCCTGCTCATGGCATCTGCAAACTCGGCAACCAAAGCATAAGAAGAGCAACCAAAGATGATATCATCCACATAAATCTGGAGTAGAAGGAAATCTTTGCCATGCTTGAGAGTGAACAGGGTTTTATCAATAGATCCCATCAAATAACCCCGCTCTAGCAAAAAAGACTTAAGTCTGTCATACCATGCCCGAGGGGCCTGCTTGAGTCCATAAAGAGCCTTATGAAGTTTAAGGACTTTATGTGGGTATTTTGGGTTTTCAAAGCCAGGGGGTTGTTTTACATAAACATCTTCGCCTATGAAGACATTAAGAAAAGCACTTTTGGCATCCATTTGATAGAGTTTGAATCCCCAGGATGTCGCAAAGGCAAGCAAAATCCTAATGGCCTCAAGATGAGCAACAGGTGCAAAAGTTTTAGTAAAATCAATCCCTTATAATTGAGAATAACCCTAAGCTACAAGTCTAGCCTTGTTTCTACCTACAGTCCCATTCTCCCCTTGTTTGTTTTTGAAAATCCATTTTGTTCCAATGAAATGAACATTTGGTGGAGTATCAACTAAAGTACATACTTGGTTTCTCTCAAAATTTTCAAGTTCGTCATGCATGGCATTGATCCAACTAGAATCAGAAAGTGCATGACTAAAATCTAAGGGCTCGAAAGAAGCAACAAAAGCGAAATCAATGAAATGAATATGAGAACGTGTTAACTTTTGATCAAGCTCACCAATGATCTGCTCGGGAGGATGCATCCTTTGAACATGATGTGGAGCCTCACGGTAGGATGCAGTCTCCCCCTCAACTTGTGCGTTGGAGTGGTCCAAGATGACCGATGTCGAGGTAGTTGCTTCGGGACCTTGTGCCAAAGTGGTCGAAGCGGGGTCGGCTTCGGGGGTTGATGTCGAGGGTAGTAGGGGTTCATCCTCGAAATCTCTGGGATCTTCTTCTTCGAATATGGTATGCTCCATGTCGTGTTCATTTGCCTGTTCAAAAGTGGAACTAACAGAGGGGGTTGATTCATCAAAAGTCACATCACATGACTCGATGACGGTGTTATTCTCCAAATTATAAACACGATAAGAATGACCATCTGTAGTGTAACCCAAAAAGATCCCGTCAGAAGAGCGTGACTCAAATTTATCCAAATTTCCACATTTTAGGATAAAGAAACGACAACCAAAAACTCGAAGATGAGTAACTTTGGGATGTCTCCCAAAACGTAGCTCATAAGATGTTAAGTTCAAAATTGAGCGCAAGAAAATTCGGTTTGAGATGTAACATGCAGTGTTCATGGCCTCAGCCTAGAATTTTCTAGGAGTCCTATGCTCATCGAGCATCGTCCTAGCCATCTCAACCAAAGTGCAGTTCTTTCTCTCAAAAACACCGTTCTGTTGAGGAACCCGTGGAGCAGAGAATTGATGTTCTATGCCATGCTCCATGCAAACGTCAACAAAGAGACTGTTCTTCAACTCAGTGCCATTATCACTTCGAATGAATTTCAATGCACCAGGGAGTTCAGTGAAAAGTCTCAAAGCCAAGATCCGAAAGTGTGAAAACCCTTCATCCTTGCTTGCAAGAAAGAAGATCCAAGAGTAGCGAGAGAAATCGTCGACAATGACTAACACATACCACTTGCCGCCTAAAGAACTAACCCGAGAAGGACCTACAGTTTCCACGTGGATAAGTTCTCTGGATTGTTCAGTCATCACTATGGTGACTGGCGAGTGCGAAGCGGCAATCATTTTTCCATGTCGACATGGAGCGCAAACTAAATTCTTCTCAAACTTGAGCTTGGGCAATCCTCGGATCAGACCTAGGGCACTCAGACGAGCAAGCAACTCAAAACTCATATGCCCTAGTCTCCTATGCCACTTCCAAAGCTCAGAAGTCGAATGTGCAACAAGACATTGAGAAGAACCAGATGACTCAGAAAAATCAGCTCCAAAAACTCTCCCGACTCTAAATATCTTACAAACCACAACGCCATCAGAATTGAGTACTTGCGAAGTATCGCGATTGTTGGACCGGAAACGGCGATCAGAGGGGGGTGAATGGGAGCTTTTAAAATTTCAGGCTAAAAACAGCCTTCGGTTTTAATCCTGTCTACTGCGGAACAGGCTTCGAACACCAACCATCGAAGGTCTGGTTCCGAGGTATTTGGCAGCTCCGAACACAGGCTTCGCAAGGAGTAAAAGTCCGAAGCCAAGCAGACTTCGCTCCACCCACAACCCCGAAAACAACTCTGCTAAGTCAGTGCAGGCTCCGCACACAGGGTGCTTCGAGCAGGCTTCGCACTTCACCCTTCGCAAGAGTGTACAGCCCTCTAAGGACTTTGACCTAATACTTAGCGACAACAACTGGTGCTGGGCTTCGAACTATGAAGGTCTAAACGCACACTATGAGGACTCCGCTAAGGGCTTCGACACGAGAAGCAAAACGGGCTTCGATCAGAGCTTCGCTAGTAAGCAGCGAGGTCTAGCCTCCTGTTACACAGAGCGAATGCGCACTGAAAAACACACTTCGCACAAAACACCCTTCGCCTAGACAGGCTTCGGTGCACTACAACTAGCGAGGTATGCAAACAAGCTCAAGCAAAAAGCACACAGAAGCAGGGCTTCGCCGCTTGAACAAGGAACACTAAAATGAACTCATTGGATGAATACAAAGTGTGTGAGGGCTAGTACAGGAGCTCAACAGTAAATGCTCAAAGTGTTAAATGTTACCTACCAAGCCCCCATATTTATAGCCCACAGTTCACCCAAGTGAATTGACTACTTTACCCCTAGGGTTTACACCAGTTTTGTCTCTACAGAACAGAGGGGTACAAAAGGTAGTCAACTTTATTCTGGAGGCTTCTCTGTTAGCTTTGCAGAGGGGACAGCGTCAGCTTTTGCAGAGCAGACAATGTCAGCCTTTGCAGTCTTTGACCTTTCTGAAGCCCCCCTTCGCACGCGAAGGGTGCGGTAGCTTCGGTGAGAAGCCTTGAGCCTAATGGCCTTCGCTTCACCGAAGACAACGTCCGATACAGTGACGGTTTTGAGCCGAAGCCGTCAAAGCCCTTGGGCCTTCACACCACCACCTCCGGAGTGGACCACCACGGCTTCGCAGCTACTCCCAGCTCGAACTCCGTCAGTCCGTGTACCGAAGCCATGCATGGCCGAAGCACCACAAGTCAACCTCGCTCCGGAGCTAGCCTCGCTCCGAAGCCTTCCACACTCCGAAGCCCCACCTTCGGAGTGCCACCCTTCGGAGTCCCTCCTTAGTCCGAGGCCTCCGCACGAAGCATTCCACGAGCACTTCGTCGCAGTGTCTCTCCCCGAGCACACTCCTCGACGAGCCTCACCCGGACCATGCCTTCGATGCGCCTCGACTTCTAAGACCTTTGTCGGGTACCTTCGAGTGTCTCCCTCCAGAGCACACGTCGAACGCCTTGCCTCCGCAGAGGACTTGATCCACCATACTCCGAAGTCACCCCTTCCGGAGTACCTTCGAAGTGTCCTCGCCTCCGAGGACTTTGTCTCGGAGTACCTTCACCCGGAGCCACGCTCCGCACTTACTGCCTTCACCTGGTGCACCTCGACCCGAGGACCGACCTCGACCCCTTCGCAGCCACCGTGACGGAGCTCCCTGCTCCCCTGGCATCAAGCCTCCCGCTTGACCCAGGTTCACCTGCTACGAATGTCCGTCGCCTCCGAAGTCCCCTGCGCACCACAGACAAACAGACAAGTGTATCCAGTACTCCGGAGACCTCTCCGGGTTAGCAGCCTTCGGCACACACTCCGGTGTACCGCCCAAAGTACCGATACCTTCAGTACAAACCCAGTCATCGTGTACTGTCGGACCCCTCCGACAGGCACACTCCTGCTGCAACAGCTGCAGCAACCAAACCACCGAACCCTTCGGTGTTCCAACCTCCGAACCCCCTTTGGAGGTACCCCTTCGAACCAGAGGGTAAAAGCTTGTCAATCACTCATCACAAATACCGAAACCAACCCTAGGTTTCTCAATCTCCCCCTTGATGAGTGCATTGACAACCAAATTCAACTTCAAGAAAATTTGAAAAAGTTCAGCACACAAGTGACCATAAAAACTCAGAAACGAGCCAAATCATGTCATTTGATAAAAGAATTTTCCTCCCCCTTTCTAAAAGAGTAAAAGCCCCTTCAGCAAATCGCCCCTTTTTCAGATAAAAAATCCCCCTAAGTAATTTAATTTTACCCCCTTGCAATAGAGAACTCAAAAATTTCTCCCCCTTTGGCAATGCAAGCATCAAGGAGCATTCGAAAGATGCAAAGCTTCGAAATGAGCAGAATTGCAAAGACATATAAAGCAAAAATATGCCAACAGTAAAACCAATGATCATGGGCTCAGCTCAATTTAACATTCTCTAAAAACATAATGACAGCATGTGATTTTATCATTTTGTGAAATAAAAGCATTACCACTCAATCAAGGTAACTAGACAAGTGAAAGTAAGGACTGCGCAAAGCTAGTCAATTTCTACTCTAGACAGACAAGTCCAGTTCAAGTGGAGCATTTAAAAGCAAACTTGATGATCAGATGAATTTTGTTGTTCTTTTTATAATGCCAGGGGTTATTTGTTTGTCCACCTTATACTTTCCAATCAGGCCAAGCCTAGGCATGAAAGCCATCAGAAGCTTAAGGCAATGATTTTGGCATACACTACACTATCCCAGTTCAGACCAATGTGCACTGGTAAGCAGTCTAGAATAGAGTAGTGCGACACACAAACCCACCTGGATCTTTTCACTTGAAGCATGCAAATCATGGATTTTTTGAATTTTGATTAAGTGAACACATTGTTTAGCAGTTTATAAATATCCACGAATATGTAGAACAATTTTTCAAGTTGCAATGTTTAGCATCCAAAGAAAAGTGTCTTGTTATCAAGCAGATAAAAGATAACTAAAGCAGTCCTGCCTAAACATGCTAGATACCAGATTGAGCAGTGAGCATGATTTTGAAAAGAAAACATCATGCACATTAATGTTGCAGAAAAATTTAAAAGAGCTGAACTGTCATGATTTCATGAATTAAAATGAGGCATATAAGTGCAACAGATGTAAATGCAATTCCACACATGATGAGCATATGCAAGGGAATTAAAATCAGCTCCCCCTCAGAAAATGCCGTAAGGGTGACAAATACCAAGTTCCCCACGCAAGTAGGCAAATCGAGAAGCATCGAGGGGTTTAGTGAAAATATCAGCTAGCTGGTGTTGGGTATCAACATATTGAAGTTCAATATCACCCTTCTCATTGTGATCTTTGAGAAAATGATATCGTACATCAATGTGTTTGGTTCTGGAGTGCTGAACCGGGTTGTTTGCAATACAAATAGCACTAGTGTTATCACAAAAAAGTGGAACACTCTTATAATCTAACCCAAAATCGCGCAAAGTGGAAGCCATCCACAAAATCTGAGAGCAACAGCTAGCTGCAACAACATATTCGGCCTCAGCCGTCGATTGTGCAACACTAGACTGTTTGCGGGAAGACCAGCAAACCAGTGAAGTACCCAGAAAATGACAAGTACCAGAGGTACTCTTCCTATCAATTCTATACCCAGCAAAATCCGCATCGGAATAATCTCGAAGACATAAAGATGAAGACGCTGAATACCATATGCCAAATTCGAGGGTATGTTTGAGATACCTTAGGATGCGCTTTACCGCTTGGCGGTGCGAAGCTAAGGTGAAGCCTGAAAATGAGCGCACAGACATACTGCGAAGTGTATGTACGGCCTCGTAGCAGTCAAGTAGAGGAGGGAACCAATCATGCTTCGGTATTCCTTCTGATCTACGGCTTCTCCATCTTCGTCAGGATCCAATGCTACAGATGTAGCCATTGGAGTGGCGAGGGGCTTCGCATATGCCATGTCAAACTTCTTGAGCAGGTCCTTGGTGTACTTCGTCTGGTGAACGAAAGTACCTTGTTTGCTTTGCTTGATTTGCAACCCAAGGAAAAAGGTGAGTTCACCCATCATGGACATTTCAAACTCCCTGCTCATGGTATCTGCAAACTCGGCAATCAAAGCATGAGAAGAGCCACCAAAGATGATATCATCCACATAAATCTAAACCAGGAGGAAATCTTTGCCATGCTTGAGAGTAAACAAGGTTTTATCAACAGAGCCCATCAAGTACCCCTGCTCAAGCAGAAAAGACTTAAGTATATCATACCAAGCCCGAGGGGCCTGCTTGAGTCCATAAAGAGCCTTATGAAGTTTAAGGACTTTATGTGGATACTTGGGGTTTTCAAAACAAGGGGTTGTTTTACATAAACATCTTCACCTATGAAGCCATTAAGAAAAGCACTTTTGACATCCATTTGATAGAGTTTAAATCCCCGGGATGTCGCAAAGGCAAGCAAATCCTAATGGCCTCAAGGCGAGCAACAGGTGCAAAAGTTTCAGTAAAATCAATAGCTTCTAGTTGAGAATAACCCTGAGCTACAAGTCTAGCCTTGTTTCTAACTATAGTACCATCCTCCCCTTGTTTATTTTTGAAAATCCATTTTGTTCCAATGAAATGAACATTTGGTGGAGAATCAACTAAAGTCCAGACTTGGTTTCTCTCAAAATTTTCAAGTTCCTCATGCAAGGCATTGATCCAACTAGAATCAGAAAGTGCATGACTAACATCTAAGGGCTCGAAAGAAGCAACAAAAGCGGAATCAATAAAATGAGCATGAGAACGTGTTACCCTTTGATCAAGCTCACCAATGATCTGCTCAGGAGGGTGCATCCTTTGAACATGATGTGGAGCCTCGCGGCGGGATGCAGTCTCCCCCTCAACTTGTGCGTTGGAGTGGTCCAAGATGACCGATGTCGAGGTAGTTGCTTCGGGACCTCGTGCCGAAGTGGTTGAAGCGGGGTCTGAGGAGCCATGCTGAATAGCGTGGGCCTCATGGCTCCAGATATGATGAGTCATTGTCAACGATAGTCAAAGAGGACTGAAGAAGAGAGGAGATCTGCTGTTTCATGGGCCGCGTGTGACTCAGGTACACGGGCAGCGAGCGACTGTCGGGCAGAGGAGGCTGCGAAGTCGGGCTGGCCCAATCCGGGTGCATGGGCCAGAAGCAGTAGAAGACCCACTGGGCTGTTGACCAGGACTGACTCAGGTACACGGGCGGTGAGCGATTGCCGGGCTGAGAGAGCTGCGGAGTCGGGCCGACCCAATCCGGGTACCTGGTGCAAAGCCGGTGGAGGCTTTGTCAGTTTCGGCACAAAACTGACAACCGTTGATCTTGTATCCGACTGTCCAGAAGAGAAGCCGTAGTCGCTACGAAAGCTGAGCTTCCGGATAAGTCATCTGTAACTCTAGGCCCACAGTCAGTCAGTCGTGTCTGTAAAAATTCCTAAGGGCAGTAGAGTCTTTTTCTTTATTCTTGAGTCTGTAAAAACCCTAAGGGACTGGTAGAATATTCCTAGTGTTGGGAGCCTATAAATAGGACCCCAATCCCTAGGGTTTGGACTACCCTTTTTGCTGAAATCACATCCACTCTATTGGGTCATTTTGTCTCTCGTTTCTCTCTCCTGTGTGCGCCGCCAGGCTATTGCTCCTTCCTGTTCTTGCATTGCATTTGCTCTAATCTCTTGGATGCATTAAAGCCTTGGTCCCTGTTGATTGTATTTGGTGCACATTGTTTGGTTTGGGGAGTTATTGCTTCGGCTACGGGCTATTAAATTTATTTCGTGAGAAGAAGCTTCTCTTTTTGCTTCTGTTCTTCACAAACCGAGTACTAGTTCTTGCTGTTGCAAGTAGTACTACTTTCCTGTAGCTACAGTAGTCTGTGCAGCTTTTCACCTTCTACTGCTCTGCTTTTTGATCGAGGCTGACAGACTCTGTCACCTTTTTGGCTGTGTTTCGAGCGAAGCCATTCTCCTTTCGAAGCCCCTCAGTTTCGTGAGGCAGGTTTCGATTTATCTCCTTCGAAGGCTACGTTCGATTTTCGGTTTTTGGTTTGCGTTCTGTGTTGCTAAGCTTCGAAGCATTTTTTCTGAGCGCAGTATTGCATACTTCGAACGATAGTGCGAAAGAGCTTCGGCTCTATCTGTTCGAAGTCCATACTTCGACAGGTTTCGAAGTTGGGTTCGAAGCTTGTAGCTGCGCCAGGCCTCGCACTGACTTTTGTGTGGTGTGTCACCCTTCGCTTCTCTTTTCGAAGCTAACTCTTTTCGAAGGTAGAGTATAGGCTTCGAATTTGGTTTTCTGTCATGTGACAGGCTTCGCTTCCTTGTTCGAAGGTTGTCCATTTGTGTGTTGTGTCCGAAGCTTTCTGTTCGAAGGTTCTGCTTCGAAGCATTCGGTTCGAAGCTGTGTTCGAAGGTTTGTCTTCGAAGTGCATACTTCGAACCAGGCTCCGGGACTGTCATACTTCGCTCCGAAGTATACTCCGCTACTTGCCACTTCGAACCAGACTAGAGCGTGACACCTTCGGCATCTCGGACAGGCTCCGTCACCAACCTTCGAAGTAGACCTCGACGTGCGAAGGGGGCTTCGCCAAGTTCCGAACAGGAGACAAATTTGGACAGTAACTTCTCTTTTCATCTTACACATACTTAGATCATTTCATTGAGAAGTATAGGCCTGTTACACCTTATTCATCTGCCTAGTTGCACTACTTTAATAGATTTCAGTTATCATCAGTTGCTTCTAGGTTAGAAACCTTTAGACTTAGGCCTTGTGTTTATTTTCTTCTGCATAGTCTTTTCTGAGGTGCGTTGGGTATTGGGAACAGGCCATTGATTCGAAAGAATTTTTAAGGCGCCCATTCACCCCCCCTCTCGTCGCTAGTTTCGGTCCTACAGGGTCAGCTTCGGGGGTTGATGTCGAGGGTAGTAGGGGATCATCCTCGAACTCTCCGGGATCTTCTTCTTCGAATATAGTCTGTTCCATGTCGTGTTCATTTGCCTGTTCAAAAGCAGAGCTAACAGAGGGGGTTGATTCATCAAAAGTCACATCACACGACTCGATGACAGTGTTAGTTTCCAAGTTATAAACACGATAAGAATGACCATGTGTAGTGTAGCCCAAAAAGATCCCGTCAGAAGAACACGACTCAAATTTATCCAAATTACCACATTTTAGGATAAAACAACGACAGCCAAAAACTCGAAGATGAGTAACCTTGGGTTGTCTCCCAAAACATAGCTCATAAGATGTCAAGTTTAAAATTGAGCGCAAGAAAATTCGGTTTGAGATGTAACAACCAGTGTTCATGGCCTCAGCCCAGAATTTTCTAGGAGTCCTGTGCTCATCGAGCATCATCCTAGCCATCTCAACCAAAGTGCGGTTCTTCCTCTCAACAACACCGTTCTGTTGAGGAACCCATGGAGCAGAGAATTGATGTTCTATGCCATGCTCCATGCAAAAGTCAACAAAGAGACTATTTTTGAACTCGGTGCCATTATCACTTCGAATGAATTTCAATGCACCTAGGAGTTCAGTGAAAAGTCTCAAAGCCAAGCTCCGAAAGTGTGAAAACACTTCATCCTTGCTGGCAAGAAAGAAGACCCAAGAGTAGCGAGAGAAATCATCGACAATCACTAAAACATACCACTTGCCACCTAAGGAACTAACCCAAGAAGGACCTACAGTGTCCATGTGGAGAAGTTCTCCGGGTTGTTCAGTCATCACTGTGGTGACTGGCGAATGCGAAGCGGCAATCATTTTTCCATGTCGACAAGGAGCGCAAACTAAATTCTTCTCAAACTTGAGCTTGGGCAATCCTCGGATCAGACCTAGGGCACTCAGACGAGCGAGCAACTCAAAGCTCATATGCCCTAGTCTCCTATGCCACTTCCAAAGCTCAGAAGTCGAATGTGCAACAAGACAATGAGAAGAATCAGATGACTCTGAAAAATCAGCTCCAAAAACTCTCCCAACTCTAAAGATCTTACACACCACAACGCCATCAGAATTGAGCACTTGCGAATTATCGCGATGAAATCGCACTTCGAAGCCCTCATCAAGCAACTGAGATACAGACAACAAATTGTATCCTAGGTTTTCAACCAAAGCAACATCTTTGAGAGTGAATTTCGAGTTGATTCTTACCACACCTTTACCTTTCACTCTACTCCTTCGATTGTTTCCGAAGGTGATATGTTCCCTTTGCTTGGTTGTGGTGAGGCTGGAGAACCATGCTGCATCTCCGGTCATGTGGTGCGAACAACCGGAGTCCATGATCCACGTGCCCTCCAAGCCTCGATCTGTCGCCTACACATGATAAGAATATCTCGATCACTCAGTGCTGGGGTGAGTGAAAAAATGACGAGGCATCCAGCACTGAGTGACACGAGTAGTAGGCGCAGTAAAAGTAGACTGTCTACGCACAGGAAAATCGAAATGATGCAAAGTGCGAGGTCTACCTACATGCTATGATCGAACAACATGTCGAGGTCTCCTACTCTGACGAGGTACAAATCTACTCGCCCGAGGTCTACCACCATATGGGACATGGTGAACACCTCGAGGAGCAAAACCTCTCCGAGAAGCACGAGGAGCCTCAAAAGCAGGACGATAATAAAACTCAGACTCATGCATACCTAAAGATGGGTAATGCATGTCCTGGTAACTCATCGCCTGAGAGCGTTGCTCATCCTTGATGCGGCGAAAACAGAACCTAACCAAATGACCCGCCCGCTGACAATAGGAACAATGAAAAACTCTCCTAGGGGCACTCTCATGGGTCTTAGGAGCAACTCTCACAGGCTCCTTGGGCTTCTGCTGAGTGGTTTTCTTGGGAGGATTTTTCGTGGCAGGAGGAGTGTTTTTCTTTGGTGGTCGGGTAGGCCTTTTGGCTGATGGAGTGTCTAACAGAGCTCTCTCTTTCTCTAGGGTAGTGGGAGAGGTAAAAATAGTTTTGTTTTCACTATCTGAAGGAATCCTCTCAAAACCCAAACCTAGAGCTAACCCTACTCTGTCAGCACACATCTTGGTCTTGGCCAAGAGCAAATCCATCCTACCCTTTCCCTCAGTGCATTTGTTAACCACAGAAAGAAGGTATTCATTTTCAGACATGAGGTTCTCAGCTCGCTCTCTAACAGTGCCTAGCTGGTCCTTAAAGGTAATGCACGTGTCACAAACAGGCTGCACATCCTTAGAACTACCGGCCCTCTCCAATCTAGCCTCTAAATCATGAACATGTTTATCACGTAAATTAATGCTCTCGCGCAATAAAGAACAGTTCATGCATTCAACATTATCATGAGGTCTAGAATCCACCACCAAAAGATGCTTCTGTGCAGTCTCAAGCTCAGAGAGAGTTTGAGCATGTACAAAACGCAACTGAGCAAGCTCACCCATGACTACAGTACAAGATTCACATTCAGCATCATTAACTTTAGACTTAAGCATGGCATATTCAGTAGAAACAGATTCTAGCCTAAGTCTAAGGTCTTTTCTTTCTCTAGCGGCTTGCACAAGTAATCTATCCTGACCGAGAACTACTTCATTCAGCTCATCTAATTTAATTAATAGCTGGTCAGATGATAGAGGTACCTCAGATGAGTCAAGCTCATCGCCGCTGTGATCGCTGTCGGCCATGAAGCAAAGGCCGGTGAAGTCTCGTCCCTTCTTGTCCTTCTTGTCCTCCTTCCTTGGGGAGTCCTCCTCCTCAGAGCTCGACTCCTCAGTTGAGGAAGTGTCGATGTCGCTGAGAGTAGCAACAAATGCTCTGGAAGCAGCTTTGGCTACTCTCTTAGCCACCTTGCCGCGCTTGCCCTTCACAAAGGGTTTCCTCTCCTTCTTGTGGTATTTGGGGCGCTCACTCTCATCTCTCTTCTTGAGCTTAGGGCAATTGGCCTTAATATGAGAAGTGTCGCCACATTCAAAACAACCACTAAAACCACTTCTCCTCTGATCCCGTCTCTCATGGTGAAAATGGGTGAACCTCCTGGCAATGAGAGCAAGCTCATCATCATCCAGAGTGTCCACCTGCTCCTTTGTGACGGAGACCAGGGAGGACAAAGCAAAACCATCTGCAAGAACACAAGTGCCAGATGTGCTTGGTTCTGCAGTGGTGCCACGGCTAGTGCTAGAAACCAATGCCAATGGCTATGGCAAAGAGCATAGAGAAGCTTGATAGCCCTATTGTCATCATTGTAAGCAAGCGTCCTGTTGGATCGCAAGTTACTCACTATAGCATCAAAGCGCGAAAACATGGCATCTATAGACTCACTAGGTGCCTGCACAAACAGCTGATACTATTGATTGTATGTGCTTTGGCGCCTGGCCTTGATCTGAGTAGAGCCCTCGTGAAAAATAGTGAGTGTTGTCCAAATCTCCCTAGCAGTCCTAAGGTGCTGCACCCTATCAAACTCACTCCGGCTCAAGCCAATGAACAGTATGTTTCTTGCCTTGGAGTTGGCATTATACTGATCCTTCTCTGTTTGAGAGGTGCGAGTATCAGGGATGGAGTATTGTTAGTCCACAATCTCCCAAATTGCATTTCCTTGCCTTAGCAAGTAAGCCTCCATGCGCACCTTCCAGTATGCAAAATCAGTCCCATCGAACAGAGGAATTTTACTAGCTCTGTCCATGTCGCCAACAGATCACAAAACCGGTTAAGGTCAATTGGTGATCTTAACCCGCTCTGATACCAATTGTTGGACCGGAAACGGCGACCAGAGGGGGGCTGAATGGGAGCTTTTCAAATTTCAGGCTAAAAACAGCCTTCGGTTTTAATCCTGTCTACTGCGGAACAGGCTTCGAACACCAACCTTCGAAGGTCTGGTTCGGAGGTATTTGGCAGCTCCGAACACAGGCTTCGCAAGGAGTAAAAGTCCGAAGCCAAGCAGACTTCGCTCCACCCACAACCCTGTTAATGTGAGAAGTGTCGCCACACTCAAAACAACCACTAAAACCACTTCTCCTCTGATCCCGTCTCACATGGTGAAAATGGGTGAACCTCCTGGCAATGAGAGCAAGCTCATCATCATCCAGAGTGTCCACCTGCTCCTTAGTGACGGAGACCAGGGAGGACAAAGCAAAACCATCTGCAAAAACACAAGTGCCTGATGTGCTTGGTTCTGAAGTGGTGCCACGGCTAGTGCTAGAAACTAGTGCCAATGGTTGTGGCAATGAGTTCCTATGTACTGCAAGAGATGCCTTGGCAATCTATGTGGACTTCATAGGTTAATGAATCATAACCTGTGGACTCCTCAATGCTGGATATCTTCACTTCCCATATGCTACGATCAAGAGCATAGAGAAGCTTGATAGCCCTGTAATGATCATTGTAAGCAAGCGTCCCGTTGGACCGCAAGTTACTCACTATCGCATCAAAGCGAGAAAACATGGCATCTATAGATTCACCAGGTGCCTGCACAAATAGCTGATACTATTGATTGTATGTGCTTTGGCGCCTGGCCTTAATCTCTGTAGAGCCCTCATGAAAGATAGTGAGTGTAGTCCAAATCTCCCTAGCTGTCCTAAGGTGCTGCACCCTATCAAACTCACTTCTACTCAAACCAATGAACAATATATTTCTAGACTTGGAGTTGGCATTATACTGATCGTTCTTAGTTTGAGAGGTGCGAGTTTCAGGGATGGAGTATTGTGAGTACACAATCTCCCAAATTGCATTTCCTTGGCTTAGCAAGTAAGCCTCCATGCGCACCTTCCAGTATGCAAAGTCTGTCCCATCGAACAGAGGTATTTTACTAACTCTGTCCATGTCGCCAACAGATCACAAAACCGATTCAGGTCAACTGGTGATCTTAACCTGTTGTGATACCAATTGTTGGACCGGAAACGGTGACCAGAGGGGGGTGAATGGGAGCTTTTAAAATTTCAGACTAAAAATAGCCTTCAGTTTTAGTTCTGTCTTCTGCGGAACAGGCTTCGAACACACCCTTCGAAGTTCTGGTTCGGAGGTATTTTACAGCTCCAAAATCAGGTTTCGCCAGGATCAAAAGTTTGAAGCCAAGAAGACTTCGCTCCACCCATAGCCCCGAAGATTCAGCTCTACTAAGTCAGTGCAGGCTCCGCACATAGGGTGCCTTCGAGCAAGCTTCGCACTTCACCCTTCGCAAGAGCAGACTTCCCTCTGTGGACTTCGACCAAACACTCAGCGCTAGCAACTTGTACTAGGCTTCGTACTTCGAAGGTCTAAATGGACACCAAACGCACTTCGCTGAGGACTTCTACTAGGGAAGAAAATGGGCTTCGAGTTAAGCCAAGAACAGTGCTTCGCTAGTAATCAGAGAGGTCTAGCCTCTAGTTTACATAGAGCGAACAGACACTGAAAAACACACTTCACACACACAAACCTCTCACACACCTCTTCAAAAACACTCTAGTGCAATAAACTCAACAAAGGAAGAAGTGAGACACATAGAGATCAAAGCATGCAGTGTAAAGTAAGCATACGAGTTCAAGTAGTAAATGAAAACAGAATCAGAGCTTCAATGCTTTAACAGGGAACACAAAATGAACTCACAGACTGAATACAAAGTATGTGGCGTCTAGCACATGAGCTCAAAAATGGCTGCTCCAAGTGTTGCTATGGCCTAGGCTAGCCTCCACTATTTATAGGCACTATTCAGCCCTGTGAATAGACTACTTTACCCCTAGGGTTTACACTATTTTTGTCTCATCAGAACAGGGGGTACAGCTGGTAGTCTACTTTATTTGGAGGCTTCTTTTGTTAGCTTCGCAGAGGGGACAACATCAGCTTTTGCAGAGTAGACACGGTCAGCCTTTGCAGTTTTGGAGCCTTCTGAAGCCCCCCTTCGCATGCGAGGTTTGCGGTAGCTTCGGTGAGAAGCCTTGAGCCTGATGGCCTTCGCTTCACCGAAGTCAGCCTTCGATACAGATATAGTTTTGAGCCGAAGCCGTCAAAGCCCTTAGGCCTTCGCACCAACACCTCCAGAGTGGACCACCACATCATCGCAGCTACTCCCAGCTCGAACTCTGTAAGCCCGTGTACCGAAGCCATGTATGGCCGAAGTACCTCAAGTCAGCCTCACTCCGAACCCCACCTTCGGAGTACCACCCTTCGAAGTCCCTTCCTCGTCCAAGGCCTTCGCATGAAGCATTCCATGAGCACTTCGTCACAGTGTCTCTCCTCGAGCACACTTCTCGATGAACCTCACCTGAACCATGCCTTCGATGCACCTTGACTTCTTAGACCTTCGTCAGGTATACCTTTGAGTGCCTCCCTCCGGAGCACACTTCGAACGCCTTGCCTCATTGCTGAGGACTTAGTCCACCATATTTCGAAGTCACTCCATTCGGAGTACACTTCGAAGTGCCTCGCCTCCGAGGATTTTGTCTCGGGGTACCTTCACCCAGAGCCATGCTCCGCACTCTCTGCCTTCGTCTGGCGCACCTCGACCCGAGGTATGACCTTAAACCCACGCAGCCTTCGTGATGGAGCTCCCCGCTCACCTGGCATCAAGCCTCCCGCTTGACCCAGGTTCACTTGCTACGAACTGTTCGTCGCTTCCGAAGTCACCTGCGTACCACAGACAAACAGCAACCTTCGGCACACACTCCAGTGTACCGCCCAAAGTACCGAGACCTTCGGTACGACCCAGGCATTGTGTACTGTCGGACCCCTCCGACAGGCACACTACGCTGCAATAGCCGCAACAAAACAGACTCATCGAACCCTTCAATGAAACAACCTCCGAACCCCTTCGGAGGGACTCCTTCGAATCAGAGGGTAAAATATGTCAATCACTCATCACAAACTCCGAAACCAACCCTTGGTTTCTCATGATATGAGAACCACTCCAATACCTTGGCCACTTTTGCAAGTCGAACCATCAAAATAAAGTATCCATGGTACTACTTCAATTAGAGTAACATTTCCACTCCAAATGACATCTATGTGGTGATCGACTAAAAAATTAGCGACAATTTGGCCTTTCATAGCTCCTAGAGGTTCATAGGCAAAATCATACTCAATAAGAGCATAATCCCACTTCCCAATTCTTCCACTTAGAATCGGTTTTTGCAACATGTACTTTATAACATTGGTTTGGCAAGCGACAATACATGTAGTAGGGAGAAGATAATGGCGTAATTTGGTACATGGGAAGTAAAGTGATAAACATAAGCGTTCCACAAACGCGTACCTGGTTTCAGCGTCCAGTAGGCGGCGGCTCAAGAACGTGATGATGCACTCTTTTCCCTCCACCTCCTGGGTTAGCACGGCCCCAATCACACTATCTTTGGCAGCAATGTATAGCCGAAATGGGATCCTGGCTTTTGGTGCCCTCACCACAGGTGGCGATGATAAGCACTCTTTAATCTTTTCAAAGGTACTTTTCTGACTTGCCCCCCAAGTGAACTCAGCTTCATTCTTTAACCAGAGTATGGGAACAAAGTCATCAATCTTGCTAGACAAGTTAGATATAAAGCGACACAAATAATTCATCTTTCCTAGCAACTTCTGCACATCTTTCTTGCACGTCGGCACTGCAAAGTTTCTAATTTACTCAAGCCTCTTAGGATCAATTTCTATACCTCTTTCGTGAATCATGAATCTAAGAACTTTCCTACCGACACGCCAAAAGCACATTTGAGCGGGTTCATTTTTAAGCCATACTGCCGCCTCCTATCAAAAGCAACTTTCAAATCAGCTAAATGGTTTCCCATAGTGTCCGATTTGACTACAACATCATCTATGTAAACCTCTAACATAATTGCTAGCAAGTCAGGAATGATCAAGTTCATAGCACATTGATATATAGCACCAGCATTCTTTAAACGAAAAGTCATAACGACCCACTCGAACAAACCGACAAAAACGGGGCATCGAAAGGCTGTCTTGTAGACGTCCTCTTTGTCCATAAAGATTTGATTATAACCAGCATTGCCATCAAGAAAACTTAGTACCTTGTGTCCTGAAGCATCATTGATTAGCATGTCGGCTATCGACATTGGATACTCGTCCTTTGGAGTGGCCTTATTTAGATCCCTGAAATCAATACAAACTCGTATTTTTCTGCTTCCCTTCTTTTCTACAGGCACAATGTTAGCGACCCAATCAGCATACCTACATGGCCTAATAAACTCATCCTTGAGTAGTCGCTCCACTTCTTCCTTAATTCGGTCATAGACGGCCAAATTAAAGCATCAAGGTGGCTATTTATAAAGCCTAAATCCGGATTTGATAGGTATCCGATGCTCCACAAGCTCGTGGCTTAATCCCGACATCTCGCTATACTCCCATGCGAAACAATCGACATACGACTGAAGTAGCTTAATTACTTCGACCTTCTCATCAGGATGTAAATGCCGGTTTACAAAAGTCGGCCTTGGGATGCTACCATCACCTATGTCAATCTCTTCTAAAGGATCGGCCGACGCAAAACCTTTACCTAATTTCTCTACTTCGCTAAAGTCCTCGATGGCTTTGGCAATACCATCTTTAGTAGACCGATACTTCTCTACACGAGACTTTAGCCAATCTAGATTACTCTTGATAGACATGACTACTAATTTAGAAACAGACGTGCTACACCAACCGGCTTTACAGACACTTATACGAAATGTCCTCCGGACACGCTAACAAAATAGTAATCCGAAAGATCTCTACCTGATAGACATTCCACTTTGTTGTGGATGGTGTCAACAGACACATCAGCCAATGCTACCTAGGACAAAGTATCTGCGGGTATGACTTCTACCTCATCGCCGTCCCACTGAATTAGGCACTATGCAAAGTAGAAGGAATGCAACACTTCGCGTGAATCCAGACACGCCCGTGCAGCACACTGTAGTTACCTTGCATGTCGATGACGAAGAAAATCATTGGCTATGTCTTGTTGCCCACTATTAACTCTATGGAGAGCACGCCTTTTGGCCTTGGAACTCTCGTCGTTGAAGCCGTTGAGCATCAAGTTGGTTTTCTTTAGATCCTCCACGTCCCTTCCAAGTTTCTTCAATAGCGAGTAAGGCATTAAATTAACAGTGGCGCCACCATCAACAAGCATCCTAGAGATTGTCTTTCCATCAATGTGACCTCTAACGTAGAGAGGTTTTAGATGGCGAGTCGTATCCTCGGGTTTATCAAAAATAGCATTACGTGGGCCGAGGTTTAACTGAGCGACCTCGGCCTCATCTTGTGGTAGGGCGAACTCGGTGGGTAGCATAACGACGTTGATGTCCATCGCCTGGGGTGTGGGTCCCTCAAAGACGAGCGAGTAGTCATCGTTGAGCATGTCTTCGTCGTCATCGCTCGGACTGAGAGTCGGGTTGGTTATCCCAACCGGCTTGATCCTCCATACCTGCCTTATCTCTGGCTGAGGGCGGATTTATTCAAAAATGGCGTCTCGCTCATCCTCGGCTTTCTTCTCACACATCTCCTGTGCCCGTAGGTGTTGCAGATGCCTCTTCTATGATTTGGACACACCTGGAGGTGCCCAAGATGGTTGTGGCTTGGTACCCGGTGTCACTCCCTTGTTCCTGTTATTATTGGCCGAAGGGGTACTGCCCTGCTCGGCCTCGCATGTTTCATAACCGGAGGGGGCCTCGCTGTGGACCCCGCTAATCGGACCAGCCTTGTTTGGCCGATCGGATCATGCTCCGATGTAGGCTTTAGCCGGAGTAGGAGAGTTACCTCTGTCGGGCTTCGGCAAAGGGGCCTTCGGGATTGGGACCTCCTAAGACCCTATTCTGACTATGATAGCTTCAGTTTCCCTGCCCTTTGCCTCTTCGCATTCATCTCTTTGTGCCTTGTCTTGTGCGAGTCGATTCGGAGGTACCACAGACAGCCTGTGGACGATGCCCCTCTCCGTTGTGTCTGTTTTTCCCTGCCAGTGATAATACTCCGAAGGAAAACAAGGAACAATGTTATGTTGTGGAGGGTGCTCTGATTGTGATACGTACGGAGCACACAAGGTCCTCACCCAGTTGTATGGAGGGGGCATCGGTGGCTCTAGTGGCTTCACCCACTATGAGCCAAAGCCTCCCACCGAAGAGCTCATCCAGAGCAGTGCTGGGCTCGACCATTAGGGTCCAAGGCCACTGTACGTAGGGTTCGACCACTAGGGTCCGAAGCCACTCTAGGGGATGTTAGGCCACTGTGGCCCGAAGCCACCATGCGGAGGGCTCGGCGACTGCGGTCCGAAGCCACCCTCCGACCGCTTAGGTCCCTTCGGCTGACTTGGCCTTTTGGGGCAGCGGCTTGTTTCCTTAGATTTTCTTTGGTGCTTGTCTAACAACATCTGATATGTTACCTTCGGCTTCTTGTGAGCCCTAGCTGAAGGATATGTGCCAACATTACGCTTCCACACTCCTACTTCAGGGTTCTTCGGTAAGAGTGTGTGTGTGCATGATTCTCCAATGACGACTGCTTTCCCCTTAGTTGACTCGGCCTATTCTGGCCGAATCAGTACTCTCTTTTCCTCGAGATCGATGGTGTTCATGGGAAAAGGGTCTTTGTCCAGCTTCATCTTGGGACTGGGGTCTATCTTCAATCGTCCTTCTTCTATGGCCGATTGAACCTATCGACGAAAAACATTGCAGTCATTAGTATAATGCGAATGTGAATCATGCCACTTACAGTATGGGTGTTTCTTTAGCTCGTCGGCAGATGGAATGACTTGGCCTTTAGGCAACCTGAGAAGCTAGTTCTTCAAGAGAAAATCAAATATTTTATCACACTTAGTTATATCAAATGAGTACTTGACCTCGCTAGGCCGAATCTTCCTCCTCCTCCGAATCTTCCTCATCGGAGTGTTCCATGACATGGACTTCAGCCCTAGGCTTGCTAAACGTATTAATAAACTTCTTATCTTTATCTCGACCTTCCTAGACCAGAGCCTGTTGCAAGACATGGCTAACCTCTTAAAAGTGCTGGTTGTCTAGTCTCTCCTTAATCTCAGAGTGTAACCCGCTAAAAGCCAGATCCGCCAAATCCCTTTCTGAAATATTAAGACTAAAACATCGATTTCTGGTATCTCAAAAATGCTTGATATACTCAGAGAAGCTCTCGCTAGATTTCTGTCTAACCGATGTCAAGTGTGAAATCCTAAGTTCTATTTCACCCGTGTAAAAGTAGTCATTGAATTTTTGTTCTAATTTATCCCATGTTTGGATAGAGTTCGGCGGGAGCACCGAAAACCAAGTGAAAGCGGTGCCGGATAGTGAGAGAGAAAATAGTCTAAGTTTTAAAGCGTCCGACCCACTAGCTTCCCCACACTGTGCCAAAAATTGACTAACATGCTCTAGTGTGGTTTTGTTACCATCACCATTGAATTTGGTGAATTCAAGGACTCTATATCCACGAGGGTAACACATTGTGTTGAAATGATCGGGGTACGGCTTCCGGTAAACCATAGCTCGACACCTAGGTATGAAGACAGTGCACTCCCTAAACAGTGCACGGATCAACTCCTCAATTGCATCCTGACCTGCTGCATACGTGCATCTCTCATGCGGGGCCGCGAAACGCGGTGGGATGTCGGTGTGTCGTCCATGGGTTTCCTCCTCATGCGCTAGTTGTACGACGTGTTCGGGCCTATGCGCTTGTGCATGCGGTGCGGGTAGCGTGAGTAAAGATGGCATAGGTGTAGGTGGAGGCGACGCATGGTAGGCTGTGCTGGTTTGGCCGTAAGCATAATGATTGGTATCGACCTTGGACATTGAGGCCAAAGACGTAATGGTTTTGCCAGTACTACCGTTAGTTCTGTCGTAAACGTGATTTATCGGAGGTATACTAACAATAGGATCTAGAGGTACGGCCTCAGCAAAGCTGAACCTTCTAAGCGTCGCCACTACCTGAGAGCTAATTGCCGAATCTAAACGGTTGGCTAGTGAAGCGGTAATGGCTTGGTCTACTAATGCGGCTATCTTTTGCTCAATCTCTAAAGAAGATAAACGAGGCGATACCAGTGTTACCTGCATCGCAGCGAGGTCAGGGACGTTGATGTCGTGCTTGATGAAGACAAGGTGTGTCCTAACGTAGCTCCCAAGCATGAGGTCTTCGAGTGCCTTCATCTTTGCCTCGATCTCTGTCGGTCTTCTGCGGGAATATCTTCAAGGGTAGGCGTCATGATGTTCTGGTTGTCGATATACGCGCTTCTCACAGGATCCATCGGCGATGTATACGTATTAGTCATTGTAGATGTATCGGCGGCCGATGTAGATGTATTTGTCATGTTGGCGTAGCCTTCCCTAGCGGAGTCGCCAAAAAGTGTTATGACATGAAAACGTGCCCCTGCACTTGGGTCAGTTCGACAATCCAAAAGTGTGCGGATACTTAGGGACAAGCCTAAGCGTAACACAAAACCGACGTCATGTTCCGACTACCATTAACTGTGGTAAGGGGGTGGAGTCGCCAAGTAATCAAATCACACATAAATAATCCAATTAGCTGAAAGAAATATATTAAACAGAACAAATCAGCAAGCCGAGCGGAGCCTGACTGATCCAAGGTGTATAGTACGAAGGGTATCGCTGAAGGGTACCTTCGGCGTTTGATGCGAAGGGTCCCGTCGAAGGGTGCCTTCGGCGTTCAGACTGATCTGGCCGAAGACTAGCTCCGAACAGATCTTGATGCGACAATCGCCTCCGAACAGCAGGATTCGGCTCGAAGTCTCTGACATGATAAAATAACTCAGACACAATGCACGGGCGTGACTTCGTCTGACGTGGGGTACGAGCATGGCGAAGCCTGTCAAGACGAAGCCTGTTGCGAAGCGTGTTGGCACGCGGGACTTGGTCAAACCGACAACAGCGTGATGGGCCGGCACAGGTAGTCAAAGCAGTATTTTTGTCGAGGGGTGTTCTGGCAGCGTCCGAAACCAATCTCTTGGCTCCGGACACCTCCGGCCAAGGGGCTCCGAGCGTGAAAACTTGCAACATAATAGATATCAAGTGCCAATTCGGCCTAGGGACCAAATTCTGCTAAGTGTTGCACTAGGGGCGAAGGTAGCAATCTGTTACGCAGATTAGCGGATACTTCATAGGCGAAGTAACAAGGAGATAGCAATCTATTACGTAGATTAATGGATACTTCACAAGCAAAGTAACAACGATTAACACTATTCTGAAGTGGCTGTCATAGGGCTTCCAGGCAAACCCACGAAGATTGCAGAAAAGTAAAGGTAAAAGTAAAGGTACGGTTCAAAGCTAGTGCTTTGAATTGATTTGTGTTGGGGGGGTTAATGAACCGGCCTCACCCCTATATTTATAGGGGCTAACTTCTAATCTCTAAGCCTAATCTAATAGGATTCGGCTTAATCATGCGTAGGGATAAAATTTAGCTAGAATCGGACTCAATTCTATCTCTGGTTTCCTGCCCGAAGTGGGCCTTCGGCCAGGTCTGCCGAAGCCTGCTCTTCGGGCCGAAGCTTCAGTGAGGTGGGCCTCCGAAGGCCTTCGGGCCGAGGGGAGCAGGCTCGCTGGAAGCTTCCAAAGCCCACAGCTCGATGGGCCTTCGGCCTTGTAGGGCTTCGGCCTAGTCCAGGACATGTGTATTCTCAGCCCAAATTACCAAAATTGATATTTCGACAATCTTAACTATTAATGTCATTTTTTGCTATCAACATAGCTTTTTGTGTCTAAGGGCGATGCCTATGCATCGGCAGTCTAAAGGCGATACCATCAGTATCGGTTGTCTTGCGTGCAATTCTTTAGGAATTTATCCAAACACTTGGAAAATAATTCTTCATATACTTGCCATTAATAGCTTTCCCGAACACTTCTCCATCTAATCCTTCAAGTAAATAGGCACTACCAGGCACCACCCGATGTATTCAAAATGATCCTTCCCAATTAGGTGACCACTTACCGAATCGATTGTCCTTAGACTCGATCGGTAGGATAAGTTTCCAAACGAGTTCTCCTTGTTCAAATGACTTGGGCACCACTTTCTTGTTATAAAACCTGGTGACCCTTGCTTTGTTTTCTTCGATCTTCTCAAGGGCTCTCAATCAGACCTGCGCTAGATCGTCTAGGCCATATGTCATTAAGTAATAATAATCATTGGCTGTGAGTTGGTCCTGTAATGTAATCCTTGTTAACCCGATGTTATTTTCCCATGGTAGTACTGCTTCGTGGCCATAGACTAACTGGTATGGTGGTACTTGAGTAGACCCGTGTCACGCTATCCAATAAGCCTAGAGTGCTTCTAACAGAGATTGATGCCAACACTTCAGTTGCTCGTTGATCTTAGGCTTTATTAACTTGATCAAACTCTTGTTGGATGCTTCAACCTGACCATTAGCTTGTGCATAATATAGAGATGAATTTAAGAGCTTGATTCCCATACCGACAATGAATTGCTAGAATTCCTCTGATACAAAGATTGTTCCTTGATATGTGGTGATGGTCTGTGGAATCCCGAACTGATATATTATATGTTCTTTGATGAACTCAATAGTGTCGGTGAAAGTAGCCCTTTTGAGTGGAATGACCTCTACCCATTTTGTGAAGTCGTCAGTGGCTACTAGTATGAACTTAATGTCTTTTACTTGATGTCATGTAGATTTGGCTGATCATAACGATGCCCCACCCCCTGAAGGGCTAGGGTTTAATTAGCGGGTTCATTGTTGATGCGGGTGCCCTTGGAATGGATCCAAACCTCTAACAGTCTTAGCACCCTTTATAATACCTTATGCAGTCCTCCACCATAGTCGACCGAAAGTAACATGCTCTCCGAAGCAACCACTTCATTTTCTGGGCCGACTGATGTGATCTGCATATTCCATCGTGTACTTCACACATCACCACCTTGGCTTCTTCGACGCTTATGCGTTTAAGGAGAACCCCATCGATCGTCCGATGGTACAAGTCTTCTCCGAGCATAATGTATCTAGTTGCTTGATATCTGAGTTTTCTTGGTGCTGATGTTGAAGGATTTTTCAAATAATGAATGATATCTTACCTCCAATCATCAGCCTCTATCTTCGTGATTTCTACCTCGATCAACTTGGCCATTGGCTTGTATCTTGATGCCGTTTGGGCCAAGTCATTTGCTTCTGAGTTCTGCTCTGTTGGGATATGAGTAAGGGTCATGCTTCAGAAGCTTAACATTATGGCTTGACACCGAACATGATATTATTTCACCATGTCATCTTTACACTCGTACTCGTCTGACAGTTGCCTCATCACAAGCAGGGTGTCTCCTAAGATTTCTATTGTATCAACGCCCACTTCTTCCAATATTCGTAACCCTTTCAACACTGCTTCGTACTCGGCCTAGTTATTGGTGGAGAAAGGTTTGATAGTGTACACGAATTCAAATGATGTCTCCCGAGGGGAGACGATTAATAGGCCTATAACACATCTATGCCGACACACCGATCCGTTGAAGAATAAGGTCCATGGTGTCGGCTCAACATGAGTCACTGCCTCATCTCTGTGCTGGACTATGAAATTGACTATCACTTTTCCTTTTACTGCCTTAGCCGATTCATACCGAAGGTCGAATTCGGTGAGAGCGAGGACCCACTTTCTGATATGCCATTTCAATACCGGGGTCGATAGCGTATACTTAATGACATCGGCCTTGCATACCATGGTGCACTCTGATGATAGCAGATAGTGTCTCAGTTTGGTGCACGATTAGTATAGGCATAGACAGAGATTTTCCACTGTGGGGTATCAAGTCTCGGTGTCCATCAATCATCTATTCAGATATAAAATCACTCTTTCTTTCTTATCAATTTCCTGTACCAGGACTGACCCGATGGCTTGATCATCGGTTGACAAATATAACCTGAACATAATCCCTTTCTATGGTGGCATCAGCACTGGCGGTGAGGCTAAGTATTATTTAATCTCATCAAATGCCTTTTGCTTCTTTTCTCCGCATATGAATTCCTGGTCAGGCTTCAACTTCAATAGTGGGGTGAATGATTCTATTTTCGAAAGATCGGCTATGAATCTCCTGAGAAAATTTATCTTCCCGATCAATGACGGCAACTTGGTTTTATCGGCAGGGGGTTGGGTGGTCTTGATTTCTTCAATACTGCGCTGGCTTATTTCAATACCTCTTTCATGCACCATAAATCCCAAAAACTTCCCCACCGATACACCGAAGGCACACTTCTTGAGATTCATTTTTAGTCCATACTTCCTGGCTCTCTCCAAAACTTGACGTAGACCAGCCATATGGTCTTGAGTGCTGCTTGATTTTACCATGATGCCATCTATATATATTTCAACCAATAGGCTGATCAGGTCATGGAAAATATATTTCATGGCCCTCTGGTAAGTTGCTCCAACATTCTTCATGCCGAAGGTCATCACCACTCACTCATAAAATCTGATAGTGCTTGGGAACCAGAAGGCCATCTTGTGGATGTCTTCTTTGGCCATGAAAATCTAGTTATAGCCTGCATTCCCATCCATGAAACTGATAATATTATGTCCCGATGCGACATCCACCAACAAATCCGCAATCAACATTGGGTATTTGTGTTTTAGGGTTGCCTTGTTCAGATCTCTGAAGTCAACACATATTCTGAGCTTCCCACTTTTCTTCCATACCGACACAATGTTGGATACCCAATCTGTGTATTGGCATAGTCTTATCAATCATGCGTCATATAACCTTGTTACCTCAGCCTTGATATCTAGATATATTTTGCCTTGAACCGCCAAGGTGACTGTTTGAATGGACGATACCCTTTCTTTATTGGGAGCCGACGTTCCACGATTGATCGGCTTAGTCCTAACATTTCATGATACTCCCATGCGAAGCAATCTCGATATTCTCATAGTAATGCAATTAATACATTCTTTATTTCATCGGAGAGTTGAGCACTCAAAAAGGTTGGCCTCAATCTGTCACTGGGTCCGATGTGTACCTCGTGTAGTTCATAGGTTGCGGCGAAGTCTTGACCGAGTTTACCTTCTGCTTCGTCCATGTCGCCTTCAAAGGGTAAGCTTGGGCTATTCATTGTTAATCGGTTTGATTCCATCATTTGATACTTCAAGAAAGTCACTGTCCCAAGCCCAGCCAGATTGGCAGATAACTTCTTCCATCTCCCATACCGATAAATTGTCTATAACTACGTTAACCTACCCACTGCATGAGGCTCTGATGCATTGTCGACGGAACGCAAAAATTCGCATGAATCCATTCATGTCCTAGCAACATACTATAGGATTCTTTCCCCTCTATGATAAAGAAAGTGGTCGACACGGTCTTTCTCCCTACCGCCAATTCTGCATTTAGCACCCCATTGTTTCCGATGAATTGCCACCAAAGTCCCTCAGTACCATATTAGTTTTGATGATATCCTCCGGCCCTTTCCCTAGCTTTTGGAAGGTGGCATATCACATCAAATTGATGGTTGTGCCTCCATCTATCATCATCTTGGACTTTGGCTTACCGTTGACCAAGCCTTTGATGTAAAGAGGTCTTAGGTGCCGATGCTCGTGATCTTCTAGCTTGTCAAATATTGCTAGTTGTGGGGTCAATACTAGCTGGGCCATTGTGTCGGTCTGCTCGGTATCGACCTCAGGGGTGGCCCAATACTCTGTAGGGAGGAAGAAAACCATGTTTACCCTCGCATCTTTCTTGTTGTTGCTATCAGCCTTGTCTTTTACTCGCTATTCACTCTTAATCCTTCGGGGCCGATCAGTCTCGTTCTTATGGCTCTGCACCTTTAGCTCTCCTCTTCGAATTCTTCGGGAAGATCCCATTGGGGCACCACTGTGTCTTTCCTGCCATAGCGCTGCCATCGATAGGTTGACCGTTTTCCTCGGCATTGATGGGTCCAAGCCTTTCAAGAATCGACACCCTTGGTGGCGGTAACCTCTGAAGGATGGTTGACTTCTCCTGGATATGTGGCATCACCTTGTTATTGTGCCAGTCATGGATGCCTTGCCACATGTCCTCGCTGCCACACTCGGGGCAGTTGCCCATCGATGGTAGACAGAGCCCTTCATTTCAGCAAAATCTGAAGAACTCACAATTCCAACAGGGTTTAATCATGAGTACTCATGACAATCCTCACTGTACATCCTTTCCCTCGACGTCCTCTCATACTTTCCCATCAGATCTGAGGAGGTGATGCTACTGCTGGCTCGCCTGCTCTTCTTCAAGTGCCGGTCATCAGTGTGGTGCGCATGCACCATATTGACCAAGAAAGGGTGATCGTCAATGTTCATCGGCTTCTTCCCGTCATCGAACTTGATTCGGCCTTGCTTCATGGCCAATTGGACCTGCTATCTAAACACTTTGCATTCGTTAGTGTGGTGAGACGGGGAGTTGTGCCACTTACAGTATTTCTTCTTCTTTAATTCATCGATGGGTGGTATCACGTGATTAGGTGGCAACTAGATCTACTTTTACTTGAGCAACAGATCGAATATCCTATCGGCCTTGCTTATATCGAAATCTTATTTCTCCTCCTTTTTAGCTAGTTTCACCGATGGGCACGTGATCCGTTTCTTGTTTCTAGTCCATTTAGCCAGTTGTGCGTCGCTGAGGTTCAGGCTATAGCATCGGCTTCTTACGTCATGGAACCTTTGTGTGTAATCTTGCACCGACTCATCCATCTTCTACATTACTACCGTCAAGTCAGGAAGCTTCATCTCGTGTATGCCAGTGAAGAAATATTTATGAAACTTCTTCTCTAGGTCCTTCCATCCTCTGATAGAGTTCACCGCCAGTGATGAGAACCAGGCGAACACTGATCTTGATAGTGACAGTGGGAAGAACCTGACTTTAAGTGGCTCCTCAGCCGATGCCTCGCCGCATTGGGTGAGAAAACAAATAATATGTATTGGGGAAAGGAGAAGCAAGGCTAGCCAGAAATTTTAAAAATTCGCCCAAAGCCCAAGAAGCATGCGTGCGCGAGATCATAGATCAGTACCTTCTAGCACAAGATGTGTTAGGTGCATTAGAAGAAGATTTTGATGAAGAGTGTCCTTGCCTATTCTCACTTCATCCCGGCCGTTCCTCGCCAATCCAATCGGTGAAGATGACATAGTTGTTCACATGATAAAGTCCACAAGCGTCGCTATTGGACTAATGCTTCCACGGTATCCACATGTATGGGGATGGAGTTCTTCCCACGATGGCGTGCTAGCACCGCACATGAGAACGAGAGATCCTCAATCTCAACTTTTGATATCAAGAAAGGAAGGAGAGTTCTTGGTGGCTAGGTCTAAACTATCCAAAAGCTTTTTCTCTAAGAGCTCCTCCCCATCTCTTTATATAGGGCTGAGAGCCCCTAGTCGTCAGCAACTCAAAACCAATAAATCAGTTACAACCGATTTGTGCTATAACAGATCCACTATGTTTTACCCATGTCGGAACTTCCGACTAGGTATTTTCGGTCTCTCAATACAGCACGACAATATAACAGATCCAATATGTTTTTTCCAACCTCGGAACTTTCGATACACATATCGAAACTTCCAACTAGTTCAATTTTCCTGATTCTAAATCGGAATTTCTGGTTTAAACTCTCTGTCTCTAATTAGAAATTGTCGAAACTTCCAATTTACGCTCTCGGTTTAGCAAACCATAAATTATCAGTACTTCTGATACCATATCAAAACTTCTAATTTGAGCTCTTTATTTCTAATTCATAAAATAATCGGAACATTCGATCCAACCGGAATTTTCTTGGTCATACTTCCTTCAATCTCCCACTTGCACAAGAACCAATTCTTTGCATATTTCTTAATCCATCCCCTTAAGTGTGTGACCTGATAGGTTCATACACAAACGGTTGTTCACCAAAAACCTTTTCTGACTCATTGATCAATAGCGGTACCTAGTAGCACATATTGACCCCCAAAAGCATATAAAATCATTTTTCATTGAACCTTTGATATACGCAAGCACCAGTCCCTTTACCACATGACATCAGTCAAGCTCAAGGCGAGATTTGTGCCACACTTGTTGGATAGCTCGACATTTTCACTCGAACAAGTATCTGATTCAAATCATGACTAATTCTTTAGTCATAGTGGCATGGCCATGCACTTTTCCAATCCAATACCTTGAGGGGCCCAAAGATGTATCTCCCGTTATTAGGAGGGGTAAATTCCATCTTGACCGCTCACATCCCAAGACATGTTTCATAACACACCCGAAAACAACCCTTATTACTACCCTATTACTGAATAGCGTTAGGAAGCATCTAAGTGTGTCACTATGCATTCTGGCACTTTCAAGTTGATTAACAACTTGAGTATGCACATAACGAAGCTCGGCAAGTTCAGTCATAACAATCAAACATGATTCACATTCATCATCATTTGACTTAGATTTGAACATGATAAGTTTAGTGCAATCAGATTTATGTTTAATTCTTAGTTCTTTAAGTTCACGAACAGCTTTCACAAGTAACCTATCATGTCTAGCTAGAGCATTATTTAATTCATCAATTTTGACTAGAAGTTGTTCATAGGATAGGGTTACCTTTGAAGTATCTATCTCATTGTCGTTGTTGTTGATGATGTCGGCCATGAAGCAAAGACTGGTGAAATCCTTTCCTTTCTTCTCCTCCTTTTGTGGTTCATCTTCTTCAGAGCTTGTTTCTTCGCTTGTAGATGTGTCGATGTCGCTCAATGCAGCTATGAAGGCTTTGGATGCCACTTTGGCTGCATTCTTAGCTATCTTATCTCAGTTTTTTTGTAGAAGGGTTTTTTATCTTTCTTGTGGTGTGTGTGGTCACTCTCATTTCTTTTCTTGAGATTTGGACAATTTGCTTTAATATGTGAAGTATCACCACATTCAAAACATCCACAAGAGTCTCCTCTCCTCTGATCCCTTCTATCATTGTAGAATCGGGTGAACTTTTTTACAATGAGAGCAAGCTCCTCATCATCCAAGGTGTCCACCTGCGCTTTTGTGACAAAGAATAGAGAAGACAGAGCAAACCCACCAATAGAAGCACAAGTGTTAGAAGAACCAAATGAAATTCCTCTAGATGAGGTGCTAGAACTGGAAACTAGGGCCATGGACTGAGGCAAAGAGTTTCCATGTCTTGGACGAGATGCCTTGGCAATCTCAGTGGAGTTCAGCTTACTAAAGAGCACGTCACAAGTTAACATATCGTAACTTGCTGACTCTTCAATACTAGAGATCTTCACTCCCCAGATGCTACGATCAAGAGCATAGAGAAGCTTGATTGCTCTATCATGATGAGAGTAAACTAGAGTCCCAATGGAGTGCAAGTTGCTAATAATGCCATTACAGCGAGCAAACATGGCATCTACTGATTCACCAGGGTCTTGCACAAACAGTTGATATTCTTGATTATAAGTGCTTTGGTACCTAGTATTAATCTGAGTAGAGCCCTCATGGAAAACAGTCAGAGTAGACCAAATTTCATGGGTAGTACGTAGGTGCTGGACTCTATCAAACTCATTCCGACTCAGACTAGTGAACAATATATTTCTTGCCTTACTGTTATAATCATACCGTTCCTTCTCAGCCTGAGTGGTGTGAGTATCAGAGATCATATATTAGGAAACAATAATATCCTAAATAGCACTTCCTTGGCTTTGAAGATAAGCCTCTATGCGCACCTCGAGTAAACAAAATCTTTTCCATTGAAAAGTGGAATCTTAGTTTGTCTCTCCATATCGTCCACGGGTCACAAACCGGTTAAGGTCAATTGATGATCTAACTGATTCTGATTCCAATTGTAGGATCAGAATAGGCGACTAGAGGGGGAATAAGTTTCCTCGAAAAATCATTTTGAATTGATGGCCTTTTCTAAACACCAGACGTTTCTCTGAAAACCTGAAGCAAATATTACAATTCACAGATTAAATCTGTGCAACGACCTCTTCAGAGAAATTAGAAAGAAACTTCTAGAATTCACTTCAACTTGATGGAGCAATTAAACCTTGACAGAAAGAGTAATTTTCAGAGAAAATTTACTACAGTAGTTCTGGATAGTACTGAATCACAAAAATTAATTGCAGAAAGAAACTTAAAACAATGAAGAATAATGAGTTTTCTTCATGTGCACGAGATTGAACAATTTATGATACACAACAATCTGAGTTTGAAACAGATCAGAACAGCTATGGTCCTGAGACAAAAATTCAAAGTATTCAGCAAATTTTTCAATCCGACAAAATCAACAGGTGTATCCAACAATGAACTAGAATAGAAGATCCTGTGCAGCGTGGAAGAATAAGAAATGTGTCAATGAAATCCATGAAGTAAACAGCCAAGAAACCAGTGGAGAATCTATTTTATTAGAATTTTTCTGTATCTGCATACACGACCAGAAGTGATGAACTCAGAGACACACCAATCGGATATTGAAACGGAGCAGAAAAAATATGTTGACGAGTCCAGAATCAACAAGCTCAGCTATTTCGTTAATCCTACAAAATCCATAGTGATCATCTGAGAAAATAGTTCTAGAACAGAACAACCTACAGCTGCCTGGAAGAATACAGAGAAAGCCAAACGTAATTTGCTACTGCTACTGATCAAGAAGAAGCAGGCAGATGAGCTGTTCCCACAAATCTACAACAACCGATTTGAAAACAAAAGATTTCTGGATGATACACAGCACCGACTGCTGGTAAATGCTACAGGAATCGCATGAACAATAACCTTCTTATTCAAACCGATTGAATCAAACTGCAACAAATTTTGATTGAACTGAAAATACCCCAAAGCACACTGCGCGCAATCCTTGATTTGGAACAGTAAACTTCAAGGAAAAATGGCTAGAACTTTGAATATTTGGAGAATAGAATTCTGAAAATCCTGGATGGTTTTTCCTAAGGCATTGGGACTCTTTTATAGGCATCCGTACACAGGAAATCCCCAAAGTACCCTTAGAAATTATTTAAAAAAAGAGAATTAAAACTAAGTATTCCTAAAATACCCTTTGGTATTTTTCAGAATTAAAAATTCAGAAAAATAGTCAAAGACTATACCTATTTTTACTACAAAATTAAACCTACCCTTTTGGTATTTTTTCAAAATTAAAAATTCAGAAAAATACTAAAAGACTATATCTATTTAAACATACTATACTGAAAATTAAAATTCTTTTTCTAAAAAATTTATGAACACTTTTTGATCCTAATGGTTTTAAGCCGAAAACTGACAAAGCCTCTTCTGATCTCAACATGAGTCACCAAACCCATGATCTCGATCACCATCAAGTCTCTCCCGATCTCGATCCCTCGAGCCGCCTTGTCACTTGCACTTGCATCTCTTTCGCCGGTCTTGGTCAATCCACCGTCTCGATCATCAATCCATGTCTAGCTTCATCTCTCCATGTACATCTTGAGACCTTTCTAAACTTCACCTAGCCTCCTTGATCATCTGACATCAAGCTCCCTACTTGACTCTGATCACCCCCGTCGATAGTTGAGTAGCATCTCAAACCTGCACAACATAAGACAAGCAGACACATTTTTCCATACATACACACTGACCCCATCGGTGAACTCAGTAATCATGCAAAGAATCACAGTTCACAACCGGAAACATACAAACCTGTCAATCACTCATCACAAAGATAAAACCAAGGTATTACTCCTCTTAGTTTCTCAACAACCGACTTCTCCGCATGACAGATAGGATTCCTTTCGGTGATCCTTCACCTTGGTCGGCTTGCTACACGTCATCCATCGCCTTTCACAAATGGTGGGATGAGTGCAAGAGGCACCTCTTCAATCACCCCTCAAGGGTGTACTGCGAACGGACACATCTGGGCCACTTTGATGCGTCTTCTGAGGTAAATATTCCAACTTGTCTCTTTGTTCTACTCCGATTACTTTCCTGTTTCTCGCTCACATTTGCATATGCAGGACGATGACCTCGATGTGCCTTCTGAGAGCCTGAGTGGTCGGCTGATACAATACAAACTTGTAACGGTTGTCACCAATCTAGGTGCTGGTGCCCCCACCCCCACGGTGTGAGTTGGTGGGAGATAGGCCAAAACCCCAGCGCGCAAACTCCAAGCACCGGCCGTGGGTGTGCGCCGATCCACTAGGGCCTAGACTGGTCGTGTGACCCCGCCGGCCTCAGCTTTGCTGTCCTTGGTAAGCCTTCGGCCTTTGCCTATGACGCTACTTTGTGGAATGTATGTTTACTGCTTCATTTATTTTTCAGCCAGCGTCGATTACTCCTTCGGCCGTGCAGGTTCCTAGAGCTACCACCTTGCCGGTAGGAGAAGTTTCCTTATCGGCCAGGTTTGTATTTGCCTTAGCATCATATCCATTTCTTTTTTTTGTGTTTTTGACACCCGATTCTTTCTTGTCCTTAGCCGCTTCCTCCTTTTGATGTCGAGTCACTGTACGCGACGCTCGATGACATGGTTGACAATGTCGTTGAGGCTTCACTAGTCACAACTGCTAGAGGCATTGTCACCGGAGAAATCGTAGTCGAGGTGCCAGAGGGTACCATCATCGACTCTACCGACTTGGCTACCACCGACGATGTCGTTCCCCTTTTGTTGTAGAAACCGAGAGTTCGCCCGTCGCTGCCGATCCCTCTTGCCAAGTACCTTTCTCTATTTCTGATTTTATTAGCTGTTTGTGGGACTCACATTGGCCTCGAATGAAGTCGGCACCTATCGTTGTTGCTTCACCTGCCCCCAGGATAGCCATGATGAAGGGAGAACGGATATTGTTGATAGCAAAAAATGGCATTAATGGTCGAAATTGTCAAAATATCAAATTTTGGTAATTTGGGCCGAAAATATGCCTTTCCTAGCACAGGCCGGTCCAGTCGGCTATAGTAGGCGGATCCAACTGGCCATGTAGGCCCGGTCAGACCGTCCCAATGGGTCCAGTCAGACCGGCCCAAGTCTGAAAACTAGAGATAGAGTTGGTTTCAGGCTATTTTGATCTCTAATTAAATCTTAACCACTTTTGGCTGAATCCTACTCAGATTAGGTGTCAGGAAACTTGAGACCAGCCCCTATAAATATAAGGGTGAGGCCGATTCAAAGGGTATCTCAACAGATCAACTCAAAACCCTAGTTTTGAATCATACTTTTATTCCAATCTACTTTCCTTGCCCTAGGATTAGACATAGTGTCCATCTTCGTGGGTTTGCAATGAAATCCCTCTGTCCGCCGTGTCGTAATCACAGTAACCCTTGTTGATTCGCCAGTGAATCTCCCTTTTAATCCACGTAACAGATTTTTATTGTTTTATCGGTTTTTACTAGTAATTCGGTCTCTTGGCCGAGTTACCTCTAGTTTCTTGGTATTCCTTGCAGCATTTTATCTCATCTCCTCCGCCAAGAAGTTTCAGAACCATACAATTCACCTAAGATGGCCGCCGGAGCCAAGAGGCCACTTTTCAAGAAGCTGTCGGTCTGACCGGTGCCATCCCTTCAGTCTAACCGGCTTGTGCCATGCCATCGTTAGGCGTGCCGGCACACCCCGGTCCGACTGGTGCCCCGAGGCTGGTCTAGCCGACCCCCTTCGTGCAGATTAATATTGGTTTCGGCTTGGCCACTTTAATTATTATTTCAACACTTTGGCCAATTGAACATTATTCCTAGATATTTGTTTGATTGCCTTGTGACTCCGTTTTCCCTTACAACTGTTTAAGGGTCTTTGGAACACGACGTCGGTGTCTCGCGATGTTTTATGGTTTATCGTTGAAACGGTCGTGCGCTTTTGGATCGTCGAACTGACACTAGTGTGTCGGTGCGTTTTCGTGTCAATAGATACCCTCCCTGTTGTTGAGACGGAAGGCGACGCTACAACCTCTCCTACCGATGGCACCCCGCGATTGGCTAATCCCGCTAGGCCGACTGATGTAAGTACTTCTATATTTTGATGCCTTAACATGACTGCCTTTGATTTGTCTAACTCTTCTTTCTTCCAGTCCTTCGCCTAGAAATTTCCTTTTGATATCAGACCATATCTGGAGGATGAAGAAGTCACCAACGCCCCTCTGTCGGTTGCTCCCCAACTGCCTCTGGAGGTCAAAGAGGTCTTATGAGATATGCTGCATCGTCTAGAGGACCCAGTGGAAGTCTTGGTCAACGATTCGATCCTGATAAGGGCTCATTTCAATTATATATTGAACTCCATCTCCTCGGATCTTGTCGATGCCCTCACACCTTCCATGTTCATGGAGTACCATCGACCAGTGGTCTAATGGGTCCTAAAGCATATGGCCGATCGTGTGAGTCACGCATCACAGTTGGAGGTGGTCAAGACCTATGATGAAGCAATACTTGTCGAGGTCACCCTCCTGAATCGCATTCGGGGTGTTTCATCGGCCGCGTCATTGTGCCTTGACCCACTACGGGTGGAAGAGGCTGATTTGGCTTCGAGGCTGGATGGGGTACGGGCAAAGTTAGCCAAAAAAGAAGGTGTGATGGCCTCCTTCCTAGCTCAGATCTGAGACCAAGAGCGTCGCCTCACCGATGTCATTCGCCATGTGCAATGCCAACACCATGTCGTCCAATACATCCCTAACTCAGATGTGGAGGATCGGGCCATCCTTCGGGGCATCGAGGCATTTTGGCTGAGGGCGATTGAGGAGATCTGTCGCGCCCTTCTATAAATTCTTGTATCATGTAGGCTCCTGACCTAAAACTGTTCAACTATTATGCCTTGTAATACATTGCCACTTGATTCCTGACTTTTGCTTGCACTTTTCATGTCTGAGGACGATGTTTTGCCATCAACCATATAAAGGTGATACCCTTGGTATCGACCATTTCTATTTGCGTGTAGACCCTTAGGCATTTATCCAAATGCTCGAGAAATAGTTCTTTAGATATTTTCCATTCAACGCTTTCCCGAACACTTCTCTATCTAAACCTTCAAGTAAATAGGCGTTACTAGGCATGGCTCGGTGTATCCAGAAGGGTCCTTCCCAATTAGGTGACCATTTACCGAACCGATTGTCCTTAGACCTGATTGGCAGGATTAATTTCGATATGAGATCTCCTTCTTCGAACGACTTGGGCACCACCTTTTTATTATATTACCTAGAAACTCTAGCTTTGTTTTCCTCAATCCTTTTGAGGGCTCTCAATCAGATCTACACTAGGTCATCTAAGCCATCTATCATTAAGTTATAATAATCATCAGCTATAAGTTGGTTCTGTAGAGCTATCCTTCTTGAGCCGATATTATTTTCCTAAGGAAGTATTGCTTCATGGCCATAAACTAACTGATATGGCATCACCTAATTAGACCCATGACATGACATTCGATAAGCCCAAAGTGCTTTTGATAGAGACTGATGCCAATGCTTTGGCTATTCATCGATCTTCTGCATTATCAACTTGATCAGGTTCATGTTGGATGCTTCAGCCTGACTGTTCTCTTGCGCATAATAGGATGACGAATTTAAAAGCTTGATTCTTATACCTGCTATGAATTACTGGAACTCCTCCGATACAAAAATTGCCCCTTGATCTATGGTGATAGTCTATGGAATCCCGAACCGGTACACTATATGCTCCTTGATAAAGTTGATAGCAACGACTGATGTTATGTTCTTGAGCGGCATGACCTCTACCCATCTTGTTAAGTAATCGGTGGCTACCAGTATAAACTTGTGTTGGACCGGAAACGGCGACCAGAGGGGGGGGGGTGAATGGGAGCAATTAAATTTTCGGGCTAAAAACTTAGCCTTCGGTTCTGTTCTGTCTTCTGCGGAACAGGCTCCGAACACTACCTTCGAAGATCTGGTTCGGAGGTACTTCGACAGCTCCGAACACAGGCTTCGCAGGAGCAAAAGTTCGAAGCCAAGAAGACTTCGCTCCACAAACAACCCTCGAAAATCTACTCTGCTAAGTCAGTGCAGGCTCCGCACACGAGGTGCTTCGAGCAGGCTTCGCACTTCACCCTTCGCAAGAGTGGATAGCCCTCTGAGGACTTCGACCAAGTACTTGGCGACAGCAACTGGTGCTGGGCTTCGTACGCGAAGGTCTACACGCACACAAAACGGACCACGCTTAAGGGCTTCGACACAAGAAGCACTACGGGAACAGATCAGGGCTACGCTAGTAAGCAGCGAGGTCTTGCCTCGTGTTACACAGAGCGACTGCACACTGTAAAGCACACTTCGTGATAAAAACACCCTTCGCCAAGACAGGCTCCGGTGAACTAAAAACTAGCGAGGTATGCAACGCGAGCTCAAGCAAAAGCACAAAGAAGCAGGGCTTCGCTGCTTGAACAAGGAACACTGAAATAAATTGAACTCAGAATGAATACAGCGAGGTCTGTCTACAGGAGCTCAACAGTAAATGCTCAAAGTGTTAAATGTTACCTACCGAGCCCCCATATTTATAGCCCACGGCTTCATCCTAAGGAAGTGACTACTTTACCCCTAGGGTTTACAACAGATTTGTCTCTATAGAACTAAGGGGTACAAAAGGTAGTCCACCTTTATTTTGGAGGCTTCTCTGTTAGCTGCAGAGGGGACAGTGTCAGTCTTTTTCAGAACAGACAGTGTCAGCCTTTACAGTGTTGACTTCTGGAACCTCCCTTCGCACCGAGGGGTGCGGAAGCTTCGGCGAGAAGCCTGCAGCCTGTTGGCCTTCGCTCCGCCGAAGAAGTCCTTCGATACAGTGACGGTTTTGAGCCGAAGCCGTCAAAGCCCTTGGGCCTTCGCACCACCACCTCCGGAGTGGATCACCACGGCTTCGCAGCTACTCCCAGCTCGAACACCGTCCGTCCGTGTACCGAAGCCATGCATGGCCGAAGCACCACAAGTCATCCTCACTCCGAAGCCCCACCTTCGGAGTACCACCCTTCGAAGTCCCTCCTTCGTCCAGGGCCTCCGCATGAAGCATTCCATGAGCACTCCGTCGCAGTGTCTCACTCCGAGCACACTCCTCGACGAGCCTCACCCGGACCATGCCTTCGATGCGCCTCGACTTCTGAGACCTTCGTCGGGTACCTTCGAGTGTCTCCCTCCGGAGCACACTTCGAACTCCTTGCCTCCGCAGAGGACTTGTTCCACCAACTCCGAAGTCACTCCATCCGGAGTACCTTCGAAGTGCCTCACCTCCGAGGACTTTGTCTCGGAGTACCTTCAGTCGGAGCCACGCTCCGCACTCTCTGCCTTCACCTGGCACGCCTCGACCCGAGGACCGACCCAGACCACCTTCGCAGCCACCGTGACGGAGCTCCCCGCTCCCCTGGCATCAAGCCACCCGCTTGACCCAGGTTCACCTGGCTCGAACCCTGTCCGTCGCCTCCGAAGTCCCTGCGCACCACTGACAAGCAGACAAGTGTATCCAGTACTCCGGAGACCTCTCCGGGTTAGCAACCTCTGGCACACACTCCGGTGTACCGCCCAAAGTACCGAAGCCCTCGGTACGAACCCAGTCATCGTGTACTGCCGGACCCCTCCGACAGGTACACTCCGCTGCACAGCTGCAGCAAGCAAACACCGAACACACTCCGGTGACACACCTCCGAACACCCTTCGGAGGTACCACCTCCGAAGCCCCTCCGGAGGTACCCTTCGAACAGAGGGTAAAAGTTTGTCAATCACTCATCACAAACACCGAAACCACCCTTGGTTTCTCAATCTCCCCCTTGATGAGTGCATTGACAACCAAATCCAATTTCAAGAAAAAATGAAAAGCTTTCAGCACACAAGTGACCATAAAAACTCAAAAAGAGCCAAAGCATGTCACTTGATAAAAGAAATTTTTCTCCCCCTTTGTAAAAGAGTAAAAGCCCCTTCGGCAAAACTCCCCTTGATAAGAACTCCCCCTGAGTTAAGCAAATTTTTCTCCCCCTTTATGTCAAAAACCTCTCCCTCTTTTAAAAAAGATGCCTTCTTGCGGCAGAGAACATAGCAAACTTCTCCCCCTTTGGCAATGCAAGCATCAAGGAGCATTCAAAAGGTGCAAAGCTTTGAAATGAATAGAATTGCAAAGACATATAATGCAAAATATTGCCAAAATTAACACAAATGATCATGTGCTCAGCTCAATTTAACATTCTGTGAAACAAGATGATGGCATATGATTTTGTCATTTGTGAGATAAAAGCATCACCACTTAATCATAGCAGCTAGACAAGTGAAGGCAAGGACTGCGCAAAGCTAACAATTTCTACCCTAGACGGACAAATCTTGTTCAAAAAGGAGCTTTAAGAGCAAACTTGATGATCAATTAATTTTGTTGTTCTTTTTCTTAATGCCAGGGGTTATTTGTTTGTCCACCTTATACTTTCCAATCAAGCCAAGCCTAGGCAAGAAAGCCATCTGAAGCTTAAGGCGGTGATTTTGGCATACACTACACTATCCTAGTTCAGACCAAAGTGCAATGGTAAGCAGTCTAGAATAGAGTAGTGCGACAAACAAACCCTCCTGGATCTTTTCATTTAAACCAGGCAAATCATGGATTTTTGATTTTGAATGAAATATTTTGATGAATATCCATGAATAATGAACACATTTTTCAAGTTGCAAATTTTAGCATCCAAAGAACAGTGTATTGCTGTCAAGTAGATAAAAGATAGCTAAAAGCAGTCCAGCCTAAACAAGCTAGATACAAGATTGTGCGGTGAGCAAGTTTTGATTTTTAGAAAATAAAACATCATGCACAATCAATGTTCCAGACATATTTCATAGAGCTGAGCTGTCATGATTTCTTTGAATTAAAAGCTGGCATATAATAGCAAAAGATGTAAGAGCAATTCCACACATAATGAGCATATGCAAGACAATTAAAATCAGCTCCCCCTCACAAAATGCCGTAAGGGTGACAAATGCCAAGTTCCCCACGCAAGTAAGCAAATCGAGAAGCATCGAGGGGTTTTGTAAAAATATCGGCAAGCTGGTGTTGGGTATCAACATATTGAAGTTCAATATCACCCTTCTCATTGTGATCTCTGAGAAAATGATACCGAACATCAATGTGTTTGGTTCTGGAGTGCTGAACCGGGTTGTTTGCAATACAAATAGCACTAGTGTTATCACAGAAAAGTGGAACACTTTTATAATCTAACCCGAAATCCCGCAAAGTGGAAACCATCCACAAAATCTGAGAGCAACAGCTAGCTGCAGCAACATATTCGGCCTCAGCCGTCGATTGTGCAACACTAGACTGTTTGCGGGAAGACCAGCAAACCAGAGACGTACCCAGAAAATGACAAGTACCAGAGGTACTCTTCCTATCAATTCTACACCCAGCAAAATCCGCATCTGAATAACCTCTAAGACATAAAGATGAAGACGATGAATACCATATGCCAAATTCAAGGGTGTGCTTGAGATACCTTAGAATGCGCTTAACCGCTTGGCGGTGCGAAGCTCGTGGTGAAGCCTGAAAACGAGCGCACAGACACACAGCGAAGTGTATGTCCGGCCTCGTGGCAGTCAAGTAGAGGAGGGAGCCGATCATGCTCCGGAACTCCTTCTGATCTACGGCTTCTCCATCTTCGTCAGGGTCCAATGCTACAGATGTAGCCATTGGAGTGGCGAGGGGCTTCGCATCGGACATGTCGAACTTCTTGAGCAGGTCCTTGGTGTACTTTGTCTGGTGGACAAAAGTACCTTGTTTGCTTTGCTTGATTTGCAAACCAAGGAAAAAGGTGAGTTCACCCATCATCGACATTTCAAATTCCCTGCTCATGGTATCTGCAAACTCGGCAACCAAAGCATGAGAAGAGCCACCAAAGATGATATCATCCACATAAATCTGAACTAGGAGGAAATCTTTGCCATGCTTGAGAGTAAACAGAGTTTTATCAACAGAGCCCATTAAATACCCTCGCTCAAGCAGAAAAGACTTAAGTCTATCATACCAAGCCCGAGGGGCCTGCTTGAGTCCATAAAGAGCCTTATGAAGTTTAAGGACTTTATGTGGGTACTTGGGGTTTTCAAAACCAGGGGGTTGTTTTACATAAACATCTTCACCTATGAAGCCATTAAGAAAAGCACTTTTGACATCCATTTGATAGAGTTTGAATCCCCGGGATGTCGCAAAGGCAAGCAAAATCCTAATGGCCTCAAGGCGAGCAACAGGTGCAAAAGTTTCAGTAAAATCAATCCCTTCTAGTTGAGAAAAGCCCTGAGCTACAAGTCTAGCCTTGTTTCTAACAATTGTCCCATCCTCCCCTTGTTTATTTTTAAAAATCCATTTTGTTCCTATGAAATGAACATTAGGTGGAGGATCAACTAAAGTCCAGACTTGATTTCTTTCAAAATTCTCAAGCTCTTCATGCATGGCATTGATCCAACTAGAATCAGAAAGTGCATGACTAACATCTAAAGGCTCGAAAGAAGCAACAAAAGCAGCATTAGTGAAATGAGCGTGAGAACGTGTTACCCTTTGATCAAGCTCACCAATGATCTGCTCGGGAGGGTGCATCCTTTGGACATGATGTGGAGCCTCGCGGCGGGATGCAGTCTCCCCCTCAACTTGTGCGTTGGAGTGGTCCAAGATGACCGATGTTGAGGTAGTCGCTTCGGGACCTCGTGCCGAAGTAGTTGAAGCGGGGTCAACTTCGGGGGTTGATGTCGAGGGTAGTAGGGGATCATCCTCGAATTCTCCGGGATCTTCGTCTTCGAATAAGGTCTGTTCCATGTCAGTGTTCATTTGCCTGTTCAAGAGCAGAACTAACAGAGGGGGTTGATTCATCAAAAGTCACATCACATGACTCGATGACAGTGTTAGTCTCTAAATTATAAACACGATAAGAATGACCATGTGTAGTATAACCCAAGAAGATCCCGTCAGAAGATCGCGACTCAAATTTATCCAAGTTACCACGTTTTAGGATAAAGCAGCGACAGCCAAAAACTCGAAGATGAGTAACCTTGGGCTGTCTCCCAAAACGCAGCTCATATGATGTCAAGTTTAAAATTGAGCGCAAGAAAATTCGGTTCGAGATGTAGCAAGCAGTGTTCATGGCCTCAGCCCAGAATTTTCTAGGAGTCCTATGCTCATCAAGCATCGTCCTAGCCATCTCAACCAAAGTGCGGTTTTTCCTCTCAACAACACCGTTCTGTTGAGGAACCCGCGGAGCAGAGAATTGATGTTCTATGCCATGCTCCATGCAAAAGTCAACAAAGAGACTATTTTTGAACTCGGTGCCATTATCGCTTCGAATGAATTTTAATGCACCAGGGAGTTCAGTGAAAAGTCTCAAAGCCAAGCTCCGAAAGTGTGAAAACACTTCATCCTTGCTGGCAAGAAAGAAGACCCAAGAGTAGCGAGAGAAATCGTCGACAATAACAAGTACATACCACTTGCCACCTAAAGAACTAACCCGAGAAGGACCTACTGTGTCCATATGGAGAAGTTCTCCAGGCTGTTCAGTCATCACAGTGGTGACTGGTGAATGCGAAGCGGCAATCATTTTTCCATGTCGACAAGGAGCGCAAACTAAATTCTTCTCAAACTTGAGCTTGGGCAATCCTCGGATCAAGCCTAGGGCGCTCAAACGAGCGAGCAACTCAAAGCTCATATGCCCTAGTCTCCTATGCCACTTCCAAAGCTCAGAAGTCGAATGTGCAACAAGGCAATGAGAAGAACCAGATGACTCTGAAAAATCAGCTCCAAAAACTCTCCCACCCTAAAGATCTTACACACCACAACACCATCAGAATTGAGCACTTGCGAAGTATCGCGATGAAATCGCACTTCGAAGCCCTCATCAAGCAACTGAGATACAGACAGCAAATTGTATCCCAGGTTCTCAACCAAAGCAACATCTTTGAGAGTGAAGTTTGCGTTAATCCTTACCACACCTTTACCTTTCACTCTACTCCTTCGATTGTTTCCGAAGGTGATATGTTCCCTTTGCTTGGTTGTGGTGAGGCTGGAGAACCAATTTGCATCTCCGGTCATGTGGCGCGAACAACCGGAGTCCATGATCCACGTGCCCTCCAAGCCTCGACCTGTCGCCTACACATGATGAAAACGTCTCGATCGCTCAGTGCTGGGGTGAGTAAAATAATGACGAGGCATCCAGCACTGAGTGACACGAGTAGTAGGCACAGTAAAAGTAGACGGTCTACGCACATGAAAATTAGCATGATGCAAAGTGCGAGGTCTACCTACATGCAAAGAACGCAAAGCATGACGAGGTCTCCTACTCTGACGAGGTACAAAGCTACTCGCCCGAGGTCTACCACCATATGGAACATGGTGAACACCTCGAGGAGCAAAACCTCTCCGAGAAGCACGAGGAGCCTCGAAAACAGGACGAGAGTAATACTCAGACTCATGCATACCTAAAGATGGGTAATGCATGTCCTGATAGCTCATCGCCTGTGCACGTCGCTCATCCTTGATGCGACGGAAACAGAAACCAATCAAATGACCCGCCCGCTGACAATAAGAACAGTGAAACACTCTCCTGGGGGCACTCTCATGGGTCACAGGAGCAACTCTCACAGGCTCCTTGGGTTTCTTCTGTGTGGTTTTCTTGGGAGGATTTTTCTTGGTAGGAGGAGTGGTTTTCTTTGGTGGATGGGTAGGCTTTTTGGCTGATGGGGTGTCTAACAGAGCTCTCTCTTTCTCTAGGGTGGTAGGAGAGGTAAAAACAGTTTTGGCCTTACTGTCTGAAGCTATCCTCTCAAAACCCAAACCTAGAGCTACCCCGGCTCTATCAGCACACAACTTGGTCTTGGCCAAGAGCAAATCCATCCTACCCTTCCCTTCAGTGCATTTGTTTACCACAGAAAGAAGGTATTCATTTTCAGACATGAGATTCTCAGCTCGCTCTCTGACAGTGCCTAGTTGGTCCTTAAGGGTGATGCAAGTGTCACAAACAGGTTGCACATCCTTAGAACTACCGGCCCTCTCCAATCTAGCCTCTAAATCATGAACATGCTTATCACGTAAATTAATGCTATCGCGCAATAAAGAGCAGTTCATGCAATCAATAATATCACGAGGTCTAGAATCCACCTCCAAAAGCTGCTTCTGTGCAGTCTCAAGCTCAGAAAGAGTTTGAGCATGTACAGAACGCAACTGAGCAAGCTCACCCATGACAACAGAACAAGACTCACATTCAGCATCATCAAATTTAGACTTAAGCATGGCATATTCAGTAGAAATATTTTCTAGCCTAAGTCTAAGGTCTTTTCTTTCTCTAGCAGCTTGCACAAGTAATCTATCCTGACCTAGCACTACTTCATTCAGCTCATCTAATTTAATCAGAAGCTGGTCAGATGATAGGTTTACCTCAGATGAGTCAAGCTCATCGCCGCTGTGATCGCTGTCGGCCATGAAGCAAAGGCCGGTGAAGTCACGTCCCTTCTTGTCCTTCTTGTCCTCCTTCCTTGGGGACTCCTCCTCCTCAGAGCTCGACTCCTCAGTTGAGGAAGTGTCGATGTCGCTGAGAGCAGCAACAAAGGCTCTGGAAGCGGCCTTGGCTACTTTCTTAGCCATCTTGCCGCGCTTGCCCTTCACAAAGGGCTTCCTCTCCTTTTTGTGGAATTTGGGGCGGTCACTCTCATCTCTCTTCTTGACCTTGGGGCAATTGGCCTTAATGTGAGAGGTGTCGCCACATTCATAGCAGCCACTAAAACCACTTCTCCTCTGATCCCGTCTCTCATGATGAAAGCGAGTGAACCTCCGGGCAATGAGAGCAAGCTCATCATCAGCTAGAGTATCCACCTGCTCCTTTGTGACGGAGACCAGGGAGGACAAAGCAAAACCATCTGCAAGAACACAAGTGCCTGATGTGCTTGGTTCTGCAGTGGTGCCACGGCTAGTGCTAGAAACCAATGCCAATGGCTGTGGCAAAGAGCTTCTGTGCACTGCAAGAGATGCCTTGGCAATCTCTGTGGACTTCAGCTTGCTAAAGAGTTCATCACAGGTTAGAGTGTCATAGCCTGTGGACTCCTCAATGCTGGATATCTTCACTTCCCATATGCTACGGTCAAGAGCATAGAGAAGCTTGATAGCCCTATCGTGATCACTGTAAGCAAGCGTCCCGTTGGATCGCAAGTTACTCACCAGGTGCCTGCACAAACAGCTGATATTGTTGATTGTAGGTGCTTTGGCGCCTGGCCTTAATCTGAGCAGAGCCCTCATGAAAGACAGTGAGTGTTGTCCAAATCTCCCTAGCAGTCCTAAGGTGCTGCACCCTATCAAACTCACTCCGACTCAGACCAATGAACAGTATGTTCCTTGCCTTCGAGTTGGCAATGTACTGATCTTTTTCGGTTTGAGTGGTGCGGGTATCAGGGATGGAGTATTGTGAGTCCACAATCTCCCAAATTGCATTTCCTTGGCTTAACAAGTAAGCCTCCATGCGCACCTTCCAGTATGCAAAATTTGTCCCATCGAACAGAGGAATTTTACTGCCTCTATCCATGTCGCCAACAGATCACAAAACCGGTTAAGGTCAACTGGTGATCTTAACCCGCTCTGATACCAATTGTTGGACCGGAAACGGCGACCAGAGGGGGGGTGAATGGGAGCAATTAAATTTTCGGGCTAAAAACTTAGCCTTCGGTTCTGTTCTGTCTTCTGCGGAACAGGCTTCGAACACTACCTTCGAAGATCTGGTTCGGAGGTACTTCGACAGCTCCGAACACAGGCTTCACAGGAGCAAAAGTTCGAAGCCAAGAAGACTTCGCTCCACAAACAACCCTCGAAAATCTACTCTGCTAAGTCAGTGCAGGCTCCGCACACGAGGTGCTTCGAGCAGGCTTCGCACTTCACCCTTCGCAAGAGTGGACAGCCCTCTGAGGACTTCGACCAAGTACTTGGTGACAGCAACTGGTGCTGGGCTTCGTACGCGAAGGTCTACACGCACACAAAACGGACCACGCTTAAGGGCTTCGACACAAGAAGCACTACGGGAACAGATCAGGGCTACGCTAGTAAGCAGCGAGGTCTTGCCTCGTGTTACACAGAGCGACTGCACACTGTAAAGCACACTTCGTGATAAAAACACCCTTCGCCAAGACAGGCTCCGGTGAACTAAAAACTAGCGAGGTATGCAACGCGAGCTCAAGCAAAAGCACAAAGAAGCAGGGCTTCGCTGCTTGAACAAGGAACACTGAAATAAATTGAACTCAGAATGAATACAGCGAGGTCTGTCTACAGGAGCTCAACAGTAAATGCTCAAAGTGTTAAATGTTACCTACCGAGCCCCCATATTTATAGCCCACGGCTTCATCCTAAGGAAGTGACTACTTTACCCCTAGGGTTTACAACAGATTTGTCTCTATAGAACTAAGGGGTACAAAAGGTAGTCCACCTTTATTTTGGAGGCTTCTCTGTTAGCTGCAGAGGGGACAGTGTCAGCCTTTTTCAGAACAGACAGTGTCAGCCTTTACAGTGTTGACTTCTGGAACCTCCCTTCGCACCGAGGGGTGCGGAAGCTTCGGCGAGAAGCCTGCAGCCTGTTGGCCTTCGCTCCGCCGAAGAAGTCCTTCGATACAGTGACGGTTTTGAGCCGAAGCCGTCAAAGCCCTTGGGCCTTCGCACCACCACCTCCGGAGTGGATCACCACGGCTTCGCAGCTACTCCCAGCTCGAACACCGTCCGTCCGTGTACCGAAGCCATGCATGGCCGAAGCACCACAAGTCATCCTCACTCCGAAGCCCCACCTTCGGAGTACCACCCTTCGAAGTCCCTCCTTCGTCCAAGGCCTCCGCATGAAGCATTCCATGAGCACTCCGTCGCAGTGTCTCACTCTGAGCACACTCCTCGACGAGCCTCACCCGGACCATGCCTTCGATGCGCCTCGACTTCTGAGACCTTCGTCGGGTACCTTCGAGTGTCTCCCTCCGGAGCACACTTCGAACTCCTTGCCTCCGCAGAGGACTTGTTCCACCAACTCCGAAGTCACTCCATCCGGAGTACCTTCGAAGTGCCTCACCTCCGAGGACTTTGTCTCGGAGTACCTTCAGCCGGAGCCACGCTCCGCACTCTCTGCCTTCACCTGGCACGCCTCGACCCGAGGACCGACCCAGACCACCTTCGCAGCCACCGTGACGGAGCTCCCCGCTCCCCTGGCATCAAGCCACCCGCTTGACCCAGGTTCACCTGGCTCGAACCCTATCCGTCGCCTCCGAAGTCCCTGCGCACCACTGACAAGCAGACAAGTGTATCCAGTACTCCGGAGACCTCTCCGGGTTAGCAACCTCTGGCACACACTCCGGTGTACCGCCCAAAGTACCGAAGCCCTCGGTACGAACCCAGTCATCGTGTACTGCCGGACCCCTCCGACAGGTACACTCCGCTGCACAGCTGCAGCAAGCAAACACCGAACACACTCCGGTGACACACCTCCGAACACCCTTCGGAGGTACCACCTCCGAAGCCCCTCCGGAGGTACCCTTCGAACAGAGGGTAAAAGTCTGTCAATCACTCATCACAAACACCGAAACCACCCTTGGTTTCTCAACTTGTGTCCCTTACTTGATGCTGGGTAGATTTGGTTGATCATGTCAATCCCCAATCCTTTGAAAATACAAGGTTTAACTATAGGGTTCATCGCCGATGCAGGTGCCCTTTGAAAAGCTCCGAACATCTGACAATCTTGGCACCACTTGTAGTATTTCATGCAATCTTCGACCATGGTCAACCAAAAGTAACCTGCCCCCTGGAGTAGCCACTTCATTTTCTAGGACGACTAGTGTGTCCCACATATGCCATCATGGACTTCGCACATTAACACTTTGGCTTCTTCAGTATTTATGCACTTAAGGAGGACTCCATCTGTTGTCCAATAGTACATGTCTTCGCTAACTAGCACGCATTTTGTAGCTTGGTATATGAGCTTCCTCAGCACCGACATTGAAGGATTTTTAAATAAGTAACAATGCCATACCTCCAATCATCGGTGTTCAGTTCTGCGATTTCCACCTCGATCTATCCGCCCATTGTCTTGTACACTGATGTCGTTTGGGCCAAATCATTTGCTTCAGTGTTTTGTTCACTCGAAATGTGAGGGTTATACTTCTAAATCTTATCATCATTTCTTGCACCGCCTGTGATACTCTTTTAACACATCATCCTTGAACTCATATTCACTTGACAGTTGTCTCATTACTATCAAGGAATCTCCCAAGATTTCTACTGCATTAGTGCCAACTACCTCGAACAACCACAACCCTTTTAATACCGCTTCGTACTCGGCTTGATTATTTGTGGAGAAGGGCTTGATGGCATAGGCAAATTCAAATGATGCCCCTTGAGGGGAAATAATTACAAGCCTTATACCGCATCCATGCCGGCAGACTAATCAGTCGAAGAAAAAAGTCCATGGTGTTGGCTCGACATGGGTTACTGCTTCATCTCTGTGCTAGACTATGAAATCGGCTATTTCCTACCCTTTTATCGCCTTAGCCAATTCATATCACGGGTCAAACTCAGTAAGGGTGAGCACCCATTTTCTTATACACCCTTTCAACACTAGGGTTGATAGCATGTACTGGATGATATTGGCCTTGCATACTATGGTGCACTATGCTGATAGCAAATAATGCCTCAACTTAGTATACGAGAAGTATAAAAATAGACAAAGATTTTCCACTGTGGGGTATCGTTTTCAGCATTCAATAGTCTTTTGCTTAGATAGAAGATCACCCTTTCCTTCTTGTTGACCTCCTATACGAGGAATGATCTCATGGCTTTATCATTGGCTGACAGGTATATCCTAAAAGTGACCCCTTTTGTTGCGGCTTTAGCACTGGCAATGAGCTCAAATACTCCTTGATTTCATCAAATGCTTTTTGTTGCTTCTCACCCCATATGAATTCCTGGTCATGCTTTAACTTCAGCAGTGGTGTGAATGGTTCCATCTTCTTTGAAAAGTCAGATATGAATCTTTTGATGAAATTTATATTCCCGATCAGTGACTACAACTTGGTCTTATCAGCAGGGGGCTAAGTGTTCCTGATTGCTTCAATACTGCGCTGGCTTATCTCAATCCCTCTCTCGTGTACGATAAAGCCCAAGAACTTGCTCGTCGATAAACCAAAAGCGCACTTCTCTGGGTTCATCTTAAATCCATACTTCCTAGCCATTTCTAGCACTTGACGTAGATTGGCTACATGGTTTTGAGTGTCACTTGATTTCACCACGACGTAATATATGTATATTTCCACCAATAGGCCGTTCAGATCATGAAAGATGGAATTCATGGCTCTTTGGTAAGTATCTCCAGCATTCTTCAAGCCGAATGTCATCATCACCCACTCGTAAAGTCTGATGGTGTCTGGACACCAGAAAGTCATTTTGTGGATGTCCTCATCGCCATGAAGATATGATTGTACCCTGCATTCCCATCAATGAAACTGATGATCTTATGACCCAATGCATCTTATACTAACAAGTCCATGATCGACATTGGGTACTCATCTTTTGGGGTCGCCTTGTTTACATCTCTAAAATCGATGCATATCCTGAGCTTCCTACTTTTCTTCCATACGGGCACGATATTTGATACCCATTCTGCATATCGGCATGGCCTTATGAACCTTGCATCATACAATCTTGTTACCTCAGACTTGATGAATGGATATATCTCCACCTTGATTCGCTGAGGTGACTGCTTGAATGGCCGATACCCCTGTTTTATCGGGAGTCGATGTTCTACGATCGATCGGCTTAAACCTGACATTTCATGATATTCCCAAGCAAAACAATCCCAATATTTTCATAATAACCAAATTAATTCACTTTTTATTTCATCATGAAGTTGAGAACTTACAAAGGTTGTCCTCGATCTATCGCCAGGTACGACGTCTACCTCCTGTAGCTCCTCAATTGCAGCAAATACTTGACCGAATTTAACATCTGCTTCGTCGATGGTACCTTCACAAAGTGAGCTTTTACTGTTCATTGTTAACTTCTTTGACTCCATCGCTTGACACCTCAAGAAAGTCACTGTCCCAAGCTTTCCTGATAGGCAATCAACTCTGTCCATTTCCCACACCGATAAATCGACTATTGCCACATTAACTGATTTATCGGTAGGGATGATTTCCACTTGTTCGTGCGACCCATTGTACAAGATTTTGATGCATTGTTGATAGGACAAAAAAATTTGCGTGAATCCAATCATTCCCTAGCAGTAGGCTATAGGACCCTTCTCCTTCTATGACGAAGAACGTGGTCGATATTGTTTTACTCCAGACTGTCAGTTCTGCATTCAACACCACTATTGTTTCCGACGAGTTACCGCTGAAGTCCCTTAGAACCAAATTGGTTTTAATAAGGTCATCCGACCCTTTCCCCGGCTTATGAAAGGTGGCATAGGACATCAAGTTGACGGCGGCTCCTCCATCTATCATCATTTTGCACATCGGCTCTCCATTGACGAGACCTTTAACATAGAGAGGTCTTAGGTGCCGAAGCCTAGGATCTTCTGGTTGGTCGAATGTAACCAATTGGGGTGGAAGCACCAACTGAGCCATCGCCTCGGGAGTGGCCTGATATTCTGTAGGGAGAAAGAACACCATGTTTACCCCTACGTCTTTCTTGTCGTCGTGATCGGCCTTCTCTTTAATCCACCATTTGCTCTTGATCTTTGGTCGATCAACCTTAATTTCATGACCTAATTCCTTCAGCTCTTTCTACCGCAACTGTTGCACCCTTCTCTTATGGTTCTTCGTGAAGATTCCGGTTGGACACCATTGAGGTTTTCCCGTAGTGGTACTGTTATTGGCCGATCGGCCACTTTCTTCAGCACTGATGGGGCCGAGCCTCTCAAGTATCGATGGCCTTGGTGGTGGCAGTCTCTAGCAAACGACATTACTTCCTTGATCGTGTGACTTTGCTCTATTGATGTGGGAGCTATAATCATTCTTCCATCTACTTTTGTCATCGCCGTGATCAAGACAATTATCCAGTGATGGTAGGCGCAATACTTCATTCCAGTAGAACCTAAAGAACTCACAAATCTAGTGGGGGTTGAACTGTGGGTAGTCCAAATCATCCTCACTGCCTATATGTTCCCTTGACTTTCTATTGTACTTGTCGATTAGGTTTGATGATGAGATCTGACCTTTGCTGGTACACATGTCCTTCTCTGTGCACCGATCATCGGCATGGTGTGCATGCACCATGTTGACCGGAAAAGGATGCCCGTTGTTATTCATTGACTTCTTCCCATCGTCAAACTTGATTCGACCTTGCTCCATGACCAACTCAATTTGCTGTCTGAACACTTTGCATTCGTTAGTATGATGTGATGGGGAATTGTGCCACTTACAGTACTTCTTTTTCTTTAATTCATCGATAGATGGTATCACATGGTTGGGTGGCAGCTGGATCTACTTCTCCTTGAATAGTAAGTCAAATATCATGTCAGCTTTATTGATATCAAAATTATATTTTTCCTCATTACCAGACGCTTTAACCCAAGGACATGCAACCTGCTTCTTGTTCCTAGACCATTTGGCTAACCAGACTTCTGCGTCGGACTCGCTATCCTTGTCGAACTTTGAAGAGTATACCTGAGTGTATGCAACTTTCTTTTGATATTTATCCCTTCAGAGGCTCTCAAACTCCTGTGATAAAAATCTTTCCTTTATTAGGTTTAGGAGTCCTTGGAACTCCAACTCAGCTAATTGCGTGTCACTGAGGTTCAGGCTGTAGGATTTGTTTATGACGTCGTGGAACCTCTGTACACAATCTTGTACTAACTCATCCATCCTTTGTTTCATGGCTGTCAAGTCGGTGAGTTTCATCTCATGTATGCCGACAAAGAAATACTTGTGAAACTTCTTTTCCAGGTCTGCCCATCCTTTGACAGAGTTCACCAATAATGATGAATACCAAGCGAAGGTCGATCCTGATAGCGACATCAGGAAGAATCGGACCTTAAGTGCTTCATCAGTTGAATCCTGCCCACACTAGGTGAGAAAACGGCCGATGTCCTCGATCATGGAGACCGAATCTTTCCCCGAGAACTTTGTGAAGCTAGGAATATTGTATTGACTTGGCAGTGGCACCTGATCGAACCACTATGGGTACAACCACCGATACACATACCTTTGTTCCTTGGGCTTGAGCCCAAATTGGTCTCAAAAAACATCAGTGATCTGGCTCAGTCACTGGTTCATGTTGGTATTGGTCTAGCCGAATAGCATTGTATCTATGTAGCTCTTCATTGGTATGGTTGTGCTCCATAGTATGTTGTCTAGTGGTACCCCTGAGGGATGCAATCGGGTGCCCCCCTTGGTGGCGCGAGATCGGACAGCATATTCCTTGCGACTCCGTACATGGGTTAGTGTACTTCTTGCCTGGCCGGCCCCTATGGAGCAGTCGATGGCTGGGATGGTGGTGTGCCCCTCCCGAGGACGTACGTGTTCTGTGACAGGTCCTACCAACCTATCCCTTGGAGCACAGGGGTCGGTAGCAGTGCCATCATGCTCCCTTCAATACCGAATGAGGTGTTTGGTTGATCCTGCCTTGTCGACCCTTCTGTCAGTGGCATCGGTTGAGTGTGTTGTGGATTTTGCAGTATACGCGGATGGTTGAAGGGGATGTATACCGAACCTTGTGCTGGCTCATGATCTATCGGGCCATCAACAATATTCTTAATCAAACCATGTAGGGTATTCACCAACACTTCGGACTTATTGATGAGGGCATTGTGGAGAGCGTTGTCGACGGCTTCCTGAAAACTGATTCGGGGGCTCTCAGTCCATTGGACAATCTCCCCGATCAGGGTCAGCTTCGGCAATTGATTTCTCTGTACGGGGCTAGATCAGGTCATGCCGAAGGATTTGAGGCACAACTTCTAGTAGTTTTATACATGCTCCTGTATTTCTACACTTTGCTCGTCAGTCAATGCTTCCAGGGTAACCAGAATGATGTTACTGTTGTTGATTTTGCTTGCCATGAAGGATGTTGTTCGACCGAAACAGGCGACCAGAGGGGGATGAATGAGAGCTTTTAAAATTCTATTCTACTGAACAGGCTTTGAACACACCCTTCGAAGTGACTGGTTCAGAAGTATCGAACACACTCCTAACACAGGCTTCGAAAAGGGTAAAAGTTCGAAGTTCAGAACACTTCGCTCACACTCAGAAACCCAAAAACACACTGATCTCAGCAAAGATAGTGCATGCTCCGCACACGAGGTACCTTCGAGCAGGCTTCACACTACTGTACTTCGCACAAGTACATTTCCCTCGGAGGGCTCCGAACAGATACTCCACACTAGTACTTGGTACTAGTCTTTGCACTTCGGAGTGCTGAAAATAGACAACTGACTGCAATGAGGACTTCGGCTATGAAAAGAGAACAAGCCTCGAATGAACACTTCACAAAGGGTTTCGCTTGTAAGCAGTGAGGACTAGCCTCCGAATTACATAGAGTGAACACACATCGTCGTTGCTCACAGAAATGACACAAGTGTGTGGGAAAACACTTCAATCAGATGAACACTGAGTAACAACTCTCGTTTGCACAGAGAAAAGTAAAGCACAAAAATCACAACTCACACAGTGCAAAAACTCAGATACAAGTTCATGCAATTAATGAAAACAGTATGGAAATTTCATTGCAAGAATAGGGAACACAAAAAATCACAAGTATAGAGAACACTTCATGGCGGCTGTCTAAAGCAACAGGGAAAACAGAAGGTTCTAAAATGGAGTGCACAGTTTTGCCCTAGCCCCTAGCCTACCTCTTTTTTTATAGGCACTACTCTGACTTGTGAATAGACTACAATACCCCTAGGGTTTATAGTGATTTTGTCTCTACGAGACAAGGAGGTACAGTTGGTAGTCTACTTTGTTGGAGGCTTCTTTTGTCAGCTTCGTAGAGGAGACAACAACGACTTTTGCAGAGCAGACATGATTAGCTTTTGCAGAGCAGACATGATCGGCTTCGGTGACACGCTTCGAACCAGAAGGCCTTCGCTTCACCGAAGTTAGTCTTCGATACATTGACAGTTTTGCGCCGAAGCCGTCAAAGCTCTTGAGCCTTCGCACCATCACCTCCAGAGTGGGCCACCACGGCTTCGCAGCTACTCCCAACTCAAACTCCGTTAGTCTGTGTACCAAAGTCATGCATGGTAGAAGTACCTCAAATCAGCTATACTCCGAAGCCCCACCTTCGAAGTACCTTCGCCACCTTCTGAAGTCCCTCCGCCCAAGGCCTCCGCATGAAGCATATCCATAAGCACCCCTTCGTAGTGTCTCAGCCCCGAGCACACTCCACGAAGACCCTTATCCGGACTATGCCTTCGATGCACCTTGACTTCTGAGACCTTCGTCGGGTGTCCTTCCAAGTGTCTCCGACCGGAGCACACCTGGAGCCTTGGCTCATTCCTGAGGGCTTCGTCCGCCAATCTTCGAAGTCACTCCTTCGGAGTCACCCTTCGAAGTGCCTTGCCTACGAGGACTTTGCCTCGGGGTACCTTCAGCCGTAGCCACCCTTCACACTTTCTGTCTTCGCCTGGCGCACCTTGACCCGAGGACCGACCTCGACCCCATGCAGCCTTTGTGATTGAGCTCCCCGCTCGCCTAGCATCAAGCCTCCCGCTTGACCCAAGTTCACTAGCTACGAACCATCAGTCACCTCCAAAGTCACCTACACACCACCGACAAGCAGACAAGCACTTCTAGTACCCTGGAGACCTCTCCGTTGTGTTGGACCCCTCCGACAGACATACTCCGGTGCAACAGCTACAACAAGCAAACTCTGAACCCTTCGGTAATACACCTCTGAACCCCTTCAGAGGGACCCCTTCGCCCAGAAGATAACACTTGTCAATCACTCATCACATACTTTAAACCAAGTCACATATCAACTTGGTTTCTCAGATGTCCCACTAGGCGTGCCAAAAACGTGTTTGTGCCGTTTTTTGTCAAATGCGTGGCCTGAGAGGTCTGCTTAATATCATGCAGGTCCTACAATCTTAGAAGGATTTTGAGTGTGCCAATCAGTTTGACCCTACAACTGATAAGGGAAAATGAAAGCATTAGTAGCAACATTGATCGGCTATCGAGCTGATGACTGTGGTGATAAGAAATAATCGCGAAAACCTGCGATTATTGACTACTGAGACTATTGAAAAAGCTAGACCATAGGGATCAGTTACGCCATCGACCGATGCACATAACACGCCATTAGGTCGATCGACGTCCGGGTAGCATGCCACGCACAAGGGCTGATGAATAACCCCCGACGTCAATGAGATGTAACATGAGATTAAAGAGAACCTATCGACTTGTACTCCGATAGAAACTAAATCTAACATACTAGAGAATGCGTCCATACTATTAAATAATCATAACAACAAGATTAAACCCAACCAAGACAATTGCTAAATCACGAATAATTAATAGTATTTTAACATATTGGGCATGCTTTATTCAGATGAATGGTGCACAACATAAATCAGATACAATAGACCAAGATATTGGACTCAACTGATGAAGCTTTGATCCATTATACCCAACTCACATCAATCTAAGAGATCGTAATGTACAGCCTTAGAACTAGCAAATACACCAAGATAAACTGGCGATTGTACTGATCGAACCAATGCTTCGAGAGATCAAAACGATGCAGCCTCAAAATACACTGATCTAGCTGATACGGTCGTTGGGGTGGCGAGACTCAACTTTTCGCCAGAGATCGAAGCAATGCAGCCTAGCTCTGAGTGCCAAGTCTCATCGGGATTATCCTTGGAGACCAAGGGTGGCGATGCGCCGAGAGTAGTTTGTGGTTGTTGTTTGTCGATTGATTCCTTTATAACCTAGCTAATAGATACATATTTATAATCCATAGACTTGCTATCCGCTACGATAATATCATAACCGATTCTAGATCTATCTTCGTCTTCTTCATCTCTATCGGCTCCTTCATATCCGGTTACATATAACAATATGGACGGGTTTCTTTGACCAACCTTTATCGGAGTCATTTGACTTTTGTTGACCGTTCGATATTTTTAATAGATCCGGGTTTTACCGAATCTCGACGTCAACAATAGTTTCAACTGTTTCAGGAAACAAGTAAAGACACTTGGCCACTTCTTCTTGTATAGCTTCCTTTGGGCCTTTTTTATTTGTTTTACACCGCAGACGATGCTTGTGGATTCCACAACTTTCCTACATTAGGACTTCAAGCTTATAAAAACAGGTTATATTGACGATAATATCGCTTGTTTGAATAATAACATTGAGTGCTAGATTTCCAATACCATAAAACAGCTTATAGCATTCTGGATTTTTTTTGGTTAGAACATAGAACACTCAATGGCTTTACCGTACTGAATCCACATTCCATCTTTCAGGTTTTACTTTGATTTCTCCCCTACCTATGTTGGAGTTGGGATAATTTGCCCCCACATTGTGAATGTTTCTATTCTATTAGGAGGCATCCTCTCGTGGGGAATCATGTGGCCCCTGATAAAAAGCAAGAAAGGAGAGTTGTACTCTGCCTCTCACAAAGAAAGCAGTCTTCCTGGATTGCAAGGCTACAGGGTAAGTAAACATCCAAACAACTTCTCTTTTGTTTAAGCTACAGTTAATGCCAAGCAGCTAGCTAATGTGGTGTTCCTGACTACTGCAGGTGTTCATATCCATCGCCTTGATTCTTGGAGATGGCATCTATGTTGGCCCAGCCCCTCACTCACTCTCTTTTTGACATGGCGGGAGGTTGAAGATGAACAGTACTATAGTTCTTGCACAACGAAACGCTGCAAGTTTTTTTCTCCTCAACACAAATGAACGAGACTACATCGCGCTTTATAGCTGCAGCGCCTAGCAACTGCCACTTCGGCACTCGCACGCATGCACTAGCTCCTGAAGACCCAGCCAGAACATACGTGAGCCACTCCTCATGCGCACGATCTGGCCTCTCGCCGAGCTCTATGGAACGCACGTCTGCGACTCATTCCTGCAGCTAACAGCCCCGTGCAGCTATCCTGCACACGCACACGCGACACACCAACGCACACACATAACCAGTCAGGTTTATTCCTAACAATCTACAACTTCGTGAAGGTGCTTATACGCACAACCGTTGGCTTCGTTGCGATGATGAAGAAGAACAGCGCCCTTCCGGTCTCCAACAATGGCAGCCCAGTGGTCACCTCTGATTCTGAAGCTACCTCCTTCGATGACGAATGGTGCACCGAGCTCTTCCTCAAGGACTAGATCCCGAAGTCTGTCGCATTTGGAGGATATGTCGTGATCGCCGCTGTATCGATCGACACTCTTCCTTGTTGTAACTAAGATACTCAGGGTGTTTGATTTGGGGCTGCTAAAGTTTTAGGTACTAAACTTTAGTCCCTCCTAAACTTTAGCCTTTAGTCCCCAAAATCTTGTTAAAAGGGACTAAAAGTGCTACTTATCTCTCTACCCTCACTCTCCTTTAGTCACGCAAGGTATTCGGCTAAACAATTTTTTATTTCTCTTTTTTTTTCTCAGCTAAACGTCACAACAATTTTTACTACCAACGCCCCTGTTGTAACCAACTGATTACACTGCGTTTTTATATCTTGCTGCCCTCGCAGACACGAGCTTCTCAAGACTAGGTCTACTCGTACATGAGCCACTCAGTCCCGAGCTTGCCGCAAGACATGGCCTATCACATCCCGCATGGAACGCCATGCAGCTATCTTGCCCTACACATGCTCACAAGCAAAAAACTCATCCTGACTCTTCTCAAACTAATGCACACACGCGACGCACTCGACACAACCATGGCGTGGTTTATCCCAACATTCTCCCCCTAAACAGGACATGGTGTGTTCCACTATGTCAGCAATGTCGGCTCCTCATTGTCGACATCAGCCTCCTCCACCTAACACCACCGCGTGCCTCTACGCGTGACTGCGCCACTAGGGTCGCCACACCACGGTCGTCGTGCCATGCCACCACGTAGCGCCTTCAGGACGTCACGCGCCCTCTCCACGGCTGTCACACCGCGTCACCGTGCAATACCTCCACGCTCGACGTGTAGTGCTTCCACACAGCCGTGACGTGCCGTGCTCATCATTGACTCACCGCACACGCGGACCGATACACGGTCTGATGTGGGCGACACTCACCCGTTACGCACAAATGCCTCTTCTCCGGGCGCCACATGCCTGCGGCGCAAAGACACCGCGGTCGCCACCACGTACAGGCCACCATGAGCAGTCCTCTAGGCCCCGCATCGCCGCCGTGCGCGCTCCTTCCTGCTATGGTGAGCCACTGCTCCTCGCCGACCACGCATGCTGCTGGCCACCGCACGCCACAAGCGACACTGTGCCACCAGCCGCCGCCTCTGTCTTCAACCGAGCTATGATACCAAATGTTGTAACTGAGATAGACTCAGTTGATTGAAAAAGAGCTAGCGAGAGAAAGAAGATGAACAGTACGTAGGTAAGGCATTCAGCTAAACAATTTTTTTCTATTTCTATTTTTTCCGCTAAACACGGCGACAATTTTTACTGCCCAACACCCCTGATGTAACCAACCGATTACACCACATTTTTATGGGGAAGTATCCTGTGCACATCGGCTAGCCGTGCACAAGGTGCACATGTGAGATCTCAACCTTCAATCTGTAATCCAATGGATAACAGCTTTCGCTGGAGTTATCGCAAATATAGCAAGGAACGGAATAGGGGATGTGGGAGGTGTTTTCTGCTAAATGATCTAGTGGAGCTGCTATCCGTTGAATTACAGATTGAAGGTGGAGTGTGCACGGCCAGCGATGTGCATATGATACTTCTCCCATTTTTATAGCTTGCTACCCTCACACACACGAGCTCCTCAAGACTCGGTCTCCTCGTACGTCAGCCACTCCGCACGAATCGTCATCCCGAGCTTGCCGCGAGCTATGGTCTAGCACTTCCATGCTCCATGCAGCTAGCCTGCACTACGTAAGCACACAAACAAACAAACAATCATAACTCTTCTCTAACTAACACACACGACGCACTCAACAAAACCATGTCGTGGTTTATCCCAACATTCCTCAGATCTTCCCACATATCAAGTGGTACTATATCCTCGTCACTTACGTCTTCGCGCCGGTGTTGTCCTTCTGCAACGCCTACGGTGCTGGGCTGACCGACTGCTCCCTCGCATCTACATATGGCAAACTCACCATCTCCATCTTCGGCGCGTGCGCCGGTGCATCGCACGACGGCATGCTCGTCGGGCTCGCCGCTTGCGGCGTGATCATGAGCATCGTGTCGACGACGTCCGACCTGATGCAGGACTTCAAGACAGGGTACCTGACGCTGGCATCGCCGAGGTCCATGTTCATCAGCCAGGTGATCGGCACGGCGATGGGATGTGTCATCGCGCCATGCGTCTTCTGGTTCTTCTACAAGGCCTTCTCCGACATTGGCGTGAGCGACAACCAGTACCCAGCGCCGTACGCCATCGTATACCGAAACATGGCCATCCTCGGCGCCGACGGGTTCTCCACGCTGCCCAAGCACTGCCTCACGTACGCTCTCCTACATCTTCTTCGCGGCAGAGGCAGCAGAGCCATGCAATTACTAGGAAATATTTCCGACACCCCATATAGACAGTGCGTGATCACAGTAAACAGTAACACTACAGGAAAACAGTAACACTAGAGGAGCCGACGGAAGTTAAGCTAACTTTCGTCGGCTTTTCACAGTGGCCGACGGAAGATAGAGGCATTTTCTCCGCCCGGTATAAATCCCCTAACTTCCGTCGGCCAGCATTAAAGCCGACGGAAGTTAAAATTAACTTTCGTTGGCTTTAGATGTGGCCGACGGAAGTTAAGTTTCCAGCCGCGCACTTTTTTTTCCCAGGCTGCGCCCTATTTTTCTCAGCCGTGCCTTGTTTTAACATAACCCTAGGTTTTTCCCTTCTCCTATTCTTCCCTGACACCGCCTCCGCGCGACTACGCCCGCCGCCTCCCCGGCCTCCGCCCGCCTCCCCGACCTCCCGCCGCCTCCACCCGCCTCCCCGACCTCCCGCCGCCTCCGCCCGCCTCCACGGCCTCCCGCCGCCTCCGCCCGCCTCCCCGACCTCCCGCCGCCTCCGCCGCCTCCACCCACCTCCCCGGCCTCCCGCCGCCTCCGCCGCCTCTGCCGCCTCCACCCGCCTCGCGCGTCCCGTCCCCAGAGCAGCAGCCATGGACGTCAACGAGGAGGCCATGGTGGCGCATAAACGCGCGTTCCTCGACTTCCTCGACCAGGATGTAAGCCCCCTCGTCACCGCTCATTTCTGCCGCCGTCTTCTCCAGTGGTTCGTCACTGACTTCTTTGGCCCTTGCGTCTGCAGGTCGGACACGGTGACGGAGGTGGCGAGGAACCTGGACCCCAAGTTCTTTGGCCCTTGCGTCTGCTAATAATTTTTGGTTGTTTCAATTGCACTCCTAATAATTTCAGTGTTGGATATGCTAATATTTGGTGTTTCATACAAAGGTTTTCAGTGTTTAATATGATTTGAGTGTACTGCTTTAACTAATAAAGAGTTTGATTCTGAAATTTAAACATGTATTTAGTAATACATTCTGTGAATCAACTCACTGCTGTGTTCTGAGATAGAACTGAATTTTTAGTACTGGTTTCAATATTTGACCTGTACTTCAATCCTATTTTCTGGTATGTCATGAACTTGTTGTAATCATTGTGTGAATCCTGTATTGAATCAAATATCTAGTCTATATGCTTAAACTTAACTCTATTCTGATGTTGAAAAGTGCAAATTGAATCAAATCTGAATTCAGAACCTTGTTGAAACTTATAGTTACTATTCCTCATCTGGAATGTTTCAGAAATATTAATTTTCATTTGAATATATGATCTGAAACCCTATTATCTAAGAGTTGTGCTCTGTTTTTTGGTGCACTGGTTGAAAGGCTCTCTGAATGGTAGTGTAAACTGAAAGAGGGGTATTTGAAGCTGAGTTGTGGTGTTTTGATTGAAAGTAATTGAGTGTTGATTTGAATCCAAAAGTTGAAAGAATTCAAATCTGTTTTGTGATGATTACAAATCTGATTTAGTTTGGATAATGAGTGTAGTGTGAAGTTTTAGAATCTGAATTGCTCTGAAACTCTGAAATTCAATATCCAAATTGATTTATTTTGGTTCAGATTTGTAGCCTGTCTGAAATTTGAATCCGAACTAGTTCTGGATTGTTTTGTTTTAATTGTCCCTTGCTACCTTATTGATTACTCACCATACCTTCCATGGACATGTGATGATCTTTTCAGTTAAGGACCACATCATTTTAGGATGAAGATTGACGAGAAAGCTTAGTAAATACCAGACAAAAGTACAAAATAATACAGATTGACTATTCTTTGATGCATCTGGTTAGTTGTTTGATGCGTCATTATTTTTGTTATAACAGTGCATTGTTGTTATAAGCATGGTCTGGCTAATTCATTCAAATTGGTTGTGCATTTCAGCTAATGCGAATTCAATGGCTTGGTTCTTCCTTAATCATGCAGCTTTGTATTTGTTCTTAATTCAGTGTACACTTGGTTGAGTTATAAGGAAGTGGTGAATTGTTTGCAATGAAGGCAATGGACAAGAAGCTGTAATAAGGAAGCGGTGAATTGTTTGCAAATTTTCTTTTTTTGGATTTTTTAGTTAACTTCCGTCGGCCAACATTAGCCGACGGAAGTTATTGGCCCGTCGACAGAAAAAAGAAAAAAAAATTCGTCGGCTAGGATTTGGCCGACGGAAGTTACCGATTTCCTGCTAACTTCCGTCGGCTAGGTTTGGCCGACGGAAGTTAGCTAACTTCCGTCGGCGGCTGACGGAAGTTAGCTAACTTTCGTCTACCCGCTTCCGTCGGCCAAATGCCGACGGAAGTTAGCCTTTTACCGACGGAAGTTTCCTGAATTGTTATAGTGTAAGGCGTGATTACAGTACACGGCAAAAGCAAAAAAATGACAGGGATATACAAGGAAGTGCTAGCAATGGAAAGCAGTGTACAAGCACGCAAAAGGATCTCCATGCAGAGGCAGCAGAGCCCTGCAGTTACTAGGAAATATTTCCGACACCCCCCTCATCGCATGGTCAGGAAACTGGTACACTGACATATAGAATGCACCTGAAATCCCCGAATGGTGAAGTTGGAAGACCTTTAATCATAATGTCCGCAAATTGATGAGATGAAGGGACATGTAAAACTCAAATTTGGGGAGATACTTTTTCTGAACAAAGTGAATGCCATTCTGGATATGCTTCGTCCTGCAATTTCAAGATATATATACAACACTAATGTTGTCATAGAAAACTATAGTGGCACTAGAGGAGGGAGAATAAAGCTCCTCAAGAAGTTGTTGAAGCCAGCAACATTTGGCGACCACATGTGCAACTGCTTGGTATTCTGCTTCAGCATTGGAGCATGAAACTATAACCTATCATTTGGATGACAAGGACACTAGATTATCTCCGAGAAAAATGCAATAACCATAAGTGGAATGGTAGCTATCAGGACAACCGGCTCAATTCACATCTGAGTAGGCATCCAGCAATGTGGAAGAAGAGGCATGGAAAAATAGACCATATAATAGTCTCCCTTGAACATAACTGAGTATTCGCCGAAAAAACTGTAAGTGAGACTCTTGATGGGCATGCATATATAAGCAGATCTACTGGATAGCATGTAACACCCTGATTTTTCAAAAATAAATAAATTGGAGAAAATAAAAATTTTAAATAACGAAATTTTGTTTGAATAATGGGAAAGTTTGATACACACCAGTACAATTTTGCGACATTGGATAAATGCCATTACAATTGACATATTTAGATTCATGCCATTATAATATCAGAGAACTCTAAACTAAACCATTACAATTTTAGAGAATTCCAAAATATGCCATTACAATTTTAGATAATTCTGAAATATGCCATTACATTTTTAGAGAGCAATAATTCTGGAATTGCAAAAATCTAAATATGTGAATTGTAATAACATTTCTCCATAGTCACAAAACTGTAATGGTATAAATAAAATTATTCCTTGAATAACATAATGATTGAAATGATAAGGAATTAAAAATCTCAAGAAAGAATTCAAGTTTCGAATTGGAAAATTTTTGTTAAGTTATCCAAGTCAAAATAAAATTTTAGGAATTTTTTGGATTTTTAGGACCTTTGCAACTAGCATAGTAAATACAAACGAATTTTAGGAATTATCTTAATTGGAAAAAAATTAAAATTCTTGTTAGGTCGCCTCCCTCCATTCTCCCTCCAAGCCGACCCAACCCACCTTTGTGTCACACTGACAGGCAGACCCCGCCTGTTAGTCCCTCTTTTCTCTCCTGTGCGCCCCTCTCTCTCTTCCAACACAAGCCCGCCTGTCGGCGTAGTTTCCCTCGCGCCCTCACCCACCTTCCCTCTCTGCCAGTAGTGTCCCACTTGTTGGATCTGTCTTCCCGAAGTAATGTGGCCCCGAATCCTTTTGCTGGTGAAAACCCTAGCCCCTAATCTCCCTCTGTTGTCCGCCACCCACCAAATTGAGCCCGTCATTGTACTTGCCATGCTCTGGTGACTCTTTCCCCAGCAACTCAAAGCCAATCCCATCCATGTTCAATGTATCGTCGTATACATGGAAGCCTCACTAGAGTATCTGGAATCCCCTCGGTTTCCCTTTTTCCCCTTCCTTTCATGCCGCCAGCAACCCCTATAAAACCCCCTGCATCCAGCGCACCCCAAGCATCGCTAAAGCAACCAAGCACAAGCAATTCAGAGTGCCTGCCACCCTATATTTCGCCTCCACCTGTGTTCCCGCTCTTGCCATGGCTCGTCATCGCCGAAGACCCTCTCCTGCATCGTTGTCAACTCTGTTGTGATTCCTGCCACTCCCCATGCCTGGCATCACCTCCGCCCGTGTGGCTCGTCGCCGGAACCCCATTGCCACCAACCACCTGAGAGCCCTCTACCGCCCTCGCTTGTCGCTGTCCTCGTCCAGTCACAATCGACCCTTAATTTCGGTATCATCTTTCTCGCCATCGTATTCTCATTCCATTTCTACCTCTAGATTATGCCTTAGGCCATTGCCGCCACCGTCAGCCTCACCGTCATGTCCTGTTGTCGCTAGAGAAGATGGGCCCATGTCGTTTTCAACGCCGCATGCCGGATCTGATCTTGTCCATTGGATCTGTATCTAACGACTGAGATTAAGACTCGAACTGAGCGTCTGGATCTTTTCTGACCGTAGTTGACCGGTATCGGTGAATCTTGGTCATCAAATTTCACTTAAAACCCCTCCTTGATCATAGCCATCCATCCACACCATTTCACCTATTTTAATCTCCACCGTTTGTTTTCATTTAAAACATGCTCTCGCGCTCGCCGTGATCTTGGTCGTTGGATGCAGATTAGAGGGCTCTGATCACTCCGGTGCACCGCAACAGTCCCTGGTTCATTGTGAACCTTGTTTACCGTGGACCAGATGTTGTTTTCTATCTGAAATAAATTCTAGAAATTGTTTTAAACTTCAAAAATTCATATTTTCTATGTTTTAACTCCAAATTCGACCATTCAAATTCTAGAAAAATCATATTTTTATTCTCTACAACTTGAACTAATTTAATTGAAATGTTTGTATTGTTTATTTTATTTATTTGAATTCTTTATTCTTCTTGATTTGCATGCCAAATAGAATTTGAAGCCGCCGAGGATCCAGAACCTTACTCCGAAGCACCTCCATCTCCCTTCACAGAGCAAGGCAAGTCACACCTCAACCTCGATCATATCGAACCCATGTTTCTAAATTAATTATGTCTATAGCCTATAGGATTTAATTGCATCAGTCCAATTAAAGCATAGAATTTATATTTATTAGATCCCATGGCCTTGTTGTGTAAACCCAAGCCATGATTTTGATCTGTTTTCCTTGTCACCCTAATTTAATATTAGTTAGTGCCCAAGTATCGGCACACCTTCTTAGTGTGTTAAAAACGAGACGTAGTTTAGCATGGTTAATTTCATCTCTATTATAATCCTCGATATTGTCTCATCTCTTGGTATTCTAAAATGAGGGAGGTACATGGAAAATGGTTAAGTCTGATAGCACGGTGGGTTCTGGGTGCAAGCAAGGGCATTGGTTAGTCGCACATGGCGCACTATAAGGACCGGTCTACGAGATTTGTTGCAAAGCATATCCGTACTAACCACAAGTCTAATGAGTAAGACCTAACTCGGAGTATGGGACGTATAAGCATGATGAACTTAGTGGCGGAGTCGATGAAGTTAGGATGGATGGTTACATGATACTCCTGATGACCGAGACAATGTGGCACAAAAGGGGTCTACATTATCCATTGTGTTGGAGTGTCGGCGAAACCTAATGTGGTTGTCCTTGTTTTAAGGCGGTCCATATTAAGGGTTTTGGCATGGACTTCGTTAAGGTAACGTGGTGGTACTTTGGTCCACACCAGGTTCATGCTTTGTGGGTAATGTTGTACGCTTCTAATCAAAGTTCAATCTTTTCGAAAACCATGTCCACGATCAAGGGCAAGCTGAGTGATGTTCTCCACAGTTAGACTAATGATCTAGAAATAATTGGTAACTGGTTGATAAGGACTGTTATGCGAGGGAGTACTGGTGTACTAGTCAAGGTAGTAGTGGTTTCATCTAATCTTTTACTTACTGTTACATAAACCTTTTCATTATAATTACTTAATTACAAAAAGTACTTTTCCACAAAACAAGTCATATGTCAATTCCTTGTTACTATTCTTGCATTATATTGCATTCGGTGGCTTGTTGAGTACTTTTGTACTCACCCTTGTTGATTTCAACCCCAGAAGCTCCATACTATGAAGAAAAAGGTCTGGAGTAGTTGTCCTAGTCAAGGCGTGATCTATGAAGCAAGATGTTCATCATAGCTTTTTATTATTTTATTCTGCAGTGTTATAATTGTAGCCTGTAAGCTACAACTTTGTTTGACGTAAGACATTGTCGCATGATGAAAATTTTGTAAATTGACTTTCTTAATGAAATTCAATAAAGTTCAAAATTATTAAATTTCGGGCGTTAAAAAATGATATCAAAGTCGACTTGACTGCAGGAAGCCAAACAGACCGTGTCTAGGACTTTATTGGCAAAAATATAAAAACTAGTATTTGCAAAAACATATTCTATGGTTTTGTATCCTTCACTCCATCCCACTTCATTTTCTACTTGTGAGAAAAAAGTTTTTTATGTCAATATTGGTGCTTATCTATTCTCGAGTGTACCAGGGATTTGTCGAAGAACTCAACAGACGAGGATCTCCCTTTCTTCACCGTCAGAGCCAAGGAAATAAGATTAGAGACGATCAGCCAAGAAGCAGCCCTCAGCGTTGTTCATGGAGATCAAGATAAGAAGTCCCTAGATAACGCTAGCTTGAGAACGATTTGTTTGATTTCTCTGAGTGTTTATTTTTTTGTGGGCAAGTTTATACCAGTTTATGGTATATGTATGTGTACTATAAGCTAGTGTTTCAATCAAACTTTACCATATTAGTAATAAAGGACTTATTATTTTGAAAATAATATTCCTCTAAATCTTTCCTACTTCTTTCGGGGCGTTCTTTCCTCTAGTTCAAGATGACTTCTGACAACCGGCGCAAGACTTCTGAAGCCGACAACACTCGCAACATCAACCATTCAGCTGAAGAGAATCCCAACACCAACAACCCTATTGGAAGAGTTTTACCCACCTAGGGAGCAACAGGACATCGTCAAACGAGTCTACCGTCAACACTAGATCATCCAACACTTGTAGAAGCCATGGCCAATCAAAATCAGCTCATCTCAGCTTTTCTTGCTCAAATGCAGCAGAAAACCCAAATTTAACAACAACAAGAGCAACTTCATCAGCTTCAGCGGGCCCAAGGACTTAACGTCCCTCGTAAACTGCCTACACCGGCACCAGCACCAGCTCCAGCTAAAGCATCTCAGCTATCAAAACTTCTCCAAGTCAGGCCCCTGACCTTTTCAAGCACCACCAACCCTATGGAAGTAGGTGATTAGCTTCGTGCAATCACTAAGAAGCTTGACCTCTTACCCTTCACATATCGTGAGAATGTGGCTTTCGCCACCCATCAGTTGCATGTAGTAGCCCCGGAGTGGTGGGATAACTTCCAGGAGGCTTAGGCCATGAACCATGTGGTCACTTGGGCTAAGTTTATATTTGCTTTCAAAGCTACCCACAATCCCTCAAGAATTGTCGCATTAAAGAAGCAAGAGTTTTGGGAACTTCAACATGGAAGCAAGACAGTCACAGAATACCTGCATGAGTACCTGAAGATGTTCAAACTAATACTAAGAGACAAGAAACGTTTTTGGGAGAACTAAAGGATGAACTGTCAGTTCAACTCATTACTGTGGATTACGCCAATTTTCAGAAGCTGGCGAACACAGAAATTCTCCAAGAGTCTGAGCAAAACAAGATAGATCAAAAGAAGAGGAAGTTTATTGCATATCATTACCAACAAGGAAGTAGTGAGAGACCCCTTCTCATGCCTACTTCTTAAGCACCAAGTATTCAACCTCAAACCGCATTCGATCCATAGAATGCCAAGGGAGGATCAAGTCTAGGAGTCCCACCCCAAGTACTGCCAACAAGTCAAGCTCCAATGCAGACTACCAAAGTCATGAAGGACAAGGACAGACATGGAAACCTTGAACTTTTTTTCAATTTTCATGAGGTAGGGCACTACTCCAGTAGATGCCCTTACTGGAAGAATTAGCAATCCTATGTTCCAAACCCGATGGTTCATACTCAAGTACATCACATCTCTACCATTGAAGACTAAGGTATGTCAGAAGTTGTTTTGAGTATGTCTCCTATCAACTCAGTACCAGTAGATGATCCGTTTGACTCTCAAGCAACACATTCTTCTGCTGCGGAGCACCGCTGAAGGCCTAGCCTCACGAGTTTTTCGAAGTTCGCTCTGAATCTCGTGGACGAGATTCTCTGTAAGGGGGTTCGGATTGTAACACTTTGATTTTTTAAAATTAAATAAATTGGAGAAAATAAAAATTTAAAATAATACAATTTGGTTTGAATAATATAATGATCTAAATGATAAGGAATTAAAAATCTCGAGAAATAATTCAATTTTTGAGTTGGACATTTTTAGCACCATGTGCTGGATCTATATTGGACGACCGAGATTAAGACCCGAACCGAGCATCTGGATCTTTTTTGACCACAATTGACAGGTATCGGTGAATCCTGGCCGTCAGATTTCACTTAAAACCGCTCCTTGATCGTAGCCATCCATCCATACCATTTTGCCTGTTTTAATCTCCACTGTCTGTTTTCATTTAAAACTTCCCCGCACGCCCGCCATGATCCTAGCTGTTGTATGAAGATCCGAGGGCTCTGATCACTCCAGTAGTCCAAATTCGACCATTCAAATTCCAAAAAATCCTCTTTTTATTATCTACAACTTGAACTAATTTAATTGAAATGTTTGTACAGTTTATTTTATTTATTTAATTGTTTATTCTTGTCGATTTGCGAGCAAAAAAGAATTTGAAGCTCCGAGTACACGAAGCCTTATCCCGAAGCACCTTCGTCTCCCTTCGCAGAGCAAGCCAATTCACACCCCAACCTCGATCATATTGAACTCATATTTTAAATTAATTTTTCTATAACCTATAGGATTTAATTGCATTAGTCCAATTAAAGCCCATGATTTATATTTATTAGATTCCATGACCTTGTACCGTAAACCCAAGCTATGCGTTTGATCCGTTTTCCTTGTCACCTATTTTAACGTTAGTTATTGCCCAAGTACTGACACAACTGATTAGTATGCTAAAAATTAGACATAGTTTAGCGTGGTTACTTTCATCTCTATTGTAATCCCCGATATTGTGTCATCTCTTTGTATTATAAAATGAGGGAGGTACATGGAAAATGGTTAAGTTTGATAGCATGATGGGTTTTGAGTGCAAGCGAGGGCATTGGTTGGTCACACCTGGGCACTATAAAGACCGGTATGTGGGATCTGTTGCAAAGCATATCGGTACTAACCACAAGTCTAATGGGTAGGACCTAACCCAGTGTTGATGCCATGATTTAGTAGAGCCCAGGCCTACCAAGGATGTCGTACGGCTAATAGAAGTCAAAGAGTGGTCTGGTTAAAGGTGGTCATGTTGGGGAATAGGGAGCTACGCTAGCCGGTAAATTCAAAATTTATGCCCTATGGCCCTAGGCTCATGCGCGTGTGAGATCATAGATTGGTACCTTCTAGCACAAGACGTGCTAGGTGCAGCGGAAGAAGATGTTGGAGCAGCGCATCTAGCCTCTCATTGCTTTGTCCTTGCCATCCTTCGCCGATCCGATCGATGAAAACAAAGTAGTCATTCGCATGTATATGTTCATGAGCATCGCTATTAGAGCAATGCCTCCATGGAGTCCACACGTACAGGGATGGAGTACCTCCCACGACAGTATGCTAGCACCGGACATGAGAGACAGGGATCCTTGACCTCAACATTTGAGATCAAGAAGGGGAGGAGAGAACTATTGGGTGGCTAGGTCTAATCTAGGCTTATTAATGTACCCAAGACGTCCTCCTCCTCTCCTTATATAGGGCTGAGGGCCCCTTGGTCATGCTTATCCCAAAACCGTAATAGATCCAATCTGTTTGCCCACATCAAAACTTCCGATCCTGCATCGGAACTTCCGATAGGGTATTTCAGGTCTCCTGATACAGTACGACACACAATAGATCCAATCTGTTATCACCCACCTCGGAACTTTTGATACCATATCGGAACTTCCGATGAGTACAAAATTCCTCTGATTCCAAATCGGAACTTCTAGCTCGTCAGTACTTCCGATACCATATTGGAACTTCCGAAGCATGAATTGTTCTATGTATCGAGACTAGAAATTAATCGAAACATCCGATACTACCTATCGGAACTTCCGATCCATGGAATTTTCTTGGGCATATCCTTCAAGTTAAGGAAGCCCATCCATATTGTTACAATATGACCGAACGTGCAGGGGTTTATGAAGGAGAGAAAAGATAAAGATTATCCATAATTAGTTACAAGGTAGATTACTTGGACGGCAAGTCTTTGGACATACAATCAACCACAACAAACTACTACTTTCGGTGCATCGCCACCCTTGGATTTCCAAGGTTAATCCCGACGGGACTTGGCAATTGGAACAGGGCTGCATCATCTTGATCTTCGGTGAAGAGGTGAATCCGGCCACCCCGATGATCACATTAGTTAAGGTTTGTTCTTCAAGGCTACATTTGCATTGATCTCTTTAGGTATCAGCTTGATCGGTGTAATCATCGGGTTTATCTTGGTATATTTTGCTAAGTCTAAGGCTGCATCGGTTTTGATCTCTTATATTGATGTGAATTAGGTGTAGTAGCTCGAGGCTTCATCGGTTAAGTTTGATATCTTGATCTATTGTATCTTGTTCATGCTATTTATGCCATTCATCTAAATAAAGTATGCCCGATGCGTTGAATTGTAATTGATTTATCATGATTAGCGACTATCTGTCTTGGGTACAATCTTGCAGTTGTGGTGATTTAATGATATGAATATGTTATTTGGCATGACTGTGTTTCATATCCACCTAGGAGGCATTCATTGGCCCTATTGCACAAGAACGCTATCTTATTGGCTGATAGAGTGTTCAACCCGATGGCATGGCTGTGGTTATCGGCCCCATGGCTGATAGGCACACTTATTCCTTCTTATTTAATTCCCACCACAGTCATCGACTTGATAGCCGATCGGCATTACTACTAATGATATTTCTTTATGATTCATTATCAGTTGCAAGGTCAAACATATTGGCATACTTAGAACCTTCTAAGATTATAGGACCTACACTGGAGTTAAGTAGATCTCTCAGGCCACACGTGTGACCAAAAAATACACCAACACATAGAGTATGGAATGTCTCAACATGATGCACTGAGCGGTGGAGTCGATGAAGTCAGGACGGATGGTGACGTGATACTCCTAATTACCGATATAATGTGGCACAAAAGGGGTTCTACGGTATCCAATGTGTTATAGTGTCGGTGAAACCTAGTGTGGTTGTCCTTGTGTTGAGGCGGTCCATATTAAGGGTTTTGGCATGGACTTGGTCAAGGTACCGTGGTGGTACTTTGGTTCACACCGCATTAGTGCCTTGTGGGTAAAGTTGCACACCTCTTATCAGAGTTTAATCTTTTCGAAAATCCTGCCCACAGTCAAGGGCAAACTGAGTGATGTTCTCCGTAGTTACACTAATGATCTGGAAATGATTGGTAACTGGTTGATAAGTATTGTTGTGCAATGAATACTGGTGTACTACTCGAGGTAATGGTGGTTTCATCTATATCTTTTACTTACTATTACATAAACTTGTTCATTATAATTGCTTAATTACAAAATGTACTTTTCTGCAAAACAAACCATATGCCCATCCCTTGTTACTATCCTTGCATTATGTTGCTTTCGATGTCTTCTTGAGTACTTTTATACTCATCCTCATTGATTTCACCCCTAGAAGCTGCATACTATGAAGAAGAAGGTCTGGAGTAGCTGTCCTAGTTAAGGTGCGATCCGTGGAGCAATATGTTCATCATAGCTTTTTATTATTTTCTTCTGCGGTGTAATAATTGTAGCCCACGAGCTACAAATTTGTTTGATGTAAGACGTTATCGCATGATGAGCATTTTGTAAATTGACTTTCTTAAGGAAATTCAATAAAGTTGGAAATTGTTAAATTTCAAGCGTTACAAACCATGCTAGTGGATTCCTGTACACCATCAACAAGGGCCATAATTGGGCTGGGCGGGTCCATATACACGCTACTAGGTGGGATGGCCCCACTGCTAGAGCCTTGCAGCCCATCGCTAGGAACTGCTGATGTGGTGATTTAATGATATGAATATGTTATTTGGCATGCCAAGTTTAGTTTCTATTGGAATACAAGCTAATAGGTTATATTTGTTTCTGAGAAACCTAGTTGAAATGTCCCTTGGTTTCAAGTCTTTTATGAGTGATTGACAAGTTTCCTTCTGGGCGAAGGGGTTCCTCCGAAGGGGTTCAGAGGCATTTTACCAAAGGGTTCTGGGTTTGCTGGCCGCAGCTGTCACAGCGGAGTATGTCTGTTGGAGGGGTCCGGCAGAATACAATGAAAAGTTTGTACCAAAGGGCTTGGTACTTTGGGTGGTACACCGGAGTGTGTATCGAAGGCTGTTTACTAGAGAGGTCACCGGGGTATTGGGAACACTTGTATTCTTGTCGGTGGTGTGCAGGTGACTTCGGAGGCGATGGGACGGTTCACAGCGAGTGAACCTGGGTCAAGCGGGAGGCTTGATGCCAGGCGAGCGGGGAGCTTGGTCATGAAGGTTGTGTGGGGTCGAGGTCGGTCCTCGCGTCAAGGTGCGCCAAGTGAAGGCAGAAAGTGCGGAGGGTGGCTCCGACTGAAGGTACCCCGATGCAAAGTCCTCAGAGGCGAGGCACTTCGAAGGCTACTCCGAAAGGAGTGACTTCGGAGTTTGGTGGACAAAGTCCTCAGAATTGAAGCAAGGCTTTCGAAGTGAGCTCCGGAAGGAGGCACTCAAAAGGACACCTCACAAAGGTCTCAGAAGTCAAGGAGCATCAAAGGCATGGTCCAGATAAGGGTCTTCGTGGAGTGTGCTCAGGGCTGAGACACTGCGAAGGGGTGCTGATGGATATGTTTCATGCGTAGGCCTTGGACAGATAGACTTCGAAAGGTGGCAAAGGTACTCTGAAGGTGGGGCTTTAGAGTGTGGCTGACTTGAGGTACTTCGGCCATGCATGGCTTCGGTACATGGACTGATGGAGTTCGAAGCTTGAAGTAGCTATGAAGCTGTGGTGTTACACTCCAGAGGTGATGGTGCGAAGGCTCAAGAGCTTTGACGTCTTCGACTCAAAATCGTTAGTGTATCGAAGACTGTCTTCGGTGAAGTGAAGGCCTTTGGGTTCGAATCTTGTCATCGAAGCTTCTGCACACTTCGTGTGCGAAGGGGGCTTCAAAAGATTCCACTTTGCAAAAGTTGATCGTGTCTGCTCTACAAAGGATGATGTTTTCTCCTCTGCGAAACTGACAAAAGGAGCCTCCAGTAAAGTAGACAACCATCTGTACCGCCTTATCTGGCTGAGTGTAGGACCGAAAGTAGCGACAAGAGGGGGGTGAATGGGCGCCTAAAAATTTCTTGCTAAACTATATTTTAATCCCAACACCCAAATAAACTTAACCAGACAAATAATATTGGCAAAGTAATTTACTGGAATAAAACTTGTCTAGCTCAAAAATAACGTACGCAAAATACCCAAAATATTAATAAAATATTCAGATTGCGGTCTAAAAATAAAATACTAATCAACTAAATAATAACATGGATCATCCAAAAATTAATTCAGAACTAAACATAAAAGATTTCATGTAAATGTAGAATAGAAATATTACTGCGACTAGATAAACATATATATATATATATATGATTAGATGGAAAAAATATTTAATTAAAAATATGCGAACACTATTAATGTTTTGATAGATAAAAATTAATCCCGAATTTTCTAAACAGATCTGCAGCTAATTAGGCAAAAGATAAAGACTGGTTTAATTTAAACTGCTGAAAAATAAGGGATTAAAAAACTGATTACCTTCGCCGTGAAAATTCCACCGTGGAAGTCCTGCAGAGTAGCTGCGCAAGCTAGCTATCCTGACCGCCTGGACTCTACACACGGAAAGCTGCGCCACACATGCTACTTTTTCATGCGCCGTGGGGCCCGCTGTGCAGCAAGAAGCTGAGTGTGCGAAGTAGCAGCCGTGCACTTGCCTGGAGAAGAAAATAATTTTCTTTGCCTCGGTATCCGTGCGCAAGTGATGTCAAGCCTGCATGAAGAAGCACAACGCCGGTGGGTCCCACCAAAGTTGCACGGCCAGGATTGCCGTGCTTCTATCGCCGGCGTAAAGAATCCCTTCGGCCTGCGTGTCTGGATGCACGTGATGCCAACAAATACCGGCGGGAAAGCTTCTCCTGGTTTGCGCGCACGAAAAAAGAAAAACGCAGTGGAGAGGAGCAACCGGCGAAACAAATTGGAGATCTGAAATCGGTGGGTAACGAAAATGGACTGTAGATTGATCTACTAAAAAACAGTCATCTATCCCCAAGGGGATAGGGGCGTATTTATAGGCGACTCCTAATACATGATAAGACTAATTTACCCTCAAGTAAATAAAGTGACTCTAAAATAAATTCCGAAAATTACTAAAAAATTATTAGAAAAATCACTTGACTCAACTAAAAATATTCTAAACTTAAAAACTAAATATTAATATCCTAAAAACGAATTAATCATAGATTGTCAGTTTTGCGTCGAAACTGACAAAGCGTCCACCGTCTTCGCACCGGGTACCCGGATTGGGCCGACCCGACCGTGCAACTTCCTCAGCACGGCAATCGCTCGCCGCCCGTGTACCTGAGTCAAACCCAGTCAACAGACCGGTGGATCATCTGTCGCTCCTAGCCATGTACCCGGATTGGGCCAGCCCAACTCCGCGGCTCCTCTGCCCGACCATCGCTAACTACCCGTGTACCTGAGTCACATGCGCCTCAAACTCGGCAGGTCTTCATCTCTCCCTTCCTTTGACTTTTGTTGACAATCACTCATCACATGTGGAATATCAAAACCATATTCTTCAACATGGTTTCTCAATCTCCCCCTTGATTAGTGCATTGTCAAAACCCTTTTCAGCTCATCTCCAGAACCTGCAAAACATGTGGAAACAAGAAAACAAAAGAGAATAGAAGAAAGAAAATAAAGGTTTAACCCTAATAACCAAAAGCCAAACAAAAGCACGAAAACAGTCATTATGGTTAACCAAAAATAAAGCCTCAAAAACAAGTGCAATCTCAAAATTACTAACAAGGAACTCCCCCTGAAATAAATCCCAGAGAAAGCTAAAAATGTACTCCAAAATTTCTCCCCCTTGTTGACAAATGGACTCATCAAGTGAGACTAAATGCACTCTAAAGAGACATAGACACAAACTCCCCCTGGAATGCAGCTCCCCCTCAAAATATGCTACGAATGCAGATGGGGTGCAGGTGGAGTGTGAAAAGCATGCTTCTTAGATATGATTAACTGCAATTACAACATCTAACAAGTATAGCAAAAGATATACTGTCTAAGATACATGACATGATCAGTGCAATAGATGATATCTTAAGAAAATCATTAGCACGCATTTTTCAATTTTTGCAAAAACAAAAGCATCACCACTTTTTCTAGTAGACAAGCAAAGTAAAGCATGAGATGCAAAAGCTAACTGATATCTACCAAAATAAGCATTGTCCAAAACAAAGTGCTTCAGCAAACTTGTCATCTTTTTAAATTTTTCAGACTGATTCTTTTTCCTTTTTATTTTTTTCATTTCTGCCAGGGGTTATTTGCATGTCAAACCTTATGCTAACCGACCAAGTCAAGCCTAGGCGAGAACTGGACCATCAGAAGCTTAAGACATTGGTCTTGGCATACATTACACCATCCTAGTTCATACCAAAGTGCTATGGTAAGCAGTCCAGAACAATGCAATGCGACAAAAGCAAACCCACCTGGATCTTCTCTGATAATCATAAAAATGAATAAATTTTTCATTTTTCTGAATTTTTATCATTTTTATAGTACATTTTTCATATTTAAAGCTTATGGATGTCCAAGTTGCATATCTGCATCTAAGTAAGGATCTAGCTACCAGGCATGTAAAAGATAGTGAAAGCATTCAGCCTACACATGCTAGTTACCAGAAGCAATGGTGATCATTTTTCAATTTTAAAGCATAAAAGCCATGCATATGACAAATATCAGATATATCATGTGAAACGAACCAGAACATGATCATCGACAAGTAATCAAAAGCATATACTAGCTAGAGAAAGTAAAGCAGATTAATCATATAACAGAATGAGGAGCCATGCTGAATAGCATGGGCCTCATGGCTCCAGATGTGATGAGTCATTGTCAACGATAGTCAAAGAGGACAGAAGAAGAAGAGATCTGCTGGTACATGGGCCACGTGTGACTCAGGTACACGGGCAGTGAGCGACTGTCGGGCAGAGGAGGCTGCGAAGTCGGGCTGGCCCAATCCGGGTACATGGGCCAGGAGCAGCAGAAGACCCACTGAACTGTTTGACCAGGACTGACTCAGGTACACGGGCGGTGAGCGATTGCCGGGCTGAGAGAGCTGCGGAGTCGGGCCGGCCCAATCCGGGTACCTGGTGCAAAGTCGGTGGAGGCTTTGTCAGTTTCGGCGCAAAACTGACAACCGTTGATCTTGTATCCGACTGTCCAGAAGAGAAGCCGTAGTCGCTACGAAAGCTGAGCTTCCGGATAAGTCATCTGTAACTCTAGGCCCACAGTCAGTCAGTTGTGTCTGTAAAAATACCTAAGGGCAGTAGAGTCTTTTCCTTTATTCGTGAGTCTGTAAAAACCCTAAGGGGCTGGTAGAATATTCCTAGTGGTGGGCTGCCTATAAATAGGACCCCAATCCCTAGGGTTTGGACTACCCTTTAGGCTGAAATCTATTCCACTCTATTAGGTCACTTTTTGTCTCTTGCCTTGCCTCTCTCCTCTTTTACTCTTGCTTGCGCCGCCAGGAGTTCTTGCCCCTGATTGTTGCTGTTTTGCATTTATTATTGAAGTGGAGTTTCACTTCCACGTGCGTAACAACATCAGAGGTTTTTAATGGCTTAATTTCTTCTGCACAGCAAGTTTTTCCATGATTTTTGAGGCCTTGGAAGCTTCGGCTGGGTGTGTTCTTCACGATAGTAGTACTAGTTCTTGCTGTTGCAAGTAGTGCTGCTTTACTGTAGCTATAGTGTTCTGTGCAGCTTTTTACCTTCTACTGCACAGCTTTTTAATCGAAGCTGACAGGCTCTATCACCTTTTCTGGCTGTGTTTCTGGCGAAGCCCTTCTCTGTTCGAAGCCCCTCAGCTCCGTGAGGCAGTCTTCGATCTATTATCTTCAAAGGCTTCGTTCAAACCTCGAACTTCGGTTTTTGTGTCCGAGTTGCTAGCTTCGAAGTATTTTCTGAACGGACAGCATCACATACTTCGAACGACGTTGCGAAGGTACTCCGGCCCTATCTGTTCGAAGTGCACACTTCGTTAGGTTTCGAAGTTGGCTTCGAAGCTTGTCTTTCTGCTTGACTTCATTTTGGTTCTCTGTGGCGTGTCAACCTTCGCTTCTCTTTTCGAAGGTTACTCTTGTCGAAGGTAGTGTGTAGGCTTCGGATTTGGTGCCTCTGTCGTGTGACAGGCTTCGCTTCTTTTTTCGAAGGTAGTCCATCTGTGTGTTGTTTTTCGAAGTTTCCTGTTCGAGGGTTTTTGGTTCGAAGTGCTCCGTTCGGAGCTGCGCCCGAAGCCTTGCCTTCGAAGTACATACTTCGAAGCAGGCTCCGGCTCTGTCATGCTTCGCTTCGAAGCATACTTCGCTTCCTTCCACTTCGAACTAGGATAGACCAAAACACCTTCGGCATCTACGACAAGCTTCGCAACTGACCTCCGAAGCAGGCTCCGCAACCAACCTCCGAAGTAGGCTTCGTCCAGCGAAGCTGTCTTGGTCAATCATCTCCGGAGAAGACCTCGACGAGCAAAGCAGGCTTCGCCAAGTTCCGAACAGGAGACAAAATAGGACAGAAACTTCTCATTTCATCTTACATATACTTAGATCATTTCATTGGGAAGTTTAGGCCTGTTACACAGTGTTCATCTGCCTAGATGCACTTCTTTAATAGTTCTCTGTTTAACAACAATCGCTTCTAGGTTAGATACCTTTAGACTTAGGCCTTCTGTTTTATTTTCTACTGCTTAGTCTTTTGAGGTGCGTTGGGTATTAGGAACAGGCCATTGATTCGAAAGAATTTTTTAAGGCGCCCATTCACCCCCCCTCTGGTCGCTACTTTTGGTCCTACAAGTGGTATCAGAGCATGGTTAGGGTTTTTCCATACCTTAACCGGTTCTAAACCCCGGTAGTGACCATGAAATCTCCTGGCAAGGTCCCGTCCTTGGAAGCCTATGGCTATAACTATTGGAAGACTCGCATGCGAGCCTATCTTATGAGCCAGGGTTCGGACATTTGGGACATTTGCGTTCACACCACATTTGTCATATTGCCAGTAGCTGAGCATGGTACTGCTGGTATCATTGCTCAGCATCTGAGCAACAGTAAGGTTGTGAACATTTTGTTTTTTGGTTTAGGTCCCACTGAGTTTGAGCGTGTGAGTCATCTCTCCACTGCGAGAGAGATCTGGGCTACCCTCAAGGCACACCATGAGGGAACAGCACAGGTCAAGGCTCGGCTCTATCAGACCTACCGACGTGAATATGAGAATTTCACACAGAAGCCGGGTGAATCTGTTGAGGCTTTGTTTGGTCGTTTTCAGTCGATCATAAACAAGCTTCGGGACAACAAGGCTGAGGGTGCTCAGTTAGTCTCAGATCATGAGCAGGCGCTCAAGGTTCTCCATACCTTGGACCCAAAGATCTGGGAGATCAAGGTATCCTCTATCGTTGAGAGCACTTCTTACGATACCTTGACCATTTCTGAGTTATTTAGCAAGCTGAAGGCCACTGAGGTAGATATCCAGTTGAGATCAAATTTCACTGGTTCTGGATCAAAATCCCTGGCCCTTGCTACACCTTTTGTTGATCCCTCTTCTGTGAGCTGTGCTGTGTTCTCCTTGATGTCTATCACTGAGGACCAGCTTGAGTCTTTGGGAGATGATGATTTGTGTCTCTTTAACAACCGGGTGCGTCGTGTCTATGACAAGAGAATGTTCAAAAGACACGGCACAAAATCCGGATGCTTTGAGTGTGGTGATCCAGGACACTTCATCGCCGACTGCCCTAAGCGAAATGGACACAAGAAGGGCACCAGTGGCAGCTTCCATGACTCCGGCAAGAATGAGAGCTCATCCTTCAACAAGGGCAAGCCGAAGACCCGATTCTTCAAGAAGGCCCTGAAGGACTACCGGCGAGAGAACAAGAAGCGCGACAAGGCCTTCTTCGCCGAGATGGAGAAGAGCTACTCCAAGCAGGCCACGTCTTCTTCCTCTTCATCGAGCTCAAGCGATGAGGAGATCGCCATCAGAAAGGGGAAGGACAAAGACGATCCGGCGGGCCTCTGCTTCATGGCCTTCGGAGACAAGCCGAAGAGCCGCTCACACCAGCGCCGAAGATCACGCAAGAGCTTCTTCTCAATGGCTCTTGGGGATAGGGAAGAAAAGAGCTCCTCCGACGACTCCGACGACGACGACAACAAGGATCAGGGACTGGAGGATGTTTGGATCATGGACTCGGGATGCTCTCGCCATATGATGGGACATCGCATATGGTTCTCCAGTCTCACTCCCCCGAGCTCCAAAGAATATATCACGTTCGGGAACAGCGGTCAAGGGAAAGTAAGTGGCATAGGCTCAATTCGCATTTCAGATCATTTCTCTTTAAAGAATGTTGCTTTGGTTAAAAATTTGAACTTCAACTTGATTTCTGTGTCGCAACTTCTTGAGGATGGTTTGGAAGTGCATTTTAAGAAGGGCAATTCTTCTGTGGTTGATTCTAGAGGGTCTTTGGTTTGTCAGATTTTACCCTTCGGTAAAGTTTTTCGAATTGACTTCTCTAGTTCTTTTGGCCCTTCTCGCTGTTTGATTGCTGGATCTTCTTCAGAGCTCTGGAAGTGGCATAGGAGGTTAGGTCACTTGAATTTTGATCTGCTAGTCAGGTTAAGCTCTATGGACCTCATCCGAGGATTGCCCAAGCTTAAGATGGAGAAGGATCTAGTTTGTCATCCCTGTCGTCATGGGAAAATGGTTGCCGCTTCTCACGCACCTGTGACTCAGGTGATGACTTCATATCCGGGCGAGCTTTTACATTTGGACACTGTAGGTCCAGCTCGGGTACGCTCAGTCGGTGGGAAGTGGTATACACTTGTAATTGTTGACGACTTTTCTCGATTCTCGTGGGTTTTCTTTTTGGAGTCTAAGGATGAAACTTTTCATTTTGTCCACGACCTGATTTTGAAGCTGAAGAATGAGAACAATGGTTGGATGCGAGCAATTCGCTCCGACAACGGCTCTGAGTTCAAGAACTCTCAGTTCGTCAGCTTCTGTAGTGATCAGGGTCTGGATCATCAGTTTTCTTCTCCTTACACTCCCCCACAGAACGGCGTTGTGGAACGAAAGAACCGCACGCTAGTCGAGATGGCCAAGACGATGCTCGATGAGCACAGGACTCCTAGGCGTTTTTGGGCTGAAGCCATGAACACGGCTTGCTATCTGGCCAACCGCATCTTTCTTAGAGCTTACCTTGGTAAGACATCATATGAATTGCGGTTCGGCAGACAGCCCAAGGTGAGCCACTTGTGAGCGTTTGGCTGCAAGTGCTTTGTGCTCAAGAAGGGAGGGCATTTGGACAAGTTTGAGTCTCGTTGCTGGGATGGTGTTTTTCTTGGTTATGCTTTGCATTCTCGAGGTTTTCGTGTTTGGAACCTCGAATCCCAGCTGCTTGTCGAGACTTGTGAAGTTTCATTTGATGAGTCCTTGCCTTCTTTGACTCCTTTTGAGCTTTCTGGTGATGATGAGCTCGGAGAGTCCATCTTTGAGGAAGATGAGGATACTCCAGCTGCTGATGAGGGTGGGCCTTCTGCATCCCCCGCAGAGCCCACACCTTCTGAGACTTCGACTGATGAGGAGGGCGGACCTCTGATCACTTCTTCCACTACGATCGAGCCCCCTCAGTCAAGTCCAGAGGTGCCAGCTGCTGACTCCGGTGAGGTGACTTCGGATCACCAGGGAACCCGAGCAGTTCAGCGTGATCACCCCTCAGAGCTCATCATTGGTGATTTGACTGAGAGGACTTTGCGTTCTTCTGCCTCTCTTGCTGTGTTTGCTGAATCTGCGTTTGTTGCATCTTTTGAGCCTAGAGACGTTTCTCATGCTCTTTCTGATTCAAATTGGATTAATGCTATGCAAGAAGAGCTTGAGAATTTTGTCCGCAATCGGGTTTGGACGCTAGTTGAGCCGCCACCAGGATGCAACCCCATAGGCACCAAATGGGTATTCAAGAACAAACAAGGTGAAGATGGGGTTGTGGTGCGCAACAAGGCTCGACTAGTTGCCCAGGGTTATTGCCAGAAGGAAGGTATTGACTTTGAAGAAACCTTCGCTCCTGTTGCCCGTCTTGAGTCCATTCGTATTCTTCTAGCTTTTGCCGTTTCGAAGGGTTTTAAGCTTTTTCAAATGGATGTTAAGAGTGCTTTTCTGAACGGGTACATAGAAGAGGAGGTTTATGTTAGGCAACCCCCCGGTTTTGAGAACTCGAAGTTTCCTCGACATGTTTTTAAATTGCATAAAGCTTTATACGGGTTGAAGCAAGTCCTGAGGGCTTGGTATGACCGGTTGAAGAAATTTTTGTTGGGGAAGGGCTTTGTGATGGGTTCTGTGGACAAAACTCTTTTCTTGCTCAGAGATGCTTCAGATTTTTTAGTTGCTCAGATTTACGTGGACGATATTATTTTTGGTGGTACTACTAATGATCTTGTGTCCAAGTTCTCTGAGCAGATGCACAGTGAGTTTGAGATGAGCCTCATGGGTGAGCTCAAGTACTTCTTAGGGCTCCAGATCAAGCAGACCAAGGACAGCACCTTCATCCACCAAGGTAAGTACACTCGTGACATGCTTAAGAAATTTGACTTTGGTGGTGAGTTGAAGCCGCAGATGACCCCGATGGGCACATCTGGGGGTCTGGACAAGGACGAGAGCGGCGTCAAGGTCAATGAAAGGGAGTTTCGAGGGATGATCGGTTCGCTGTTATACTTAACGGCAACAAGACCGGACATACAGTTCGCCGTGGGACTTTGCGCGCGCTTCCAGTCTTCACCACGCGCGTCTCATCGGCAGGCTGTCAAGTGCATCTTCAGGTATCTCACTTATGCGCCTGATCTTGGTCTTTTCTATTCAGCATCATCATCTCTTGATTTATCTGGCTTTTCGGATGCCGACTTTGGTGGGTGCCGGTTGGATCGCAAGTCGACTTCCGGTACTTGCCAGTTTCTTGGTTCTTCTCTTGTCTCTTGGTCTTCTCGAAAGCAATCTGGAGTTGCTCTTTCGACCACAGAGGCTGAGTACGTAGCTGCTGCTAGCTGCTGCTCACAGTTGGTTTGGATGATTTCCACTCTACGAGATTTTGGGTTGTTCTTTCCTACCAGGGTTCCATTGTTTTGCGACAGCACTAGTGCTATTAGTGTAGGGAAAAACCCGTGTCTCCATTCAAAAACCAAACATATTGATGTGCGCTTTCACTTCTTGTGGGATCAATATGAGAAAGGTGTCATTGACCTTGTTCATGTTGATACCCATCATCAGTTGGCTGACATTTTCACCAAACCCCTAGATCAGTCTACCTTTGAGCGTTTACGAGGGGATTTGGGTGTTGTGTATCCTTTTTAGGATATTTTGCGTCAGTTTTCTTTCTTCTTTACTCTTTTCTTGAGTCTTTCTGTGTGTGTTCATATCTTGCATATTCACATATCACACTTTTGAGCTTGCTTCTGTTATATGATTGAACTGCCTTACTTATTCTAGCTGGTACATGCTTTTGATTACTTGTCGATGATCATGCTTTGCTTCAGTTCAAATGATATGCTGATATCTGTCATATGCATTGCTTTTATGCTTTAAAATTAAAAAATGATCACCATTGCTTCTGGTAACTAGCATGCGTAGGCTGAATGTTCTTGCTATCTGTTACATGCCTTGTAGCTAGTTTCTGAATTAGATGCAAATATGCAACTTGGACATATGTATGCTTTAAACATGGAAATGTGCTATAAAAATGATGAAAATTCGAGAACAATGAAAATTCCATGCCTTTTTGTGCATAACTTGAAAAGATCCAGGTGGGTTTGCTTTGTCGCATTACATCTGTTCTGGACTGCATACCATAGCACTTTGGTATGAACTAGGTCAGTGTAGTGTATGCCAAGACCAATGTCTTAAGCTTCTGATGGTCCAGTTCTGGCCTAGGCTTGACTTGGTCGGTCAGCATAAGGTTTGACATGCAAATAACCCCTGGCAAAAATGAAAAAGGGAAAAGAAAAAGCTTGAAGATTGAAATAATAACAAGTTTGTTGAAGCACTTTGTTTCTGAACAAAGCTTATCTTGGTAGATATCAGTTAGCTTTTGCATCTCATGTTTTACCTTGCTTGTTTTACTGGAAAATGTGGTGATACTTTTTTTTGCAAAAAACTAAAAAATGCGTGCTAATGATTTTCTTTAGATATCATCTGTTGCACTGATCATGCCATGTATCGTTACAGTATGTCTTTTGCTGTATCTGTTAGATGTTGTAATTGCAGTCAATCATATTTGAGAAGCATGCTTTCTACACTCCTTATGCACTCCAGTTGAATTCACTGCATATTTTGAGGGGGAGTTGCATTTCAGGGGGAGTCTGTGTCTCTATTGAGTGCTTGATGAGTTCACTTGTCAACAAGGGGGAGAAAATTTGGGATCAGAGTTTAAGGGGGAGTTTTTACTCTGTTGATATCCTTGTTGTTCTGAAATCGCACTCATTTTGAGCTTTTATGTTTTGGTTAACCATAATGACCGCTTCTTGCTTTTGTTCGGCTTTTGGTCATTAGGGTTAAACTTTTTACCTTATTTTTTCTTCTTCTTTGTTTTCTTGTGTTTTGTTTTCGTGTTTCCACATTTGTTCGCAGGTGCTGAAGAGCTGAAGAAGAGGAGTGTTGACAATGCACTCATCAAGGGGGAGATTGAGGAGCCATGCTGAATAGCATGGGCCTCATGGCTCCAGATGTGATGAGTCATTGTCAACGATAGTCAAAGAGGACAGAAGAAGAAGAGATCTGCTGGTACATGGGCCGCGTGTGACTCAGGTACACGGGCAGTGAGCGACTGTCGGGCAGAGGAGGCTGCGAAGTCGGGCTGGCCCAATCCGGGTACATGGGCCAGGAGCAGCAGAAGACCCACTGAACTGTTTGACCAGGACTGACTCAGGTACACGGGCGGTGAGCGATTGCCAGGCTGAGAGAGCTGCGGAGTCGGGCCGGCCCAATCCGGGTACCTGGTGCAAAGTCGGTGGAGGCTTTGTCAGTTTCGGTGCAAAACTGACAACCGTTGATCTTGTATCCGACTGTCCAGAAGAGAAGCCGTAGTCGCTACGAAAGCTGAGCTTCCGGATAAGTCATCTGTAACTCTAGGCCCACAGTCAGTCAGTTGTGTCTGTAAAAATACCTAAGGGCAGTAGAGTCTTTTCCTTTATTCGTGAGTCTGTAAAAACCCTAAGGGGCTGATAGAATATTCCTAGTGGTGGGCTGCCTATAAATAGGACCCCAATCCCTAGGGTTTGGACTACCCTTTTGGCTGAAATCTATTCCACTCTATTGGGTCACTTTTTGTCTCTTGCCTTGCCTCTCTCCTCTTTTACTCTTGCTTGCGCCGCCAGGAGTTCTTGCCCCTGATTGTTGCTGTTTTGCATTTATTATTGAAGTGGAGTTTCACTTCCACGTGCGTGTTTCTGGCTGTGTTTCTGGCGAAGCCCTTCTCTGTTCGAAGCCCCTCAGCTCCGTGAGGCAGGCTTCGATCTATTATCTTCAAAGGCTTCGTTCAAACCTCGAACTTCGGTTTTTGTGTCCGAGTTGCTAGCTTCGAAGTATTTTCTGAACGTACAGCATCGCATACTTCGAACGACGCTGCGAAGGTACTCCGGCCCTATCTGTTCGAAGTGCACACTTCGTTAGGTTTCGAAGTTGGCTTCGAAGCTTGTCTTTCTGCTTGACTTCGTTTTGGTTCTCTGTGGCGTGTCAACCTTCGCTTCTCTTTTCGAAGGTTACTCTTGTCGAAGGTAGTGTGTAGGCTTCGGATTTGGTGCCTCTGTCGTGTGACAGGCTTCGCTTCTTTGTTCGAAGCTAGTCCGTCTGTGTGTTGTTTTTCAAAGTTTCATGTTCGATGGTTTTTGGTTCGAAGTGCTCTGTTCGGAGCTGCGCCCGAAGCCTTGCCTTCGAAGTACATACTTCGAAGCAGGTTCCGGCTCTGTCATGCTTCGCTTCGAAGCATACTTCGCTTCTTGCCACTTCGAACTAGGATAGACCAAAACACCTTCGGCATCTACGACAAGCTTCGCAATTGACCTCCGAAGCAGGCTCCGCAACCAACCTCCGAAGCAGGCTTCGTCCAGCGAAGCTGTCTTGGTCAATCATCTCCGGAGAAGACCTCGACGAGCGAAGCAGGCTTCGCCAAGTTCCGAACAGGAGACAAAATAGGACAGAAACTTCTCATTTCATCTTACATATACTTAGATCATTTCATTGGGAAGTTTAGGCCTATTACACAGTGTTCATCTACCTAGATGCACTTCTTTAATAGTTCTCTGTTTAACAACAATCGCTTCTAGGTTAGATACCTTAGACTTAGGCCTTCTGTTTTATTTTCTGCTGCTTAGTCTTTTGAGGTGCGTTGGGTATTGGGAACAGGCCATTGATTCGAAAGAATTTTTAAGGCGCCCATTCACCCCCCCTCTGGTCGCTACTTTCGGTCCTACACAGAAGCAAGCTCAAAATGTGATTGATGATTATGCATGATATGAACGCACACAAAAGGACTCAATAAAAATACAGAAGAAGGAAAAACTGATACCAATGAAAAGCTGACTCAAAATATCCTAAAAAAGATACACAGCTCCCAAAACACGATCAATAATCATGAGTGGGACCAAACGGTCCAATGCCAGGTTTAGTAAAAGTGTTGAACCAGTGTCGAGCCATCTGCGCGTATGTAGGAAAGCAAAAGGAATCATATGAGTTTGTACTGAAGCGCGGATCAAAGCGCGGTCCTCTGTTCTGCCTAAAATCACGGTCGCGAGATCCAAAACCGTACACCGAACGATATGGAACTCTGCCAGAACGGAAACCATCCTTCGGAGCACGATCATAAAAACCGTCTTCACTACCACCACCTACATGACGTGGCCTTGCCTCTAGCCTCTCTCTACGTCGAGGGACTCTCTGTCTACCACCCTGCTGGTAGAACTGCTCCTACCCACCTCGAGCTCTCTCTGCTCGCTCAACCCGCTTCCTCCTGAAGCAAAACTCCTCAAGATGCCCGTCTCTCTGACAAAACTCACAGTGATAGGTAGGCTTCTTGGGATGTTGTTGTGGTTTAGGGTTCTTAGGCTTGGTGGTGTTGGGTGTAGCATCTTTGGTGTGAGAGGGTCCAGTTAAAGAATCAAGAGAAGTGTGGAGAGTGTTAGGTTTTGGAACCCAGATCTGCTTCTTAGGTGGAGCTTTGGGCTGTTCTTGGAACACTCCATCCTTGGGCTGACTATCCTTAAAAGACTCAGTGGAGTGAGTCTTGGGATATCTCTGTTTGGGAGTCATCTTACTCCACTCCACTGCTTGGCTAATGACGCTCTCAAAATCAGCCTAGTTATAGGTGTAACCTACCCCAAACCCATCTTGTCTCTTGAACTGCTGGGTCATCATGCTGAGTTGTGGCTCTTTAGTACTGATCCAACTCAGGATTGAACGGAGGTAAAAGTTCTCGTTCTGAACATCAGCTAGCTCCTCTCTCAAAGAAGCTAACACCTCCACCTGAGACAAGCAGATCTCACACTCTTTATCAACTTTGACAGACTTCTCAGCTTTTAGCTTAATCAACTCCATTCTAATGGATAAGCAGTTCTCACAAACAGTGGATGGAACTGACAAGGTCTCAAGCTCTAGCTTAGTCTGCTCCAACTCAGCTCTCACTCCAGCTAACTCGCTCAACTGCTCATCACTATTGGCTCTCAACTCGGCTATACTAGCTAAATGGGATGGGCAGTCTGCACAAGGTGCGACGACAGTGACATGAGCATCTTTCAGCTCCTGCTGAGCGCTCTCAAGCTCAGTGTCCAATGCGTCTCTCTCATCTACTCTCTTTGTGTACTTGGACTTAAGAGTCGTCAGGTCACACAACAGCACCTCATAGTTAGGGCACTCACCACTATCACCCAAGCAAGGAGAAGAAGACAGACTCTCAATCTTACCATTTGCTATGGAAAGCTCACTATCAAGCTCATCTATCCTCTTCTTAGCCCCTCTAAGCAATTTCTCCCGATACTTCAACTCCTGACTATTCTGTTCTAGTAAATTAACAACTTCTTATTCATAGGAAGATGCCTTTTCATCATTGTCGTCGTCGGAGTCGTCGGAGGAGTCCTTCTCTTTCTTCTCCCCAAGAGCCATTGAGCAGAAGCTCTTGTGGGGTGTTCGGCTGTGACGTGAGCGACTCTTCGGCTTGTTCCCGAAGGTCATGAAACAGAGGCCCGCTGGATTGTCCCTGTACTTACCCTTCCTGATCATGATTTCTTCATCACTTGAACTTGAAGATGAGGAGGAAGACGAGGATCTCTTTGAGTATCTTTTCTCCATCTCGGCGAAAAAGGTCTTGTCTCGCTTCTTGTTCTCACGCCTATAATCCTTTAGAGCCTTTCTAAAAATCTTGTCTTGGGCTTGCCTTTGTGGAGTTGTCATACTTGCCGGAGTTGTAGGAGTTGCCGTCGGTGCCCTTCTTGTGATTCTTCTGCTAGGGGCAGTCGGTGATGAAATGACCTGGGTCACCACACTCAAAGCATCCGGATTTTGTGCCGTGTCTCTTAAACATTCACTTATCATAAACACGTCGCACCCGGTTTGTTAAACAAACACAGATCATCATCTCCTAGTGAATCAAGTTGTTCCTCGGAGATAGACATCAAGGAAAAGGCAGTACAACTCATGGCATTAGGATCAGTAGACGGTGTCGCATGTGCCAGAGTCTTGGAGCCAGAATCAATGAGATTTGATCTCAACTGAATATCAACCTCTGAGGCCTTGAGCTTACTAAAAAGCTTTGCGATGGTCAAGGTATCATAGGACGTGCTCTCAACAATAGAAGATACCTTGATCTCCCAGATCTTAGGGTCCAAGGTATGGAGTACCTTAAGCGCCTGTTCATGATCCGAGATCAGCTGATCACCCTCGGCCTTGTTAACATGAAGCTTGTTAATGATTGATTGAAAACGACCAAACAAAGCCTCAACAGTCTCACCCGGCTTCTGTGAGAAATTTTCATACTCTCGCCGATAGGTCTGGTAGAGCCTAGCCTTGACCTGAGTTGTCCCCTCATGGTGTGCCTAGAGGGTAGCCCAGATCTCTCGAGCAATGGTGAGATGGCTGACACACTCAAACTCACTAGAACCTAGACCAGAAAATAAAATATTCACCGCCTTACTATTATTTTTATGCTGGGTAATTACATTTTCAGCAGTATCCACAGCAATAGTCGTTATGGTGAAATTAGGATGAACACAAATCTCCCATATGTCCGAGCTCTGGCTCATAAGGTATGATCGCATGCGAGTCTTCCAATAAGTGTAGCCAAAAGCCTCTAGGGATGGGATTTTGCCAGAAGACGTCATGGTCACTACCTAGGTTTAGAATCGGTTAAGATATTAGAAAAACCTAACCTCGCTCTGATACCACTTGTAGGACCGAAAGTAGCGACCAGAGGGGGGTAAATGGGCGCCTAAAAATTTCTTGCTAAACTATATTTTAATCCCAACACCCAAATAAACTTAACTAGACAAATAATATTGACAAAGCAATTTACTGGAATAAAACTTGTCTAGCTCAAAAATAGCGTACGCAAAATACCCAAAAATATTAATAAAATATTCAGATTGCGGTCTAAAAATAAAATACTAATCAACTAAATAATAACATGGATCATCCAGAAATTAATTCAGAACTAAACATAAAAGATTTCATGTAAATGTAGAATAGAAATATTACTGCGACTAGATAAACACATATATATATGATCAGATGGAAAAATATTTAATTAAAAATATGCGAACACTATTAATGTTTTGACAGATAAAATTAATCCCGAATTTTCTAAACAGATCTGCAGCTAATTAGGCAAAAGATAAAGACTGGTTTAATTTAAAATGATGAAAAATAGGGGATTAAAAAACTGATTACCTTCACCGTTGCCTCCGTAGAAATTTTTTTTTCGTCGCTGTGAAAATTCCGCCGTGGAAGTCCTGCAGAGTAGCTGCGCAAGCTAGCTATCCTGACCGCATGGACTCTACACACGGAAAGTTGTGCCACACATGCTACTTTTTCATGCGCCGTGGGGCCCACTGTGCAGCAAGAAGCTCAGTGTGCGAAGTAGCAGCCGTGCACTTGCCTGGAGAAGAAAACAATTTTCTTTGCCTTGGTATCCGTGCACAAGTGATGTCAAGCCTGCATGAAGAAGCACAACGCCGGTGGGTCCCGCCCAAGTTGTGCGGCCAGGATTGCCGTGCTTCTTTCGCCGTCGCAAAGAATCCCTTCGGCCTACGTGTCTCGATGCACGTGATGCAAACAAATACCGGCGGGTCCTGGTTTGCGCGCACAAAAAAAGAAAAACGCAGTGGAGAGGAGCAACCGACGAAACAAATTGGAGATCTAAAATCGGTGGGTAACAAAAATGGACTGTAGATTGATCTACTAAAAAATAGTCATCTATCCCCAAGGGGATAGGGGCCTATTTATAGGCGACTCCTAATATGATATGACTAATTTACCCTCAGGTAAATAAACTGACTCTAAAATAAATTCCGAAAATTACTAAAAAATTATTAGAAAAATCACCTGACTCAAATAAATATATTCTAAACTTAAAAACTAAATATTAATATCCTAAAAACGAATTAATCATAAATTGTCAGTTTTGCGCCGAAACTGACAAAGCGTCCACCGTCTTCGCACCGGGTACCTGGATTGGGCCGACCCGACCCCGTAGCTTCCTTAGTACGGCAATCGCTCGCCGCCTGTGTACCTGAGTCAAACCCAGTCATCAGACTGGTGGATCATCTGCCGCTCCTAGACATGTACCTAGATTGGGCCAGCCCGACTCCGCGGCTCCTCTGCCCAGCCGTCGCTCACTGCCCGTGTACCTGAGTCACATGCGCCTCAGACTCGGCAGGTCTTCATCTCTCCCTTCCTTTGACTTTCGTTGACACTCACTCATCACATCTGGAATATCAAAACCATATTCTTCAACATGGTTTCTCACTGAGACAATAACAGTGTAAACCCTAGGGGTAAAGTAGTCTATTCGCATGACTGAGTTGTGCCTATAAATAGTTAGGCTAGCTAGGTCTAGGCCAACACTTTAAGAATGCATTTTTAGAACTCCCAGATGCTTGCC